>JAYESA010000011.1:120217843-120817843 GCA_036927795.1 Iris macrosiphon | reverse complement strand
CGTGAGTGCGATATCGAACATTTGACTGCCAGCGGCTTCTATCTGCAAGTTCTTCGGAATCTGGGTCAATCGCAGGCTTCTCTCTATATCCTCTAGCCAGTCGTCAGCGTAGAGTATCCCTTCGGTGCCTTTGAACTCTCGAGGCATCATCATTTTGAAATCCACTATAGTGCCTGATCTCTGCTGTTGCTGGCCAGGAAACTGCTGGTACTGTGCTACTCTCTCCAAAGCTTGGAGAGTCACTTGATGAGCATTCTCCATGTTTTCTTTCATCAGATCGGTTTGTGCCTGGTACGCTTCTGCTTGCACCCTTTGAGCCTCAGCTTGAACTCGCTGAGCATCTGCCGTCACTCTCTGGGCATCTACCATGCCTTGGATGAAGGTAAACATCTGTGTTCCATCAATGGGCAAACCTCCGGGAATCGGAGTCGGTGGAGGAGGAAGGTTGTCCGTCACAGCTGCGGCAATCTTCTTAACAGGTGGAGGAGGAGGATCCCCGAAAAGTGTAGATACTCCTACGTGCATTGGAGATGTAGGAGGAACTACTGCTGTCTGTCCCTCAGGTGGAGAGGTGGCAGACCCCTCTAAAGCTGATGTTCCCGCTCTCATAGACCTTGTCTGCGGCGACATCCTGAAGACAGATCCCAAAGAATTAATTTAGGCAAAAATACGATATCATCAAGGAAGGACAGTACAGTTCTAAAGAAGCAACATTCAAGATAAAGATTGGGAATAATAATCCTAGTTGTGATTGCACAGGTCAAAGATGCATCCATGGTCTGATATCTCTATCCCCTAGGTATCACGGTTCTATCACAAACACACTCACTGCTAGCTTCCTTACCTACTGCAACAGTTGATGCTAGTTATTCTTATCACCCAAGTGCATATCAAATGCAACACTCTTTACTAAATACTGCTCTCTCTAATACAATCCTAAATGGACACCCAAGTCAGTGGGCAGTGAGATCTCAATTCTACTTAAGCCAACAGATCCTTACACATGCATCTCATCTATTGTATACTAATATATCTCTTCCACTATAAAATCTTATCCTCAAATAAATTTTCCTCAAAATAACTCCTCGAATAAAATTTTAAGGTAAATTGCATACACTTTCCTCAAGGTTAATTATTTAAATACTGAAATAAAACTTAATCACATAAATCCTTACAGACTTGTCTAGGTTTATTGAATCGAATCTGAATTCCTCAAAATAAATTTTTAATAGCCATATTTCAACTCCTCAATTTTAAAGTTTTTGCAATTCATTGAAATCTTCAAACTAAATTTTAATAACAATCTCAATCTTCTCAGAATCCTAAAATTTGAAATTTATTTTCAATCTTCAATTAAAATTTTTTTAAATCCACCTTCTGTAGTCCAATAGCTCTGATGTTAATCACTTTTCACTGTCCTCATTGACGGCCATCATCAAATAATACTATAAATCAGTCTGCAATTTATCTTGATATGAAATCCAACCCTACTAGAAAACCAAAATCCTAATTTAATACCTAATCAACAATAATCAAGTCAATATCAGCAATGAGAATGGACGGAACAAGGGAATGATTGTAAATTGAAAGTTTTAACAAGATTCTCAAGGGTCATCCCAGGAATCTCTCAAGAAATTGTGATTGAGTATTTGCTCTCGTCCTAGTATCCTATGTCCTATGTCCTATAGCAGGCACGCAGTAGTATAACAAGGATGTCACACTACTACGACATCGCACAACTCGCGAAGTCTGACCTGCATGGGCCACCACTAAAAACGTGTCACGACCCGCACCCGGTTTAGGGGCACGAGTGCGTGGGTACGTCCAGCCTACGCCGCAGCATCGGCGGTAGAACGTTGTCAAGGTCTTGATACTATCTAACTAATGTCACGCAAGCATCCAATCTCCATTAAGAGGCACGGATGACACAAATAAGATGAACATATACTCAATCTCAGGATTACAGCACGATAAGATTTTGAAACAAAAATTAAAATTAAACACAACACAAGTCCACAAGTAATAACTTAACACAACAATATCCAAGAATCATCATAAGGCCGGAGACAAATCCGGTACCAAATAGTCTACTTAAGAACTAACAATAATAATAATTCCGGCTAGACCTTCCAGAATCACAACTACTACCAAGTCTGCAGCTACTCACCATATGGTCCATAAAGTGTCGGACAGCGGTCCTCTAAGGCATAGTCTGGAAAAATATTTCCAGTCAGGAAGGAGCAAAGCAACACTCTCAAATAACAGTTCCATTAATTGATAATGTCTATAATACAATAAAACATGTCATGCTAGCTACTGAGAAGACAGTGAAATAAATGCAATGGCAATTAAAGAGAGGCAGGCAATGTAAAGAGACAGGCAATAGACAATATGATACAGTCAGTTCATGTATGAAAATAAAAGAACAAGGAACAGTATCATATACGGGTGATGTAGTATATGATTTAAAATAGGAAACTGTAATCTATTCTACGTGTTTGAAATAGTAGTTTCAAAATGTGATCGGCTTGGGAACATTTACGATAGCTACAAGGCCTGGCTAATCATGGGTGAAGAGCATGATTAACACTTACAATTTCTATACTACAATAAGAGGTTATGATCACATTTCTTACTAACTACTTCCCCGTCCCCAACTAGTACTGTGGATCCAACCATGACACGTCACGATACACGAGCAAGTCAAGTCTATCATGTACGATGTCTAAATATACATGTCGTGTACAATATCAATACGAAAATCAAGATAACATCTCATGACTGCAGATCCAAGCTATACTAGTCCGTGTAGCACAGTGTCAAAGATTCAGATGTAATATTTCATAATTGTTGAATTTATAGAAATTATCAAGAATTAGAAATTATCAGAGAATGTACTTGCCTTGGGTCCTTAGCTGGTATTTATGGATGTCCTGTTCCAGAGTATCCCCTAGGTAAACCAACAGTCCTAAAAATATATCACAATAACACTTGTATCAGAGGCTATACTAACACACAATCCATGAAGTCAGAGGCTCTGCCAGATATGGCACTGGTCAATCTAGGGTCAACTGGTAGGGATATATAAATATACATATATCTATTTACTACCTTAGTACTTACAATATATATATACACCAATATAAATACATATACAATATATATATATATACCAAAATACTAATTATATTAAATTATACTATGTATACAAGTACACATATATATAAACCAAAATACCAAAACAAATATATATATATATATTATATACATACCAAATTAGCACTTATATCAAAACATACATATATTTGTTTACATATACTAAATTAACAATTATCAACATATACTAAAAATACAGATACCAATTTTACAGATTAATATTTATTTAATACGTACACACAAAAATATATTTTGAATACGTATATATATATATATATATATATAGGAAGAATACATGAACATATACATACACATATATACTAATTTTCACATTAATTATACTAATATACATACTATACTTATACAATTAAATATTAATAAAATAAATAATATATATATTCATATTTTAAAATACATACATTACCAATCAATTTTATATTGAAAATATGCTAAATATATATATATAATACATGTATACACATATACCAATTATATTATACACTTTACATTATATACCAATACATTTTTATAACAAATATATACTAAGTATATGCCAAAAATATATATAAATTGATTTATATAAATACATATACGTATACACATTAGTTAAATATATTCATTAACTATACATTAGTTATATATACATTAACATTTAGTTTATTACACACATACAGATTAACAATTATACATAGACTAATTATATATATATACTCATATATACCAATTAGAAATATTGAGAATATACTAAGTATACAAAATATGCATATATACATATACCAAAATATTAAATATACTAAGTATATATATATAAAATGCATAAATATACATATACAAATTAAATATATACTTATACATATATATACACTAATTATATACATTCATACATAATATACTATACATTATGTATTTAAATATTAATTAAATAAATGCTATGCATATTCATATGCATTAATTATACTTACATACATACCTACACATTGATTAACTATATACCATTACATTCATAATAGTTAAATACCTACAATTACATATACATATACAAATTATAGCGAATACACACACAATACATTATACAAGGTATATATATTTTAAACATTAATTAAATGACTTGATACATATACATATATTATGTATATACTCACGTATATACGTATGTATGTATACATATATATATACATATATATATATATATAGATATATATATATATATATATATATAGAAGAAAGAGGGAGAGGAGAAAGAGACTTACAGTGAAGGGGGCTGGTCGGAGTACGGCAGGAGGATGGCCGGAGTTGCTACGGGCCGCCGGACAGAAGTACAGAGGAGGTCGGGTCTAAGGGATGATGGAGGTGGTGGTGATATGGGAGTTGGGAGGAGCTCGGGTGGTTGACCGGGCCGCCGGAGGGAGCAGTGAAGTCGGGGTGATGGAGGGATAGGAGGAGGAGCAGTGGGAGAATGGGGGAGGAGCAGCAGCGCCGCCGGGTGCTAGGGGTAGTCGGCCGCTCGCCGGACGCGAGGCAGCGCCTGCCGGGATGCTCGCCGGGTGCACAGGGGTAGTCGGGGACCGCCGGACGCGTCGAGGATGGGAGCACAGCCGCGGCCGCCGGGAACAGGGAATGGTCGGGGCTCTCGAGCAGAGGGAGGCCGGCGGGTGGAGGAGTTCGAGCAGCGGGGAGACCTGGGCTGTAGGCCGGCGGGTCGGCTGGAAAGAGGGCTGCCGGGTGGTCGGGGCAGCCAACGCCGGAGGTCGGGCTGATGTGGTGAAGGAAATGAACAGTACTCCAAGGTTTTCCCCCTCGTTTTCTTTTTCAAATTCAAACTAAGTAATGAAGAAGAAGAAGAAGAAGGAAAGGAAGAGAAGGAGAAAGAAAAGAGAAGAAGAAAGGAAGAAGGAGAAGAGAAGAAAATCCTACGTAGGAGAGAGGGGATGTGGAGGCTTGTGAGGGGGAAAAATCTAGTTTCTCGGGATTAGGGTTTGAGGGTACAAGATATTAAATAGGGAGAGAGAGGGTGTGATGGAGGGTGAGGATTTGACCCCTAGAATGGGTGGCTAGGATTGTTCATGAAGGGAAGTAATTCATGTAGGGATGAGGGTTTTTAATTAAAATTAATAGGCTCCCTCATTGGTTTAATCAATGGGTGTTGACACCAAAAATGCATATTTGCAAATTAACCCCCTTAAATTTGGGAAATTACACAAACACATAAAATGACGAAAATTTGGCGGGCGATTCGGGGTCCGATGTTTTGTAGGGTCAGGGGACGCTGCAAGACTGGTATGGGCTCGATTAGCAGGGCACTGGAATTAAATTGGGATTTTAGAATCAGATAAAATGGTATCCTCAATTTAAATAGAAATAAATGCAAGTTGTGTTCAACAATTAATTAGGAGTACATGGGGCCAAAATCAGGTCAGGTCATCAATACCAATATTGAAGAAGACTCAGAACAGAATATTTCCCTAATTTGGGCCGCACGAAAAATAGGTCAAGATGGCCTCCAATTTTCGATTGGAACGCACAACGATACAAAATAGGAATTTAAAAATAAATGTCCGCGATAATTTTTGTGCGGCCAGAAATAATGTACAAAGAGTACAATTATGAGTTGCAAAAATAGCAGAATTGAAGGCGGGCATGTCTAGAGCAAGATTGTGAAATTTGTTGGAAGACAAAAGTCTGGATACTGCTCCAAATATCGAAGCAAAGGCAATACGCAAAAATATTAAATAAAATACGGTGATTAATTATACCTCCAATAAATTAATTCTAAAATAAAATAATTAACCTCAAAATTCCATAATTCCGACAGGTGCTCATCTACTGGCTTCTAGGTCAAGCCTACCATCACAAACACATTGAACACTATCTATAATATAATATATTAAAGTACACATCACACAGTTATTTAATTTAAATATATACTATTCATGCAATTAATTAATTATAACTACAATAATAATAAATATTGTAAAAAGTCGAAATTTCTCCTGTTTTCAGAATGTGGTAGTGACAGATACGATATTTTGTATGTCTAATAGTATCTTAGCTTAGCTTGGGTAGCCTAGTTTCATAGTGTATTGACCTAGTATCCTAGAGATAGACTCTTACAACCTTGAATTAGTCGGGTTTGACTTAGAAATGGCTTTGTGACCTAGATGTTGACTAGTTTAACTTAATTTTATTCTAACACCTTGTATTAATATAATATTTCATATATAGGTCTGTGTGACACCAGTTAGGACACAGTATAACATTCATTGCTCTGGACGACAGGAGAGTACATTCTCTAATAGTTTTTATTATTTGATAATTACTATAATGCAAGTATTTAAAAATATTTTACATAACTCTTGACATATTGGTACACGGACTAGTATACACATAGATCAGTTATGGGATATTATATATATTGTTTTATTATTCCTCGTGTTCTCAATGTTTAACTTAGACAATGTTTAACTTAGACATTGTTCAATGTTCAATATTCAATGTTTAATGTTCAAGGTTTATTATTTACAATGCCTTGAGTATCTTGCATCGTAACATGTCATAGTTGGACCCATTATACTAGTCGAGAGAAAATATAAAGTGTTAGCTAGATATGTGATCAAATCCTAGATAATGTTCAATGTTTAACTTAGACAATGTTTATCCAATGTTAATTAGACAATGTTCACCTAAGCCGATCACATATCTAACTAGTATTTCAATCACTTAGCATAGTTACAGTTCTTCACTATATTATAGTTCATTGTCTCATTTTATTGCCTTATTTTAGTTTATCGTGATCAGTGTATACCATATTGTTCTTGTTTACCTGTTCTTCTACCATTTGATATTGTTTATTGTTTTTCGTCTTGTATTATATTCTCTATTTTTGTTTATAGTCATTATCAATTAATTGGAACTGCAATTGGGTTGTACTTTGCTCCAATCCTGACTGGATATATTTTTCAGATGAATGGTTAGAAAGGATGTGTCCAACTCACTATGGACCAACAGATGGTGTGTCACCTGAGGATATAGTGCCAGATACTGAGGCTATTTAGATTTCCCTAACTTGTAGTAGTTGTTTTTATTTAGATTATGGTTGTATTATTATTTTGAGATCATGAGTTGTGTTTAGATGTTGAGTTGCACCTGTGATATATTGAGACTTGTATTTCTTTTCTTTCTATTTCCTATTATGCTTATATCTTCCTTTAGTTTTATATGTGATTGAGTATTATTTGGAATTGAGATGGCATGACAGTATTTTATATACATTATATGAGATATTAGATAGTATAGTAGACCAAGACAGCGTTCTACCGTCGATGCTGCGGCGTAGGCTAGACGTACCCACGTACTCGTACCCCTATACTGGGTGCGGGTTATGACAAATAGTTAGTTATGGTTTGACTCATTAGTTTAAGGAATGAGTTAGTTTTTGAGTTTAGACTATTGGACTTGAGTCATTAGTTAGTCATGAATAGATTAAGTCTATTCAACCCATTTAGACTCAAGAATAAAATATTTCTCCTATAGAATTAGTTGATCCTATTTATGAAGGAATCTGAGGGGCATTTGTGTCAATTCAAACATTTCTCACCTAACCCTAACCCTAAGAGGAAGTCTGTATAAGCCTCTTTATTCATGAATAACCTTCATTACTTTCATCATTAATTCATCCCCAAAATTTAGAAGCAACCCCTAATCCCTTCCTTACCAAATCTACCCATTCCCAAATTGCATTCCTTCAATTTCATTCTAAGGAGGCTAAGGAGCTTGGCATTGCTAGAGGAGCACTTGAGGAGGAAAATATTTTCTTGAGGATTATATCTAACCTTTATTTTTGTCCATATGGTGGAATACATTAGAAATCCATCTTCCAATAGGTTAAAACTCTTGTCCCTCTTATCATTTCAGTTTTAAATGAAAAATTATACCCATAGGAACCCTTTATTGGCTTAGGACTACCCATAGGAATAAGAACTAGGTTCATAGGAGACCCTATGGAGAAAGTTATATTGAGTTTTGTGTCCATTTGAAAAAAATAACGAATTTGGCACACCAATTGTTTGATGGAATGCCTAGTGTGTCATTCTTTGTTAATTGCATTATAATTAGTCATTATAGAAGTTTATATATAATACGTATATTATATAATATATTTTATAAGAGTTTGGGGAGTGTCATTATGAGGGTGTTAAGGGGGTGCAGGAAGTGCACGATATGCATTGATGTGCACACGAGCACGACAAGTTTAGGCCAGTTGCAGTGCGTATTATGTAAAGGTACTATAGCAAACAGTTAGGTCTATGCATTAGTTGGCAATTGACTTGGGGTTAATATTTGAGTGATTGTAAAGTCTGTACTGGGATCTACCCGAAAATAGGTGGTTGTGTACCTGGGTCCTCAAGTCTTGGAGTAAGAGTTGCTTTAATTATGAGGTACTCTGCGAAGGGGGGAAATTCCTTTCCAGTTCAGTGAATAGAAGGAGTAATGAGGGGATAAGGGCCTGCAATATGAGGTAAGTTCAGTTGATGATGAGCTGGGTGGACAGTCAAAGTATAGGGGTTAAGGGTTGGCAGTGTCGTAGACTAGGATATGGAACCTGTTGTGTTGGTTTATCTGCTACCAGCAGTAGTAATTTTGGTGCAAGCATGAAGATGAGGTCAGATAAGAACTGTTAGGTGCCAGTTGGTCAAGAGGTGGTGGAAATTGATGAGTACGTGAGAGTCATTTTGGGTGTATAAAGTATTGAGTTGAGGTATCAGTTGACTGATACAAATATCAGTTGAGGCCAGTAGGTATTGGAGTGTAAAGGGGATATCAGTAAGGTGTATGCTATTGTTGTATTATTATTTTGTAGTGAGGGAAGGAAACCTGGCTGTGAAATGCATTAGCGGCTCGGGTAGGTGAACCTGTGTGTATGTGTCTAGATGTCATTAGGGTGCATAATGTGTTCAGTTGGAAATGCATGGCAGTGCCTTGGTGTATTAATGTATAGTGTATAGTTTGAGAGTGTATTGGTGTATGTAAGCAAATTCCTAATATGCTTATTTGAGTTCATCCAACCCCTTTTCCTGTAAGGTCCTACTGGTGAGTGTAATCTGCAAGTTTAGGTGTTATGGATACACAAGAGTATCAGTGTCATAGTATAGTGTTGATTAGGTATGTGAGTAATTTCAAGGGATTGTAGACAGCAAGGGGGTACTTGGGTATCTAAGGAATACTAAAGTGAGGTTTGTGCATTAGTGTGAACACTATTGTACAGTAAGGAAGTTCCTTATAGTGTTATTTAACAAGCAATTTTGAATGAAATAGGAAGAGTGGATACTCAGATGAGTATGAGTCATAGTGTGGTGCCAGGACTGGTGTTAGAAGGGGTGTTAGTATGTGAATGGTTTTTATTAGTTTTGTATCAGTGTGTACCATAGGTTAATGGATGTGCGTGTGTGTCAGGTTACTTGGTATCAGTGTATCAACAATAGGGTATTAGGAATTTGGTATTTAGTATATCAGTGTTAAGTTATAGTAGAGTTGATAGGTGTTGAGTACTTTATATGGAGTATATATGTAGATGTATACTACTATTCTTAGAGTTTGTGTGTGTGAGTGACTGAGGGTGACTGTGAGTGAGTGAGTGAGTGAGTGAGTGAGAGGAGTTGGGTTCTTGTTTGAAGAGTGTATTAGTCGGGTATCCAGAGGTGCACACATGAGTTTTTATTTTATAAAAGTGTACTAATGTGTGTCAGTTTTGGAAGTATTAGGAACAACAATGAAGTTGTTGTCAGCTTTTGTGTTTGTGTGAGATATAGGATCCGGTGATGCTGGTACCAGATTTGGAATTATAGTGTGCAATGCAGAAGCAAGTGTCCATTGGGCTATCATAGGGTGATTTAAGGATAGTAAATTAGGATGTGGTTGTTGGTACCAAAGAACAAAAAGTACCAAGTATTAGGGTAATAGTGGTGTATACATTTGGTATTATAGTGAAGTGTCTGGGATATTTTAAGTCAAGATATGAAGTACAGATTTGTTGTCGTAGCCATGTATAAGTGTGGAGGTATCAGGCAGCAAGGGGGTTGGAAAGAGCTTGTAATGAGGTATTGTGTACTGTTTTATAGGTAATATGACTTGGTATGCAGAGATGCACTAAACAGCAGTGAGAAAATAGAAGGTGGAAGCAACCATTTCAGGTAGCATGGGGATAGGGAGCTCAATTTTTATTAAGTTGAGGGGTGTACCACTTGTAAACATATGTGCATAGATGTTTCATGCATTATGGTAGAGTGACTACAATCTTAATGTCAGTTCAGTGATAAGATGGGGGAAATCTAGTTACAAATATGGAGTGCAGGGAGAGTAGGTTGGATCAGTGAGGTATGGTAGTCAGGGAGGCATTAGGGTCTAGTGCAGTAGGCTTACTGCATAGATGGTATATAGTTTTAGGAGGAGAAAAGGTACATGTATTCTCATGTGAGCACCATTATAGGGCACACTAGTGCAAGCAATGTGATGCACATCAGTACAGGCAATGTGATGTATCTATGTGCAGGCAATGTGATGCACACCAGTAGGGGTGTTCTAGATGTGTTGTGACCAAAAGTTAATGTGTGCATGTGAAGAACCTAGAGACAGTGCAGTGTGCATTCAACTAGAGGGGAGCACCAGAGTCATATAGGGTGAGCATGGGTATGTCAAAAAGGGGAGTAGATTGTGTTATGAGTGAGTGTATTAGAGTTGAAGTATAGGTAAATCAGATCTTGGTAATGGGGTAAGTGCTAAGGTACAAGGGTTTGAGTCCAAGTTTGGCAAGATAATAGTCAAGATAATGTGATAATAGGTAAGTGTTGAACTAGGTATTAGCATACCAAGTGCTAGAGTCAAGTAGTAACCAGATACCAAGATATCCTAGTATATGAGTCATGTATATAATAATAGTATCAAGAATTATGAGTATTAATTAATATTACTAACATTAGTTATATAGCCTAATATTAGCTAGTATAATACTAAGCATAAGCTAGAACCCCTAGTATAGCTAATATAGACTAGTATACCTAGGTATAGACTAGTTCTACCTACAATTTGCTAGTTTGACCTAGTTTGACTATTATAGCCTTGATTTGACCTAGAAATCATATTTTTGCTTGTTTAAGCATGTTTATCATACCAATAGACCAAATGACATTGATATTTCATCCTTAGGTCATTGTGACTATATTTTTGATATTAACCCTCACACATTGCTCAGGACCACAAGCGAATACATTCTCTGACAGTTTCCATTATTTTGATAATTTATATGATTTTAGCCATGTAGTGTTATATACTTAATTTCTGACATGAGGATACACGAATTAGTATATCCTGGATTCCAACATGAGATATAATCTCTTAGAGGACCATGTACATGTCATGTGATTCTTGTACATGCATAGACACCAATTCAGGAGTAGGTTGGCCCCCTGCTCCATGAATCCTCTGTCGTAACATGTCATGGTTGGATCCACTATACTAGTCGGGGGACGGGAGAAGTATTAGCAAGTTATGTGATCATACCCCACCTTTACATGCATCATAGCTAACCATGCACCACATGTATGGTTAGCCTGACCATATTACATGTCTCATAGCTTGCTAGATATTATTAGCCTTATCCTTCTTGCATCATAGCTAACCCTATGTCCTGCGTATGGTTAGCATGACCTTACATGAATTATAGCTAATCATATATAGCAAGTCTGATCTAGTCCCAAACCGATCACATAACAAACTAATATTTTAACACTTACCTCGTTTACTTTATTTATCTATTCCAACTTGTAAATGATAAAACTGATATTCACCTTCTTACTCACTGCTCATTACTTCACTATGATTGATGTTTCTCTAGTTTCCTTATATTACAGTATTACATTCCTTCATGTATATTTATCACTTACTATTTTATAGTCTTTATCAATTTAATTAGAATTGCTATTAGTTTATGTGCTTCGCTCCAATCCTGACTGGATAATATTTTTCAGTATTGATTTGGAGATCCGGTGTCCAAATACCATGGACTCCGAGAGTTTCAGGAGAGCCAGTCCCCATAGAGGAGGCACAACTGGTAGTAACTTAGCTTGTTTAGTATTTTTATATTTTACTGGATTTATTTTTAGCTTTGAGACAGATCGACTAAATTGAACAAATGATAGGTCAAGATCATGTTCATTGATATATTATTTTTGAGACTAATATTATTGTTGAGTATGGCTAGACTCATAGACTTATTGATGGAGATTTGAGATGCATATTTTTAGGCTTCTCTCGGATTCTTTTATATTATGGCGTGCATTCTTCCTTATAGTTTTATTGTAATTTAAGTATTGTTACATCATTATCATATTGTTCTCCTTTGGAGATGAGGTTATCATTGACAGGATACATATATATATATATATATATATTGTTATTGAGGGATGTGATAGATAGTATTGTTGACCAAGACAACGTTCTACCATCGATGCTATGACGTAGGTTGGACGCTTGGACGTACCCACGTACTCGTGCCCGTATTTTGGGTACGGGTCATGACAATATGGCAAACCCATGTAAAAATCCTAAGCATGTTCTAGATGATCTCTCATCCATAAGAAAGAGCTCTGTGAAAAGTCTGCTTATATTCAAGATGACTTCCCATCCATACAATAAGAATGTGCACTTGTGTCCCTATGTCTTTGACTACATAACACGAAAACTAAGGCATTCCCCTACCTCTATTCGACTCAAGCATTATTAAGTGGCAGATCATCAGCGGTAGAGGGTCGACAAAGTGCTCAAAAAGGCTACCCGTGGAGGATCTCAATATGAGAATGAGCATTGGCATGAGAAGAGGAAGAAGGATCAAAGAGATAAAATTCTTTTTCTTGATTCACCTATTTATAGGCCCAGAGCTATGTGAGGTGTTGAGGTAAGGAACCTGTCAGTTATGAGGATGAATCTGTTGCCTTGAAACTCGGACCCTGAAATTTTTGATGAGATATGACACCTTGGTTCTCTTGATCCACGGTCAAACAGACGCCTGAAATCCTACGCCCATGCAATGATAATAGTTTTAATGGATCTTATCCATTAATTAATGAAGATTTGACAGCCTGGCAGACTCACCTATGCGGCATCATGCCCATGCGACAAGAAGTCTATGTGACAAAAGGATTTATGCGGCAAAAAGCTCTTCCAATATTCATTTTTTCAAGTATTTAAAACATATCCAAGTTTGAAAATTTTGAAGGGTGTCTTGTAGATGCATAGAAAAATCTGAATCCGTGCAATCATACTACAAGTCACATGCATACGAAGTTCTAAAGCATCTATGAAGCTGATGAGGCACTAAGCCAAGTCATATGAAAGCCTGTTGCATAAAGGCAGTGACCCAAAGATCAAGCGACAGGGAACCTAGGCGCATACAAGTTTGCTGTATAGTATCACTTGTATTAGTCATAGCATTAATGGCGCTGACAAGCATTTATAATTCTGGGTACCTCATATTCGTTGCAGACAGTGAATGTCAGTGCTTATGTCAGCATCAAAATTATCTTTGTTAGTATACAGTTGTGCAGTGCTACGTTTATACACAACAAACTCCCATGCGACAGAGCCCTCATGTGGCATAGTATTCATGCGGTGAAGGCCTCATAAGGTAGTGATCCCATAGGCCTCTATGTAGCAGAATCTGACGGTTATAACCTACAAGAGGCCCTCAATAACTAGCATAAGCCACGTATAAGGTAGAGCAGGTCATGCACATAAGGTCTGTGAATAACCTAGCTTACGTGGGTATTCTCCTAGATCTTAGCAATAGTCAATCTTAACAAGAGCCACATGGCAGTTGAACCACGATATGCGCACGCAGTTACAACTGTAATTTATAGAGTGCTATGCGGCAGCCCAAAATTATACGCGCATAGACTGAAAACCATAATTACTAGCACATGCGCGTGCATGGCCGTCACAGTCCATATGGCTATAAAAAAAAGGGACATTAATTTCCTCGAAGATAAACAGAAGGAAGAAAAAAGCATACTCAAGAGCCAGTTGTTTTCTTTCGTGCCAGTGAGTCAGATACCTTGCAACCCTCTTCGTCGGTCGATCGTCAACGGAGTAAAGAAGTCAGCTGCAGTACTGGATCTCCATCGTCACACTTCTCCAGAATCAATTGTACTTAGATTTTCTTTTTAGGAATTCTTTGTAAAAAAATTTTGTTTGTTATACAAAAGAGAATAAAATATCAACCTCTTTTTGACTAATGACAAACACCATACTTTTTGTTGTACATGGATGCGGCTGTCTTGGGACGCCCGTTGTGAACATGCGGCAAAAATTTATGCGTGACGGCTCTCCGCGTGGATACAATTGTCTCATTTTGAGGCGTTGCATCATGAATATGTGATACGGCTCATACTCGCATATACCCAAAGTGGTTAATCATGCACATGGCGTACTGTGCACATGAGATTTACCTTTGACTTTCCCAAAGAAAATGATGCGCATGTGTATGCACTTTGGGATTTATAATTTTTTATGCACATCAGAGGTCTAACCCATATCTGTTCTTTATGCAATATCCACTATCGTACTTTCCTAAGGCAAGGTCCTTTTCAGGTCTTCTCTTCGCATGTTGGGTGTAGATTTTACCGAAGAGGTAGTTAATCCCGTAAAAGCTCTCATCATGAAAGGACAGCCCTGAGAAGGATAAAGCTTATCAAGGAGCAAGACTATGTCTTCCTTCAACGATTGATGGAATCTGGCAGGGTTGAATATCCTTTGCCACGCGAGCCTAAAATACGCTCGCATAAGGAAAGCACCTAAAATGGCCGATAAAATGTTAATCCACGAATCATAAATATAGTCCCAATGTAGTAGAAATTTTAACTACACAACTATATAGGAAAATAGTTATCTATATTGATATTGTATAGGTATTGCCAGTGGCGCTAGGCTGAGATTACAAATCGCTCATGCTCTCTCTCTCAAAAAAATAAAATGTGTCAAGCGGCTTACAACTTGGGGGATGATACATATGAGCTATTCAAATAAATTACGTCCTGTGTACATGCTTCAGCTTCTACCGCAACGCTCTAAGAATCCAGAGTTTGCTCCATGCCTTAATGCGTACGAGGTAAAACTCTGCTCTGAACAAGATTCTCCCATACCCTGCCAGCAATCTGGTAGATTATCAGTACATAAATGCATTGGTGGGGAGGATTCTTGCCAACTCTATAAAATTAAATACGTTTATTTAGTTCTCTGCACCATCTATTATGTTGTCTTTCTCGTCTTGCCTTAGGATCAATTTTATGGCATAAGATATAAAGTCTAATTCGTGTTACATAATGATATGAATAACATGCCCAACTTACTAACTTACCATTCGACCTTTCATGTCCAAGGTAAACATGTTAGCCAGCATATAATACATGAAACGAGATGGAAGAGTATGCAAACAACATAGTATTATAGATGTGTTCTTGACTCATGCGTGATGCGCTTGAACGGTATAAAGTTCCTCTCCTCGGTTCTATGAATATACATATGTGTCGTGAATTCTTTACCTTTGGTCAATTAACGAGCTACATGGTGAGTTCCATGCATTTGTTACTTGCCTTAATGCAATGACTCACACGTTGATTATCGCAATAGAGCTGACTTAATCTATATAAAAGTTCTCTGGCATAGCCATAAAGGATGAGTTATAGTCTCTGGGCGGTTAGATGCGTGAGGTACAAGAATCTCTGTATGCCATCTTGCCCGAGACAGGAATAGGTTCAATGCAAGGAACATGGGCATTACACTCAATGCAAGGAACACGGGCCGCTAAACTCCGTCTAGCCCACTAACATACGACTACCATGACATGAGGTAGACGGTTAACCTAGTGTAGGATGCGCTACCAAGGGCCCGAATAACAATATTGTGCCGCCCCAAACCGGTGTGTGAGCATCCTAGCACTATTTCAGTTGTGCAATACCTTTTATTCCTCCTAGGCCGGCACGATCCCAGTGCCCCGGTGATTGTCCGAGGAATCCATAAAATATCCCGTGCATGAGTTGTCCATGACCATGCAAGTCTTGTCACTACCATATTTTCTAGGAAAGGGTATTTTAGTAATTTTATATTTAATTAAATATTTGTACATGATAAATAATTATTTAATGTATTATTTAATTTTTGTTAGATATTATTTATTTATTTTGGACTTGTTTTAGTGGATCTAACTAGTTTAGTTTAGACTCTTGGACCAACATGTATTAATTGTCAGATTTGAGCCCATTTAGAAAGCCCATTGATTATGAGATGATTAAAATTAATTAAACCATTAGACTAGAAGCTTTCCTCCTTAATTATTTTTTCATGAGAGGCCCCAAGGGGTATATTGGATAATTCATAGTGACTTGAAGAAGGGGAAAGGGGGCCGGCCTATAATAGAGGGGGGAATTTGTTTCTCTCTCCTCTTTTTATTTGAAAACTAGATATAAAATTTCTCTCAACCAAATTTCTTCATTTCCACTTCATTTCTCTACCAAATTTCATCCCAATTTCTTCCCAAATCACCATTGAGACTATTGGAGCAAGGATCTAGTATGAAAAAGCAAGGATCTACAAAGAGGAGCAAGAATCTACAAGTTGGAGGCCAATTTCATCATATTTGGATGTTGCATTGGGAGTCCATCTTTCAATAGGTATAATTTAGTTTTTCCCTAATTTAGGTTCTAAATCTGAGATTTAATCATGAGAAATTAACCTATATGCATAGGCTACCCATAGGATTTGGTTTTGTGTTCATAGGAGGCCTATTGAGAAAGTTATGGTACTTTTTGTGTCAATTTTAGGAGAATTTCGAGATTGACATTTGTTATGTGTGTCAATTGGTCCTATAGATCAATTTGGCATGTGCTTGTGTGTTTGGGGCTAGTGTCGTGTCCATAATTGAGTATGTGTAGGTCGTATCCCAATAATTTGGTGATATGTATTGATTTGGGGGTTTTTTCTCCGACATGGGACTTTGAGCATGTCACATTTTGACACGGACACGTAGATTTGTATTTGACTCTTCGTATTGTTCATAAATAATATATATGACTTTCTCGTGTTCTTCGGGGTACGTTTGGATATGTGGTGGACTCGTGTCGCATGCATATCCTAGATCTAGTGGGATACGGGATGATATGTTCCATGTATTTGTGCAATTTAATTATAGATCTATTTTTCTTGTGTTCTTATTCTTGGTGAGATATAATTATATATATGTATATATATATTGTTGTGTATATATATTTATGTAATATTGTGTCTTAGATCTATGTATCTATGTATATAATATACTATGGATATTTGTTAAGTAGTTATTCTTCTACATGTAGATATATTTATAGATTATAGTATATGTATATATATTATAGTAGATATTTATATGTTGTTATATATATATTTATATTTATATAATGTATGTTTTATATTGTGTATATGTTTATATGTACATATAAGTATGTGTGTTGTTATACATATGTTATTATGTATGTTACTATGTAGTTATTATGTACACATATAGGTATGTGAGGAGTGGTGTGTATGTACTTTTGTTAGTTGTAGTTATATACATATTATAGTATATATATTATGTGGTGTATATATATTATATATATTATATATATATATATATATATATATATATATATATATTATAGTGATAGAGGGGGCAGGAGCTATAGTGACAGCAGCAAGCGTCGCAGTAGCAGCAGCAACAAGAGCATCAGCGACAAACAACATGAGTCATTCACTATAACAGCAGTATCAACAGCCGTATCAGAGGCTATAGCGACGGCTTTGGCGACAGCAGCAGAAGTTTGTCACTAAAACAACAGAGTATCAGCAGTATCAGTCGCTTCAGCAACAGCATGCAGGGGCCTTTAGCGACTGTTTAGCAGTTATATATATATATATATATGATAATTAATATATATGTAAATATATTCCTAATTGCTAATAGTATTTAATATACTATATGTATAATAATTAGTGTAGCATATATTATTTTAAAGGGTAGGTAGCATAAGTAAGGTATTGGGTATTACCTTGAGATACCAAGGTGAGTACCAAGGTAATTGGGGATACCCAAGGTATTGGGTTTGGGTATCAATTTATAGTTTAGTATTGTGATACCAAGTTAGTTCAAAATCAAGGTATCTATTTAATATTTGTAATTAGGATTTTATATAATTAATAATTATTTGATATTAATATATGATGATTTTTCTATTGATTTACGTATCCAGAGATACGGTATCCTAATATCCAAAGATATAGTTTTTTTGACCTAGACTTTAGTATTTGAACTCAATATCTTTGTATTAGACTTATGCAACCTAGAATTAGGTAGTTGACCATATTTTGACCATAGTTGATCACAGTTTTACTATAGTTGACCATAGTTGACTTAGAGTTGACCTAGTTTGACTTTTGACTTAGATTTGATTTGTTGACCAAGAAGTTGACTAGTTTATCTTATTTTCTTTCCTGAACCTTATATTGATGTTATATTCCATATCTAGGTCTTCGAGGCACCGTATCAGATATCTGTGAGACTATTCTTTGGACTTCAGGCGAGTACATTCTCTGATAGTTTCTCATTTATGATATCCTCTATGTTCATTGTATCTAGTATAGATATCCATGTTCTCTTGACACTATGGTTACACGGATTGGTATATCTGGATCTCGTTATGAGATGTTATTCCTTGTTATATGGTGTGCAAGTATTGTATCATTGATTATCTTGTACATGTACAAATACTGATTCTTGGAAAGAGTCGTTATCTTCTTGGGGAATCTCGTGCCATAGCATACCGTGGTTGGATATATTATACCAGTCAAGGGTGGGGAGTACTTTATGTAGATATGTGATCATACCCTTATTGTATCAAGTACTATTTTTGAATAGTGTTAATCATACACCGCACGTATGATTCGCCAGGCCATATATATTGTATCATGTTCCCAAGCCGATCATATGTTAAAGCTAGTACTCACACACTTAGTCATTAGTATTATTGTTCATTGACATATTGTTTATTATTGTGTTCATTCCAGTATTTTCTTATTGTGTATCTCTCGTATATATTATGCATCTTGTATATTCATATATATTTATTGTTACATAATTTTTATCATTGATTAGAACTGCTGTTAGAGATGTACTCTGCTCCTTTCCTGACTGGATATATTTTCCTAGATGATACTGAGGAGTGGTACCCTTCACATTATGGACCCCAGAATATTATGGGCTTAGAGTCAGAGACCCTGGCTTAGGAGGGACTTATCCCGACTGAGACAGATGACCCGGGTTTAGTACGTTCTTTGTATATCTTGTACTAGATTTATCTTCAGCTTATTTGTTAGCATTCTTCAGACTCATTGATGTATTATTTTAGAGTCATGAGTTGTACGTGACTATTTTATTCTTTATCATATTTGTGCTCATTTCTAGATTAGATCTGTGATTGAGTATATTGTTATTGTTGGTGGTTCATTATATTGCTAGATAGATTACCCAGATAGCGTTCTACCGCCGATTCTGTGGCATAGGCTGGGCGATGTTTTTGACTTGTATCCTTACATCGAGTGCGGGTCATGATACATTTTTAGTGGTGGCCCATGCAGGTCAAGTTTCGCAAGTTATGCGATATCGTGGTAGTGCGACGATTTAGTTGTACTACTGCGTGCCTGCGATAGGATATAGGATGTAGGCTATAGGCTGAGAATACTCAATCACATCTAGGAAAATTCTTTTGATTCAACTATTCTTCCTTGATATTGATACTTGATCTCTTAAACTATCCTTTCCTTGAGTGTCTTACATCATATGCCATATTGATCCTTTTCTTTCTCTTTATCTCAGGATGCCACCTAAGTCTAGATCGCAGCAAGAGAGAGCAGTTTCTGAGAGGTCTGCGATGTCCCGAGGGCCTACACCAGTCACTTCTCCGGTGATTGGAGTGTCAGCTGCTTTCGGAGGTCTACCACCTACTCAGAAGACTGTGCCAGCTATATATGAGGGGCTTCCACCTCCACCTCCTATGCCAGCAGAGGAAACACAGATGTTTATACTGTTTCGTGAGATGCTCGAGGCACAGAGGGCTCATTCTAAGGCACATTAGAGAACGACGTTCTACGGTAGGGCATCAAGAGTGCTCATCAGCTTACTCGTGTCGTAGTAGAGAGAGGAGTTCCGGTCTAGCAGCAAATTGCTCCTCTTGTTGCTCAGTTTTGGCCAGGTAATATTCAGGACTTCAAGAAGCTGGAGCCTAGGGTCTTCATGGGGACGGAGGACATCGTTTATGCTGATGATTAGCTCGAGGACATTGAGCGTCTTATGAGGATGTCTCGTCTTTTTGAGGATCTGAAGGTTGAGGCGGTAGGACTTCAACTGTTTGACATCGCTCACACTTGGTTCAAGAATGAGCCAATTCTGGTAGATGCAGGACAGTCTTGGGAGGTATTCAAGGACTTCTTCAAGAAAAAGTTTTTTGCCTGGGCAGACAGGCTAGACTTGGGGCGGTAGTTTGAGAGTCTCATTCAGGGAAGCATGTCTGTAGAGGAGTAAGCTGCAGAGTTCGGTAGGTTGAGCTAATTTGCAGAGTATTTGGTGAGAGAGCCGGAGGTTTGGGCTATTCGTTTTTGTGACGGTCTAAACTGGGAAGTAAAGATCCTCATTTCATATTTTTATGAGACATACTCGGAGATACTTGCGAAGGCACGCAAGGTTGAGCGAGAGTTGGGTTTGAAGCCCAAGAGAGACCGTGATTCTTTTTTGGGGATAAACAGCAGTGCAGTATCTGCCAAACATCCTCATTTCCAGTCCAGGCCTTTCCAGCAGCCAAAACAGCACCAGACTCTAGCTACGGCACCTTTTTATCAGGCACCACAACAGTAGAGACAATTACAGTAAGCTTCCTGCCACTACTGCAAGAAGCCCGGCCATATCTGGGAAGTTTGCGAGAGGAGGCTAGGAGTTTATTTGTATTGTGGTACTGAAGGGCATCAGTCGAGAGAGTATCCTCGTCGTGCAGTTCAGGGAGCAGCTTCAGCTCTGAGGACACAGACGAGACCACCTACAGTACAGCTGAGGGGACCGCTTTCGATACAGCAGCAACATTATGTCCAACATCAGCAGCAGGTAGGTGCACGTCAGGGACGAGCGTTTGCTATGACCGTCGAGGAGGACGAACCCACCGGAGATGTCATTGCAGGTTCTATTCTTCTTGATTCTATTTCAGCTTTAGCTTTGTTTGATAGTGGTGCTTCCCATAGTTTTGTATGTTTCTTTTGCTCTGAAGCATAGTTTGGTAGCTGAGTCTTTGCTTAGTACTTGCAAGATCATGACCGAGGAAGACATTATCCTGGTTAATGATATTTATAAGGATCAGAGAGTTACTCTAGGAGGCCGGGAGTTGAGTGCGTGTCTACTTGTAATGCCACTTCTGAGCTACGACATTGTACTCGGGAAGGATTGGTTGAGTAGTCACCGTACTAGCATAGATTGTAGAGGAGGTAGAGTTTTGTTTGGTCCGCCAGGAGAGCCAGAGTTCAAATTTGCTAGAGGAGTTACAGAAGAGGAAGAAGGCATTATTTATGGAGCTATAGTTGAAGATAAGGAGTTGCCGCATCCGTTGATAGCAGAGTTCTTGGATGTGTTTCCTAAGAAATTGCCAGGGTTGCCACCAGATCGAGATATTGAATTTTCTATAGACTTGGTGCTAGGTGCAGAACTAATTTTATAACATGTCTATAGAGTAAACAACAGCGAGCTGGTCGAGCTGAAGAAGCAGGTGGACGAATTAAAGGATAAGGGGTTTATCAGATCAAGTTCTTCACCGGGGGAAGCCCCGATATTATTTGTACCGAAGAAGGACGGATCGGTGCGCATGTGCATTGATTATAGGGCAATAAATAATCTCACTATCAAGAATAAGTACCCTTTTCTACGGATTGATGATCTGTTCGATCAGTTGAGTGGTGCCAAGGTATTTTCTAAGATAGATTTGAGATCAGGCTACCATCAGGTGAAGGTGAAGCCAGTGGACATACCGAAGAATGCTTTTAGAACTCGGTATGGTCAGTACGAGTTTATGCTGATGTCGTTTGGGTTGACTAATGCACCGACGGAATTTATAAACTTGATGAATAAGGTGTTCCATCAGTACCTTGACAAGTTCATGGTGGTGTTCATCGATGACATACTCATATACTCGAAGACACCGGAGGAGCAAGAGGAGCATTTGAGAATTGTGTTGGATGTGCTGAGGAAGGAGAAGCTGTATGGGAAGTTGTCCAAGTGTGAGTTTTTCCTGGACAAGGTAGAATTCTTGGGGCATGTTGTTACTGGTGATGGTATTTTAGTGGATCCGAAGAAGATCGCAATAGTGGAATCTTGGAAGACCCCGAGTTCGGTAGTAGAGATCAGGAGTTTCTTGGGATTGGCAGGCTACTAAAGAAAGTTTGTGCAGGATTATTCGAGGATTGCTGAGCCGATGACCAAACTCACCAAGAAGGATGTAGAGTTTATTTGGACGAAGGATTACAAGGTTGCTTTTAAGGAATTAAAAAAAGGTTGACATCTACTCCTATTTTGACATTACAATCAGGGTCTGGAGATTTTACTATTTATAGTGATGCATCAGGAAAAGGTTTGGGTTGTGTTCTTCAGTAGAATGGAAAAGTGATTGCTTATGCATCCAGGCAATTGCGTCCTCGTTAAAAGAACTATCATACCCATGATTTGGAGTTAGCAGCAGTCGTCTTCGCCTGAAGTTGTGGAAACATTATTTATACGGAGAGCGTGTGGAGATCTTTACAGACCACAAGAACTTGAAGTACAGTTTCACGCAGAAGGAGTTGAACATGAGGTAGCATCGGTGGTTGGAACTGATAAAGGATTTTGATATATCTTTGCAATATCATCCTGGGAAAGCTAATGTAGTTTCCTATGCCTTGAGTAGGTATCCGATAGCTACGTTCTTGACACATTATTGATATTTGCTGGAGGACATGGAGAGCTTGGGCATTGAGGTGATAGTTCCTGGTTGTGCTATGCAGATATGGGGATTGCAGATACATTCAGATTTGATGGAGAAGATCAAGGCAGCACAGTATGAGGATGTATCTCTTAGGAGAATCAGAGCTTAGGTGAGAGCTGGATTGGAGGATGATTTCACCATTTCTGAGGATGGATCATTGAGGCATGGAGTTAAGTTGTGTGTGCCTAGTGGGGAGCTATGTGAGGAGGTATTGCAGGGAGTGCATCGCTCTCAGTATTCCATGCATCCAGGTGCCAACAAGATGTATCGGGATATGCGAGAGAGTGTGTGGTGGTATGGCATGAAGAGGGAAGTGGCACAGTTTGTATCCAGATGCTTAGTGTGCCAGCAGGTGAAAGCCGAGAGACAGAGGCCATGAGGCTTACTTCAGCCATTACCCATTCCAGAGTGGAAGTGGGAGCATTACTATGGATTTTTTGTCCGGACTTCCACGATCTCCAGGAGGAAAAGACGCAATTTGGGTCATCGTTGATAGGTTGACCAAGTCGGCTCACTTTTTGCCTTTCAAGGTGGATTTGTCTATGGAGAAGCTGGCAGAGATGTATGTGAGGTAGATCATTAGGATGCATGGAGTTCCCGTTAGCATAGTCTCGGATCGGGATAGTTGATTCATTTTTTTATTTCTGGAGGAGTTTGCAGGACTCAGCTCAAGTTCAGTACTGCATATCATCCCCAGAAAGATGAGCAGTAAGAGAGGACTATTCAGACTCTTGAGGATATGTTGCGCACTTGTGTACTATATTTTGGGGGTTCTTGGGAGGACCATCTCCATTTGGTAGAGTTTGCTTACAACAACAGCTACCAGGCTAGTATAGAGATTTCATCTTTTGAAGCTCTGTACGATTGGAGGTGTTGTACTCCCTTATCATGGGAAGATGTTGGAGAGAGAGTTTTGCTTGGGCCAGAGATGGTTATGGATGCAGCGGAGAAAGTTCAGTTGATCAGAGACAGACTTCGTGTGGCACAGGACAGACAGCGGCATTGGACCGATAGCCACTAGAGACCTTTGGAGTTCGAGGTATAGTTTAAATTTTATTTTATGCTTTTTATTGGTTGTTTGTTATAGATTAAGTTCTTAAGGTTGTGTTTTGTCTAGGTAGGTAGTTTGGTATTTCTGAGGTTTTCTCCGACACGAGGCACGATTTACTTCAATGGAGGCGGAAAGCTTAGTCCATGATTCCTTGGACCTTTCACTATTCTAGAGAGGGTCGGTGCAGTTGCTTATAGACTAGACTTACCACCTGCATTAGAGGGAGTACACAACATATTTTATGTGTCGCGGTTGAGACGATACGTGGCAGATCCTAGTCATATATTGGATCACTCGGAGATAGAGGTGGGCCCTACTCTTAGCTATCCAGAGCAGCCAGTTGAGATTCTGGATCGGAGAGAGAAGGTATTGAGGAACCAAAATATTCCTTTGGTGTGCGTCGCATGGAGGTATCACTCTCCGGGGGAGTCTACCTGGGAGAGAGAGGATGAAATGCGAGAGCGTTATCAATATTTGTTTGTGCTTTGAGGTATGTTCTTTCCTAGTTATGTTATGTTCTTTCATAGTTAGTTTTGTTCTTTAGTTCTGTCCCTTGGTTATGTTCTGTTATTTTCTGGGTGTAGTTTTTATCTTGTAATTTTGAGGACAAAATTATTGTAAGGAGGGTAGACTTGTCACTACCATATTTTCTAGGAAAGAATATTTTAGTAATTTTATATTTAATTGAATATTGTGCATAATAAATAATTATTTATTGTATTATTAATTATTGTTAGATATTAGTTATTTATTTTGAACTTGTGTTAGTGGACCTAACTAGTTTAGTTTAGACTCATGGACCAACATATATTAATTGTTAGATTTGAGCCCATTTAGAAAGCCCATTGATTAGGAGATAGATTAAAATTAATTAAACCATTAGACTAGAAGCTTCCCTCCTTAATTATTTCTTCATGAGAGGCCCCAAGGGGTATATTGGACAATTCATAGTGACCTAATGAAGGGGAAAGGGGTCGTCCTATAATAGAGGGAGGAATTTGTTTCTCTCTCCTCTTTTTATTTGAGAACTAGATCTAGAATTTTTCTCAACCAAATTTCTTTATTTTCACTTTATTTCCCTACCAAATTTTATCCCAATTCCTTCCCGAATCACTATTGAAGACTAGTAGAGCAAGGATCTAGAAGGAGGAAGTAAGGATCTACAAAGAGAAGCAAGGATCTACAAGTTGGAGACCAATTTTATCATATTTGGAGGTTACATTGGGAATCCATCTCCCAATAGATATAATTTAGTTGTTTCCTTAATTTAGGTTCTGAATATAAAATTTAACCATGAGAAATTAACTCATATGCATAGGCTACCCATAGGATTTGGTTTTTTGTTCATAGGAGGCCTATTGAGAAAGTTATAGTACTTTTTGTATCAATTTTGGAAGAATTCCGAGATTGACATTTGTTGTGTGTCAATTGGTCCTATAGATCAATTTGGCTTGTGCTTGTGTGTTTGGGGCTAGTGTCGTGTCCATAATTGGGTACGTATAGGTCGTATCCCAATAATTTGGTGATATGTGTTGATTTGGGGGTTTTTTCTCCGACATGGGACTTTGAGCATGTCATATTTTGACACGGACATGTAGATTTGTATTTGATTGTTCGTATCCTTAATAAATAATATATATGACTTGCTCATGTCCTTCGAGGTACGTTTGGATTTATGGTGGACTCAGGTCGCATGCGTATCCTAGATCTAGTAGGATACGAGGTGATACGTTCCATGTGTTTGTGCTTGTAGATCTATTTCTCTTATGTTCTTATTTTTGGTGAGATATAATTATATGTATATATATATATATATATATATATATATATATATATATATATATATATTGCTATGTATATATATTATAGTAGATATTTATATGTTCTTATATATATATATATATATATATATATATATATATATATATATATATATATATATATATATATATATATATATTTATATTTATATAATGCATGTTTTATATTGAGTATGTGTTTATATGTACGTATATCTATGTGTGTTGTTATACATATATTACTATGTATGTGTGTGTATGTTACTATATAGTTATTATGTACATATATAGGTATGTGAGGAGTGGTGTGTATGTACATTTATTACTTGTAGTTATATACATATTATAGTATATATATTATATGGTATATATTATATATATTATATGGTATATATATTTTATATATATATATATATATATATATATATATATATATATATATATATATATATATATTAGTGATAGAGGGGGGCAGGAGCGATAGCGATAGTTTGGCAATTTATATATATATATATATATATATATATATATATATATATATATATATATATATATATATATATATGATAATTAATATATATGTAAATATGTTCCTAATTGCTAATAGTATTTAATATACTATATGTATAATAATTAGTATAGCATATATTATTTTAAAGGGTAGTTAGCATAAGTAAGGTATTAGATATTACCTTGAGATACCAAGGTGAGTACCAAGGTAATTGGCGATACCCAAGGTATTGGGTTTGGTTATCAATTTATAGTTTAGTGTTGTGATACCAAGTTGGTTCAAAACCAAGGTATCTATTTAATGTTTGTAATTTGGATTTTATATAATTAATAATTGTTTGATATTAATATGTGATAATTTTTCTATTGATTTAATTATCCAGAGATACGGTATCCTAGTATCCTAAGATATAGTTTTATGACCTAGACTTTAGTATTTGAACCCAATATCTTTGTATTAGACTTATGCAACCTAGAATTAGGTAGTTGACCATAGTTTGACCATAGTTGACTTAGAGTTGACCTAGTTTTACTTTTGACTTAGATTTGACTTGTTGACCTAGAAGTTGACTAGTTTAACTTATTTTCTTTCCGGAATCTTGTATTGATGTTATATTCCATATCTAGGTCTTCGAGGTACCGTATCAGACATCTGTAAGACTATTCTTTGGACTTCAGGCGAGTACATTCTCTAATAGTTTCTCTTTTATGATATCCTCTATGTTTATTGTATCTAGTGTAGATATCCATCTTCTCTTGACACTATGGTTACACGGATTAGTATATCCGGATCTCGTCATGAGATGTTATTCCTTGGTATATGGTGTATCTTGTGCAAGTATTGTATCATTGATTATCTTGTACATGTACAGACACTGATTCTCGAGAAGAGTCGCTATATTCTTGGGGAATCTCGTGCCATAGCATACCGTGGTTGAATCTATTATACCAGTCGAGGGTGGAGAGTACTTTAGTGTAGATATGTGATCATACCCTCATTGTATCAAGTACGGTTATTGAATAGTGTTAATCATACACTACACGTATGATTAGCCAGGCCATATATTGTATCATGTTCCCAAGACGATCACATGTTAGAGCTAGTACTCACACACTTAGTCATTAGTATTCTTTTTCATTAACATATTGTTCATTATTGTGTTCATTCTAGTATTTCCTTATTGTATATCTCTCGTATATATTGTACATCTTGTATATTCACATCTATTTACTGTTACATAGTTTTTATTATTGATTAGAACTGCTGTTAGAGATGTACTCTGCTCTTTTCCTGACTGGATATATTTTCCCAAATGACACTGAGGATTGGTACCCTTCATATTATGGACCCCAGGATGTTGTGGGCTTAGAGTCAGAGACCCTGGCTTAGGAGGGACTTATCCCGACTGAGACAGATAACCCGGCTTTAGTACATTTTTAGTATTTCTTGTACTGGATTTGTCTCCAGCTTATTTGTTAGCATTCTTCGGACTCATTGATGTATTATTTTAGACTCATGAGTTGTATGTGACTATTCTATTCTTTATCATATTTGTGCTTGTTTCTATCTTAGATTTGTGATTGAGTATATTTTATTGTTGGTAGTTCATTATATTGCTAGATAGATTACCCAGACATCGTTCTACCGCCGATTCTACAGCGTAGGCTGGGCGTTGTTTTCGACTTGCATCCTTACATCGGGTGTGGGTCGTGACAAGTCTCTAGTCTTTCAGTTATCTTGTCATGTACTTGTTCAAATCTTGATCTTGTTCATAAACTTATCGACTACCCGAGACGTCATGTACTTATCCGGAATGAGTATTGCTCCCCGGGCTACCTGATCAGGTTCTTGCTTAACTTGTCATGCTACTGTTTGATAATAAACGAAAGAAATAAAACTAGATTTATACAAAACCCTTTTTTTGGTTTACAAACAATAAGTACAATTAATCCTATACGAGGATGTTAAGTACAAAAATTTAATCTGGGTAAATATTGCTATAGGAGTCTGATCTGCGGTCGATCACTTTGTCCCTTGGACCACACGATGATGAAGAAGTGTTATAGAAGAAGGAGATGCATCAAAGATCGCAAGAGGGAGTGGATGCTCGATGCCAAAATTGTCAATTACTACTCTCTGTCTGTGCTCTGGATTCTTCTCTCTCAAAAATTAATTTCCGACCCTTGACCTCTGTCAATGGAGGTCTCTATTTATAGAGTCCAATTGTCGTAACCGTCCAATCGGCGTAGAAGCAGAACAATAGAGAGTGGGGCGCTCTTTACGCGGCGGTTATGATAACTGCTACCCACGTCTAAATAATCTCTCGACTCAGCGTGTGACGCGTGTCCCATTATGAGGTAACACGTATAACTACTGCGAAGATCACGGCATATAAGCCACGTGGGTAACTGCCCCTTGCGTAGAGATGATTGGCGTAGAAACCGAATAGCTGTCATACTGGCGTAGAAGCCAGGTAACTGTCATGTTGGCATAGAAGCTAAGTAGGTATAGAAGCCCAGTGCTTTGTAAATATAGCCTGAGTCAGCATATTTCAAAGAGATAGCATACAACGTGCTCCTATAGCTGAAAAAAGCTAGGTTAGCGTATTTCGCAAGGGTGGTGATGTGGACATATTAGCCATAATTATGGCTCACTCAGTTATTAAAAGTAGAACCAAATCTCGTGTATTAAATGCAGGGATCGCCCCCCATCACGCGCATTAACTGCAGAGACGTGCCTCGAGCTCTGTACGAAGAGCAGATTTTGACGTGGCAGTTCGTTTCATCTCCTGCTGAGCGTAAAAGCTTACGTTTGCCTGTGTAAAACTAGGCAGCGTATTCCTTGAATGCGTAAACGACGTCTTATATCAAGGGTTATGTTACTAGACGACAGTCTGGGACTCTGTGTCGAATCATCATTACAGTCGTCCTCTCGATCGCTATGCAGTACTCTTTGTCCGGAGTCAGGTTCACTGCATGATCTGACAGGTTCGTTCGAGGAATACGAAGAGTTCCTCGTATAACTTTCCACTGCATTAAAAGCGAGAAGGTTTTACGCCAAAGTGGCGATATAACAACCTTTTTATGCCGAAGCAGTCTAGAAATACTATATTACGCGGGTTGTTCTGGAGCTATATTTGTCGCATGTGACATTCCCTATTTCTGGAGCCAATTATCCTAAAGAGAGGAGAATTCTGATATCGTCCCAAGGAGAGCGCATGCTGCTGAGTATGATCATTAGGGAACCCCTGATGTACATAGACGGGACGAAGTATAAGAAACCAGGTTTCTTATTTGGGGATGTGATCGACAAACAATCCCAGACCAAGCCCAAGAAGAAGGATTGGGTATTTACTGCTGAGGGCCCGGTGATGTATTTGCCCAGTATGTCTAGGGATTACCCCATCTCTGCGTTCTTCCACACCACCCATCCTAGAAAGATGTCATGGATTCTGACTCCCGATCTTCACGGCCGTCCGAGAAAGATTTTATACAACAAGGAGTGCTACGGAGGGGCCTATATGAGCCGTCCCTCGGGCCCTGTTATGCCCTTTAGGGGATTACTGTCGAGTAGTATCCCGAGCGAGGATACGTCGCTGATCCAGCCGGTTCAGATATCGACCTTCTACAACGACTTCATGGGGCAGGGAGGAATGTACCCCAGTGTCAATCCTCGGACCAGCGGATGGCTTCGCCCAGTAAATCTTCGATGGGCCAGTTTAACTGCGTGGGCCCTGAAGAACTTCCAGACGGAGCTGGAAAGTATAGGATTGCTCGCGGCTGTGAGCGCCACAAGTGTTGGGCTGCCTGTCAACCCCAACCTGTTCTTAGCCTTGATGGAGCGGTACAACTCGCTCATCGGGACTTTTGCCACTCCGTTAGGGGAGTTGGGCCTGGCCCTTCATGAGATGGCAGAAATTTTAAGACTGCCAATGGGGGACACTCCTTATGAGGAGTACGTCCCTACAAACCGGGAGTTGAGGGATACAAACCCTCGGGCGGTGGCCGTATATCAGGAGTTGATGTGCCACTATCTTGCCTGCACCACTTTCTACAAGGAGCCTTCTGATTTGGCTCACATCAACAAGTGGGCCACCTATCTTTTCTTCCACCAGGCCAGAAATGTCAAGCCAGATAAGGTGGTAGATAGCCAAGATAGGCCCTTGAACCTCCTAAGCATGCTGAATGCCATTATTGAAGATGCAGGGGCTTCAGATCATATTTTTGACGAGGAGGTAGGGGGTTATGCTGCAGGCACTAAAGCCTACAGTTATATGAGGCATTATCGCAAGCCTCTGTCGAAGGAAGCTTAACTGGCTGGCTTCCTCTCCGTCTGGCTTCGTCGCTGGGTAGTGCCTGGTATAGCGTCTGCAGATTGCATCCATCGTAACACTTTATGGCCTGTAGTACGTTTAGTGTTCGGAGCCAGACTGAGCCTACTTCCTTCTATGGTATGTAGGATACAGGCAGTCCTGAGGGCCCTGAGGGATGGACTGCTCGCTGATGATACGTAGCGTAAAAGCTTTCCCAGGGTGGAATTACCATTCCTATACTAGATGGGATGGTTAATTCTTCACAATGCCCGGGTGATGTCTCCCGGTTCTACCAGCAGTTCAGGAAATAATTTCTTGCTGAATTATAAGATTTCTTCTTGGAACGTGGCGACCGTCACAGATTGTCGGCGGGCGTTAAACATAGCCCACAGCTTGAAGATCTTCTGTATCATTCCTCCCATACACATCAATCAACAGGGAAGGAAACTTAAGGATGAGGGCCATGGGAGGACCATTCTTTCTCCTGAAGCCTTGTATTGGTTGGTCTACATTAGACCTTCCCATTTGTTATACAGAAGCGATGACCATTACTTCTTGGAGCCCTATCTGCCCAGTCGGTTCGCCAGGCAGTTTGGGTATAATTAATTGCATGTGGGGAATGCTGTCACCAGTCTCAAGTCCAGAGGTGGACTTATCGATGGAGCCAGAGGATGGCGGTACTTCATCACGGGGTGTACTGGCACAACTTTTGTGGTGCCCGCGACTTCTCTTTCCATGGAGCTGCGTATGCTTCACTCGTACGCGCAGTTCTATGCATCCATCAATACCTTCCACCGCGATTTTGATATGCGTAGAAGTTTTAGGATGCCCTCCCATAGATCTACTGCCAGGGAGGAAGCTCCGTCTGTTTCCTCGGATAAGAATGAGGACATCGCTGAGGCAGACGAATTCTTGACAATAATACCGAGAGGCGTACTAGCTCCACCTGCAGAGCCTCTTGTTATCCCCCATAAAAGGAAGGCTTCTGCTCTGAAAGAACCTTCTCCCCGCAAGAAGAAGGTCGCCAGAGGTCCGAAAAGGGCCTCGACTAGGGAGGTTCCTATGAGTGAGCCTGTCGTCTCCTCTATTGATTGTTTGATTAGAGGTCCTTCGCCCTATTAGAGAGGGAACCTCCACAGTTCCGGCTGGCAGTGCCGGAGATTCTTTGCTCGAGGTCGCTGCTGCTACTACTGCTTCAGGTAGTGCTACAAGATCGCCTTCGAGGCCGAGCGTAATAAGGTTTCAAATACCTTTATCCAGACCAGTAACGGGAGTAACCCCTGCCGCATCTGTAAGTATATCCAGCGAGATTCCACCCGATGAGCCTCGAGTGGATCTTGGTGAAGACTTGGAAGAATATCTGCCAGTGTCAGTTTATGTACCCTCTTCTCCAGGTATGACAGCTCGCTTAGTATCATTAAGAAATGATTTAGCTGTACTGGCTGCGGACGCGACATATATAACGTCGGCCATGGGTAAATATCGTCTTTACGCCTCTCTTAGGAAAATTAACATCAGTTTGATATAAACTTTCTCTTGTCTTCTTTGCAGGTGAAGACATCTACGGGGAGGGCAAAATAGACGCAACCTTCGACTTTGTTGCGGCTCCTGCCGGTAAAATGGCGATGCTCGACCTTGAGGAGGCAACCTTTTCGGGTACTGGCTCGCCCAATACAGACCCGATATCTTCAGAGGTGGATGAGCCTGTTATCTCGACGGTGACTCCATCGTTGAGTATGCCACCAGTTTCAACTATTGTTGGCGCCTCTTTTTTTGTCGCGCCATCTGTTGAAGCGACGACTGTGGCAACATCCTCTGCAGTTATTCCTAAAGGGAGATTTACCGGTATTGCAGCCACTCCCAGCGTACATCCGATCTTTGTCTGGCTAGTTGAACAATACACTAGCATATTCTACCGTACTTTGACCGAACTAATGTCCATGGTGCCGGAGAAGAACCTAAGTTTTGATGCTCTGAAGACGTCCTCCCATCTTACTATAGCGTCGATTAGAAATTTTCATGACGCTGAAAGAGCTGTTGCACTGGAGCAAATAGTTAATGGTCTAGAACAACCCATTAACGAATATTTGCAACTATCTCGAGGCAGCATCGACGATCTGGTTCAGGCTGAGTATGACTCCTTAACTGCAGAACTTACTAGGCAGATGGAAACTCTGAACAAATCCATCCAGGAACAACAGCAGGAGATGGATCAAGAGCGGGCTGTCTTGGTGGATTGTATTCCTCAGCTAACTAAGTACCGGGTCGAATATGAGGGAGAGGCAGCGAGGGTTCAAGATTTGGAAGCTGAACTCTCTCAGGCCAGGGAGAGGATTCTTAAGACATCAGCAGCTCGTAATGTATTTAAGGGCCAAGTGGAGATAGCTCAGCAGAACTTGACGCGTGCTGGTGTCATCCATGCCAGTTTTGTTGATGCTCGGTCCGAGCTATCTCGCTTGAGCGATGACAGGGCACGACTGAAACATGCTCGTAGCACTATTTTGAACTCCAGGAATGAGAGGATGGCTGCTTTGGCACGACAGATTAGGGATTTAACTGCTCCTCCCCAATGATGTACCTTCTTGTTTCTCTTGTAATTTCTCGGAGATAATAAAGACACATTTTTTGACTTTGTGGGCCCATCACTTTAGAATATGATAGGCTAAGATGAAAGTGATATCAGAGGTATCATTAACATGACATACTTTCGTTAAGGTTATGCTGAATATAAATCTATTCAGAGGTAATATGAATCTCATAGAATATAATTCAACTAAATTTGTATACTAAACACTATCAGAGGTAATATGAACATGATAGGTTTACAAATTAGTTAAGCATATCCATTAAGAGGTCATATAAATCTGATAGAATATGATCCAGCTAACCTTTGTGCATGATATCGTTAGAATAAGATTGTCATCATACTCCGTTAAACGAAGGAGATCAAGTATAATACTTCTTCGAAAATTTGTAGTTGATATTAGCCAAAAATTTTCATTAGGCTTGGCTAATCTGTAAGTGCCATTTGCAATCATATAAGAGCCCTCCATTTCTTTATAATTGTTTGTGCGAACTTTGGCTTCTTGAGGACATCCCACTAGGGGATCTTTAGTGGAGCTATTATTTGTTGCGCACGTTGAGTGCAAAATAATAAGTTCGAAACAAGTCCTATCAGAGGTAGTATGGACGTGATAGGTTTTGTGGTTTGGTAAAGACATCCTGCTAGGGGATTTTTTATGGACCCATTAATTTTTACGCACGAGAGTGCAAGTAATAGGTTTGAGACAAGTCCTACCAGAGGTAATATAGACACGCTAAAATACGACTCTGTGGGGATAAAATAGGAACTGACTCTTTCTTTGCTGGAAAAATGAGGATAGTTCAGAGGTAATATGGACATGAATATTTTGTTTTCCATTGCGGACATTCCACAGGAGAATTTTTATGGACCTATTACTTCTTGTGCACGAGAGTGCAAGTAATAAGTTTAAGACAAGCCCTGCCAGAGGTAATATAGACGTGGCAGTTTTTGTGGACCTAACACTACTGGCGTACTTAGAGTTAAGTACGGGTGCTAAGTTGAGATGACAACCGATATCAGAGGTAATATGGACATGATAATCGATAGCAAAAACTCGTAGGGTTTGTTCAGAGGTAATATGAACATGACAAACTTTTGAGTTATGACTTCAGTGGGGATGGAGGTATACATCTGCTCAGAGGTAATATGGACATGAATAATTTTTTTTTGTGGACTTAACACCACTGGCGTACTTAGAGTTAAGTACGGGTGTTAAGTTGAGATGACAACCGATATCAGAGGTAATATGAACATGATAATCGATAGCAAAACTAGGAAGGTTTGTTCAGAGGTAATATGGACATGATAAACTCAGCTGGGGAAATAAAGAAATATTTAGACAATAGTTCAGAGGTAATATGGACGTGAACTTATGTCCAAAAAATTCACTGGGGAATGATTTTCTTGAGTGGGGATAGATCTGAAGAATTCGCTGGGGAACTTTAGGGACTCATCATCCGATATATTCTTGGGGGAGCAAATTATTACGTTAGAGTGAAATCAATTTGCAGTGATTATCCCCTCATTTATAAATACAAAGTGATGACTTTGGCATTGATCAACTCCTGGATTCTCCTTTTCAGTACATAGCATGCCCTTGTGGGATGATGAATGTACCGATGAAAAAGACAATAATCTGGGTCATCGACTTTGCCAGCCCTCTCAGGGTATCTGATGTTAGGTAGCCGAAGTTTGTGTTCCTTCGTCAATATATTGAAGATTTCAATGATGTCATCTTCATTGAAGGATAAAGTCCCCTTTGGCCTTCGGGCTCCCGATGCCTGAGTTTTACGATCTTTCGGAAAGATGGTCATCGTTGCATCATCTTCGGACTCAAAGGGAATTCTACCCCCAGTTTTGGATGCTGCCCTATTTTATCGAGGTAGACTACCCCAGACATGTCATGGCGTTTATCCACAGAAGTTGATTTAGAAGGACCTGCCTCTAGTATTACAGGATCAGACTCTGGAGGTTTGTAGTTTACAAGAGATACAGTATACCCCAACCCAAAACGAGATTGTTGACAGTAAGGAATACCATGCAACGGTGTTCGTCTACCTTTTCCATAGTTGAGGCCTTGTTTCAACTTCAAATCATAGCCCATGCTTTGTATAATCTTTAAAGCTTGTGGGCTATATCTGTGGATTTGCATTTTCCCACCATCAGACTCGTGAGATCCTTCTTGTACAATCGGTCTGCTCCGCATGCGACCGAAGACTATTGGATGATGGTCGTCGCGAGTTGGTGGAACAATAAAGGCAGAATCTTCATGTGGTCTATATGTCATGATGATATTAGATATTGACGCATCTTCCCACATGATCTCCACACGTTTGATAGTTAGGGAAATTGAATCCTGGTTATGATTCCTATCTTTGCGTTTCTGGATCAATAATTCACGCAAGTCAGAAGGATTAACAGAAGAAGAAGAGGAAGAAGGCTTGTTCCTCCTGTTTACATCAGTTGGAATGCGGATATTAGGAACCATAACTCTCTCCCTGCCACCCGTATACAACAGCTCAGCCATGTGAGTAGCACATGATCCACGAGGAGCGTATCTATCCGCAAAATGGGTCTTTATTACGCTGAGGGGCTTGACCTGGCGTAGTCAAGAATTTTTCTCAAGCTGGCGTAAAACTGAGGAAGTCCTAAATCGGCCATCAGCTTCTCACGTAATCTGGAGAGCAGGCAGATTCTTCTCTTGATGGCGTAAAAGCCGAAAAGTCGGGAAATCTGCCACTTTTTTTCCCTTGCGGTGATTGCAAGGACCATCTGCTTTTCCATGGAGGGATGATATATTTTTACGCGTGGAGCACGTTTGGAATTTCTGAATTGGCGCTGAGGCATTATCAGAAATTTTGTCTGCAACGTCACAGACGGGAGACAGAGTTTTACACGCACAGCGCGGAGTAGACTTCTGGTTTAGCACTGAGGCATTGCCAGAAGCTTTATCTGCCATGTCACAGACGGAAGACAGAGTTTTACGCGCAGAGCGAGGAGTAGACTTCTGGATTAGCACTGAGGTATTACCAGAAGCTTTGTCTGCCACGTCACAGGCGGGAGACAGAGTTTTACATGCAGAGCGTGGAGTAGACTTCTGGTTTAGCACTGAGGCATTGCCAGAAGCTTTATCTGCCATATCACAAACGGGAGACAGAGTTTTACGCGCAGAGCACGGAGTTGACTTCTGGATTAGCACTGAGGGATTACCAAAAGCTTTGTCTGCCACATCACAGACGGGAGACAGATTTTTACGCGCGGGGCACGCAGGTTGCGATGCTACAACCTTGTTGGTCGGAGAAAAAGAGTCGGTAGGAATGGTAGAGGATGTCCGGGGCATCCACACCTTACGCAATTTCCTGTTGTCTTGGACAGAGAGGGAGTGAGAGCTACCCCCTGCTCGAAGCATCTCTTCGTAGGCTGATTGGTCGAATTGGACGACCAAGGTCTTCTTTATTGATCCTACTGATACAGCATCGTGTTGAGCAATTGCTTTCTCGTCAGATGAGAAAGTAGTCCCTAGCAGAGTTGCCACCTTGTGTTTGATAATAAACAAAAGAAATAAAACTAGATTTATATGAAACCCTTTCTTTGGTTTAGAAACAAGAAGTACAATTAATCCTATATGAGGATGTTAAGTGCAAAAATTTAATCTGGGTAAATATTGCTATAGGAGTCTGATCTGTGATCGATCACTTTGTCCCTTGGACCACACGATGACGAAGAAGTGCTGTAGAAGAAGAAGATGCTTCAAAGATCGCAAGAGGGAGTGGATACTCGATGCCAAAATCGTCAATCACAACTCTCTGTCTCTGCTCTGGATTCTTCTCTCTCAAAAATCAATTTCCGACCCTTGACCTCTGTCAATAGAGGTCTCTATTTATAGAGTCCAATTGTCGTAACAGTCCAATCGGTGTAGAAGCCGAACAGTGGAGAGTGGGGCGCTCTTTACGCGGCGGTTATGATAACTGCTACCTACGTCTAAATGATCTCTCGACTCTGCGTGTGATGCGTGTCCCATTATGAGGTAACGCGTATAACTATTACAAAGATCACGACATGCAAGCCACGTGGGTAACTGCCCCTTGCGTAGAGATGATTGGCGTAGAAACCGAAAAACTGTCATACTGGCATAGAAGCCAGGTAACTGTCATGCTGGCATAGAAGCCAAGTAGGCGCAGAAACCCAGTGCTTTGAAAATATAGCCCGAGTCAGTGTATTTCGAAGAGATAGCGTACAACGTGCTCCTATAGCTGAAAATAGCCAGGTCGGTGTATTTTGCAGGGGTGGTGATGTGGACATATTAGCCATAATTATCGCTCACTCAGTCATTAAAAGTAGAACCAAATCTCGTGCATTAAATGTAGAGATCTGCCCCCATCACGCGCATTAACTGCAGAGACGTGCCTCAAGCTCTGTACGAAGAGCAGCTTTTGACGTGGCGGTTCGTTTCGTCTCCTGCTGAGCGTAAAAGCTTACGTCTACCTGTGTAAAACTAGGCAGCGTATTCCTTGAATGCGTAAACGACGTCTTATATCAAGGGTTATGTCACTAGACGACAGTCTGGGACTCTGTACCGAATCATCATTACAGCCGTCCTCTCGATCGCTGTGCAGTACTCTTTGTCGGGAGTCAGGTTTACTGCATGATCTGACAGGTTCGTTCGAGGAATACGAAGAGTTCCTCGTATAACTTCCCACTACATTAAAAGCGAGCAGGTTTTACGCCAAAGTGGTAATGTAACAACCTTTTTACGCCGAAGTAGTCTAGAAATACTGCATTACGCGGATTATTCTGGAGCTATATTTTTCGCTGAACTAGCGATGAAGCTCTGCTGTACGCCGATGGCTCTGAAGTCATATCTTACGCCACTCAGTGCTGGAGCTCTATTTTACGCGGGCTTCCTGTATGTTGAGGGTTTTATATGTATTATTCCCCAGGATATTTTTCATGCTTCTACAGCTACTATCCCTTAGTTCGGGAACTACCTTGGCGACCTAACGATCCTAAATACTTTCATGTTCAGACTTGCACAAAATGACTATTTGATAGTCTTTTGGCCAAACTAGATGAATCAAGACATGTATCGTGTTATCTATTCGTGGCATTAAACTATATGGCAAGCATTACAAACTTGAAGGTAATTTATTATAATTGATTCTATAAAGGGTCTACTTGAAACATAAGCAGTATAAGTAGCACGAGTGTGAAGTACAGTATGAGAGATTAAGTATGATTCAAAGTTTATTTCCATGTTCTACACAAGTAATACAAGATGGGATTATTCCCTTATCTAAGTAAGTTGAGTTTTTTTTAGCATGCAAGGGTTATTGCCTAGCGATATATCATGTATCATCCATATTTTGAGATGTGCAGGCTAAGAAAAGACAGGTTCACGATAGCTACCCACCTTAGCGATGATTCGCATCGGCCGAGCAAGACGGAACAGGTCATCACACTTGCATCAAACGAGTCATCTCATCGAGCAAGACGGAACAGGTCATCACACTTGGGTTGTTTGAATCAGCTCTCTGCTTTGAGCGGAGCAGGTCGTTACAATATACACTACTCATAATAAGTCTCGTCCTCGAGACTTACTGAGAGAAACTTGTCCTACCGTTCCTCAATCCATATCATATGTGCGCCTTAGGCAATTTCTATCAAACGACTCTATTTTTCGACACTACCGAACTCTGCTAAAATTAATTATTGCAGTCTCTGACTCAATCTCTGTTGCGCCTAGCGTAGAACTGTACCACTATCGAATCTAACTCAAGTATATTCCTTCATGTCATTAGACAGGTTGATATTGTTTCCCATTTATCTTTCATATTCCGAATCGCACGCGTACGTAGTATATTTCAATTCAATGAATCTATCACCCAATTCGAGATGACTATAATCCACTCGATCATCGCATTATCTGACTCAGTCTCTACTATGACTTAGAACGGAACTATATCGCTAAATACGGGGTATGTTATAAGCTACCGTGTACGAAGGTCTCAGGTTGAGGCCCCAATTCCTAAGGTTAAGCCGTAGTCAGTTCATACGGAGTATTCTACCCATGATTGCTTTACTCGGATTTCTAACTTTACTCGGATTTTTAAACATCGAGCATAGATAACCCTAATCGTATTTACAATATTCGTTTCACGGGGTCCAAGTTCATTCAACAAAGCCATCCTACAGTAAGTCTGTTCAGCCAAATCCTCGATATATCTATGTCGTACTTCAAACCTAGCGATTTGAATAGTCTATCCCCTCAAATATGTTTGATAGAATCCACATATCCATTATTTTCTAAGTTTATACCACCAAGTCATGATTTAATTTCTAAATATTCAATCTAAATCATATATTCTAATTCATCTAACTCAATTCATATATTCGTTCACAAAACCATCAAGCACTACTTGCATCAAATTCCAGACTAACTTATCCTCCATTCACTTGTATCATCGACTCACTTTCGCATCAAACCATAAGTCAAAATCATCCTCAAATTTTATCGAGTAATCTCATCATTTGCATCGAATCCAAAATCCATCCTCAAGTGTTTCTTCATTCATCAAGTCATGTTCCTCTAATAACCATTCATGCCATGATCATAATTAGCCTAACCAAATCGTCCCACTTCAACATTCACGTTCGATCGATCCATAGTCCAATATCTAGTATTCCTCAAAATATTTCAAGTTCCAAGATCAATTTGATTTCGATCAACTTAAATATCCTCGAGCCAAAATCTATTTATCCTTGACGCATTTTAATATCGTCAAGTATTTTACATAAACATCGCTTCGTATAACTTCATTTGCATTTTAGCCAAACACTATCTTCTAAACTAGATTCAAGACTGACTTATCCAATTTAAGACCAAATATGTTATTGCCTACCTATAATTAACGAATCAACCAATTCCTTAACTTGTATCAATCTATGATATATTCCAACTACCGATATTGTATCAACTCATCCAAGTCCAAGACTAAATCATTTGCACGTAAACTTCGATCACATCCTCGAGTCCTCATTCTCAACTTAAGTTTCAATCCATTTGATTTAAATTTTAAATTGCACGTACGATCTATCGTGATCCGCACCCTAGATTTGGGCATGAGTCATGGGTACGTCCAGCCTACGCCGCAGTGTTGGCGGTAGAATATTGTACAATAAGCCACAAGTATAATCTACAACCCATAACATATTTTTATCTCCATACTATACTCAATCACAAGCACTAATTTAAATGAATATACCAAGATAATAATGAAATAATAGTCTCGATGCGGGTCCAAGAAGTCTCCCTAAAAACTAAATATCCAAAGTAAAATATTCAAAATACTCTTAAAAAATTGTTGAAAAATCTCGTCCAAAATAACTAACAAAATCAACTACTCTACTAAACTACTCCATTGCAGACGGTATCTGAGATGCTCTCTCTCCCTGATACTCCAAAAGGGCAAGATCAGGCTCAGCTTTGTCTCTAATATATGGTCCATAATATGTATGGATCGTATCCTCATTTTAGTCACCTAAAATATGGTTATCCAGTCAGGAAATGAACGAGTACATCACAGTAAAAATAGTTCTAACACATGGTAGAAGATATAAGACAACAAATAGTAAAGAATATATGATATCAAAACTGATATAACAATAAGTTAACCTGTCACTACCATATTCTGAAAACAGAAGAATTTTCGAATTTTTACAATATTTAATATTATATTATTTTTAATTAATTAATTGCATAATAGTTTATTGATTTAAATAATTATTATGTGTGATGTGTAATTAAATATATAATTATATGCAGTGTTATTATTTTATTTTAGCTAGCAGACTAGACCTAGAAGCCCAGTAGACGAACCCCTGTCCGAATTATAGAATTCTGGATTTTATTATTTTATTTAGAATTTAATAATTGGAGATTGTAATTAATTACTGTATTTTATTTAATATTTTGCGCATTGCCTTTGCTTCGATATTTGGAGCGCTATCCAGACTTTTGTCTTCCAACAAATTTCACCATCTTGCCCTAGACATGCCCGCCTTCAATTCTGCTATTTTTGCAACTCATAATTTTGCTCCTTGTGCATTGTTTCTGGCCGCACAAAAATCGTCGCGGACGTTATTTTTAATTTCCTATTTTTGTATCGTTGTGCGTTCCAATCGAACATTGGAGGCCATCTTGACCTATTTTTCGTGCGGCCCAAATTAGGGAAATATTCTGTACTGAGTCTTCTTCAATATTGGTATTGATGACCTGACCTGATTTTGGCTCCATGTACTCCTAATTAATTGTTGAACACAACTTGCATTTTATTTCTATTTAAATTGAGGATACCATTTTATCTGATTTTAAAATCCCAATTTAATTTCAGTGCCCTGCAAATTCAGCCCGTACCAGTCTTACAGCACACCCTGACCCTACAAAATTATCGGACCCCGAATCGCCCGCCCAATTTTCGTCATTTCATGTGTTTGTGCAATTTCCCGAATTTAAGGGGCTAAGTTGCAATTATTCAATTGTAGATGCCAACACCTAATTATTTTAATCAATGAGGGAGCCTATAAAATTTTTAATTTAAAACCCTTATAATCCCCATGAATTATTTCCTTCATGAACCATCATAGCCACTCATTTAGAGGGATGAAATCCTCACCCTACATCACACCCTCTCTCATCCTATTTAATATCATGTCACCCTCAAACCCTAATCCCTATGCAACCTAGAAAACCCCACCTCCTCACAAGCCCCCTCTCTCCTACGTATGTGAACATTTTCTTCTCTTCTTCTCCTCCTTCTTCCTTTCTTCTTCTCCTTTCTTTTCTTTTCTTCTTCTTCCTCTCCTTCTTTCATTCTTTGAATTTGAAATTCAAATTCTAAAAGAGAGAGGGAAACCATCACCATCTCTTTCCCCTGTGCACTCCTCGTTCCGGCGGACTCCCTGCACCCCGGCGTTCACCCACCGCGGTCCGGCGGCCGAAGTCGCTGCTCCTCCATCTGCGGTGCACCCGGCGGCCGACCCAGGCGGCCCAGCTTCACCCTGCTGCTCGTGCTCCTCCCTCCATCTCCATCTAGCACCACCATTACCACCAATCCCCGCCGGTCTGCTCCGGTCCGGCAGCAGCCATCCCTCGACTGCGAGCGACTCCCTCTCCCTCTGCTCCCCATCTCCTACCATCTACTCCACCACCATCATCCCACATCACCACGCCATCAACCATCCCTCCGACCCCCTTGCTCCGGCCGCTGGCAGCAACTCCAGCCCGGCTCTCCCCCGCATTCCTCCCTGTCGAAGCACTCCGGCCCGGCGGCCCCTCACGATCTCCCTCCACCTGAACAGCCGCTCCACTGCTCCTCCCCATTCCGGCAACTCCACACGAGTCTCCGGCCAAAATTCCGGCCAGCCACCAGCCACTGTAAGTTTTCTTCTCCCCTCTTCCTCTTTCTATATATATATATATATATATATATATATATATATATATATATATATATATATATATATATGTATGTATATATTTATATATATACGTATATACGTTCATATATATACTAATATATGTATTTGTATCTATTAAATCAATGTGTAGATTTATGTATTTTATATAAATACGTAGATGTGTGTGTGAGTATATATATGTGTATATACTAGTATATGTTTTTGTATATATTAATAAATGTATAGTATAGTGTATGTATATATACAATGTATGTAAAGAATGTAATTGTGTAGGTATTTGTATATATATAATGTATTAAGAATATGTATATAAACAGTATATTAAATTAATGTGAATGCATTATATATAAATATGTATGTAGGTATTTATATATATGTTTTAGTATATATTTTATATATATATATTGGTTATTTTTATATAAGATCTATTTAATAAAAAGGTATACGCTAGTATAAATTAATTTGATAAATTAGTATATGTATTTAATTTAAATTGTATATATATTTGTATAAGTATATATTAAATTGTATATGTATAGTATATATAATGTATGTATTTAAAATATAAATACGTATAGTAATTATTTTATTTAATTGTATAAATAATTAGTATATGCATTTCATGTAATTTGTATATAAAATGTAAAGTATTTATATTTAATTAATGTATTTTTGGCATATATATGAGTATACACTAGTATAAATTAAATATGTAATTTTAAAAGGTATATATATATATATTGTAAATGTATTTAAATTTGGTGCATGTATAAATATTGTAAGTATAAATTATTATGTTTATAGATACATACAAGAATCAGTTATTTTAAAGTATATATATATTTATACATATATCTATAATTGTATTGAGGGATATTATATGTAATTAATTAATAAGTTGTTATTTAAATACGTAGTCCTACTAGATGACCTTAGTTGACTAGTGCCCTGCCTGGCATGGCCTGAGGCCAGTGTATTTCTATTGTGTGTTAGGATAGCTTCTGATACAAATGTCATATTGTGATGTGTTATAGGACTGTTGGTTTACCAGGGGATACTCTGGAACAGGACATCCATAATTACCAGCTAAGGACCAAAGGCAAGTACATTCTCTGATAATTTCCAATTCTTGATAATTGCTATAAGTTCAATGATCTTGAAATGTTACAACTGAATCTTTGACACTGTGCTACACGGACTAGTATAGCTTGGATCTGCAGTCATGAGATGTTACCTTAATTATCGTATTGACATTGTACACGACATGTATATTTAGAAACCGTACATGATAGACTTTACTTGCTCGTGTATCGTGACGTGTCATGGTTGGATCCACAGTACTAGTTGGGGGCGGGGAAGTAGTTAGTAAGAAATGTGATCATAACCTCTTATTGTAGTATAAAAACTGTAAGTGTTAATCATGCTCTTCACCCATGATTAGCCAGGCCTTATAGCAACCGTACATGTTCCCAAGCCGATCACATTTCGAAACTACTATTTCAAACACTTAGAATAGTTATAGTTCTCTATATTTTCATATACTACATCACCCGTATATGATACTGTTCCTTATTCTTTCATTTTATACATGCACTGACTGTGTTTCATTGCCTATTGCCTGTCTCTCTTAAACTGTCATTACATTATTCCACTGTCTTCTCAGTAGCTAGCATGACATGTTTTATTGTATTATAGACATTATCAATTAATGGAACTGTTATTTGAGATTGTGCTTTGCTCCTTCCTGACTGGAAACATTTTTCCAGACTATGCCTTAGATGACCGCTGTCCGACACTTATGGTGAGTAGCTGCAGACTTGGTAGTGGTTGATTCTGGAGGTCTAGCCGAAATTATTATTCATTGTTAGTTCTTAAGTAGACTATTGGTACCGGATTTGTCTCCGGCATTTTGATGATTCTTGGATATTGTTAAGTTAAGTATTCCTTGTGGACTTGTGGTGTGTTTAATTTTAATTTTCTGTTTCGAAATCTTATCGTGCTGTAATCCTGTGATTTGAGTATATGTTCATCTATTTGTGTCATCCGTGCCTCCTAATGGAGATTGGATATTTGCGTGACATTAGTTAGATAGTATCAATACCTAGACAGCGTTCTACCGCCGATGCTGCGGCGTAGGCTGGACGTACCCACGCATTCGTGCCCCTAAACCGGGTGCGGGTCGTGGCACGTTTTTAGTGGTGGCCCATGCAGGTCAGACTTCGCGAGTTGTGCGATGTCGTAGTAGTGTGACATCCTTGTTATACTACTGCGTGCCTGCTATAGAATCTAGGACATAGGATACTAGGACGAGAGCAAATACTCAATCACAATTTCTTGAGAGATTCCTGGGATGACCCCTGAGAATCTTGTTGAAACTTCCAATTTAAAATCATTCCCTTGTTCTGTCCATTCTCACTTATTGATATTGAATTTGATTGTTGTTGATTTGTTATTAAATTAGGATTTTTGGTTTCACTTGATTTGATTGTTGTTAATTAGGAATTTAAGTTAGGTTTTGGGTTTCATTGTAGGGTTGATTTCATATTAAGAGGAATTTATAGACTGATTTATGATATTATTTGATGATGCCGTCAATGAGGACAGTGAAAATGATTAACATTAGAGCTATTTGACTACAGAAGGTGGATTTAAAATTTTAATTGAAGATTGAAAATGAATTCCAAATTTTAGGATTCTAAGAAGATTGAGATTGTTATTAAAATTTATTTTAAAGATTTCAATGAATTGCAAAATTTTGAAATATGAGGAGTTGAAATATTGTTATTAAAATTTTATTTTGAGGATTCAGATTCGATTCAATAAACCTAGACAAGTCTGTAAGGACCTTTAAGATGATTAAGTTTTCATTTCATTATTTAAATAATTGACCTTGAGGAAAGTGTATACATTTACTTTAAATTTATTCAAGGAGTTATTTTTGAGGAAAATTTATTTGAGGATAAGATTTTATAGTGGGAGATATATTATAATATAAGTAGGTGAGATGCATGTGTAAGGATCGGTTGGCTTGAGTATGATTGAGAATTCACTGCAAACTGGCTTGGGTGTTCAACTAGGATTGTATTAGAGAGAGAGCAGTAGTTAGTATGGTGTATTGAAATTGATATGCACTTGAGTGATAAGAATAACTAGCATCAACTGTTGCAGTAGATAAGGAAGCTAGCAGTGAGTGTGTTGTGATAGAACTGTGGTACCTATAAGGATAGAGGTATCAGACCATGGATACATCTTGACCATGCAATCACAACTAGGGTTTATTTCCAGTCTATCTATCTTGAATGTTGCTTCTTTAGAACTGTACTGTCCTCCCTTGATGATATCGCATTTTACCCTAATTGATTCTTTGGGATCTGTCTTCAGGATGTCGCCGCAGACAAGGTCTATGAGAGCGGGAACATCAGCTTTAGAGGGGTCTGCCACCTCTCTACCTGATGGACAGACAGCCGTAGTTTCTCCTACATCTCCGATGCACGTAGGTGATCCTCCTCCACCTGTTAAGAAGATTGCTGCAGCTGTGACGGACAACCTTCCTCCTCCACCGACTCCGATTCCCGGAGGTTTGCCCATTGACGGAACACAGATGTTTACCTTGATCCAAGGCATGGTAGATGCCCAGAGAGTGACGGCAGACGCTCAGCGAGTTCAAGCTGAGGCTCAGAGGGTACAAGCAGAAGCGTACCAGGCACAAACCGAGCTGATGAAAGAAAACATGGAGAATGCTCACCAGGTGACTCTCCAAGCTTTGGAGAAAGTAGCACAATACCAGCAGTTTCCTGGCCAGCAGCAGAGATCAGGCACTATAGTGGATTTCAAAAGAATGATGCCTCGAGAGTTCAAAGGCACCGAAGGGATACTTTACGCTGACGACTGGCTAGAGGATATAGAGAGAAGTCTGCGATTGACCCAGATTCCGGAGAACTTGAAGATAGAAGCCGCTGGCAGTCAGATGTTCGATATCGCACTCACGTGGTATCGCACGGAGCCGAGAATTACTGCGCAAGGACTTACTTGGGAGACCTTCAAGGAACTCTTCAAGGAGAAGTTCTTTCCCGACGTGGCATTGGGAACCTTGGAAAGTCAGTTTCATGACTTAGTTCAAGAAAACATGTCGGTCGACGAGTACGCTGCAGAATTCTGTAGATTGAGCCGTTTTGCATCGTCTATGATTCGAGACCCAGGAGATCGAGCCCGGAAATTTAGAAAGGGACTGACGAGAGAGATTAAGTCGCGCACTTCTGGTCGTCGTACCGCTACCTTTGAGGCTATCTTGATGGATGCTCAGATTGCAGAAGAGGATCTGGACCTCAGGCCTAAGAGGAGTCACAATACTTTTGGAGAAACGAATGGTAGCCCAGGACCGGCCAAGCATCCCCGTATTCAGCACCAACAACAGTACCAAGTACCATTTCATATTCAGCAACAACCCTGGACATTTCAGCATCCACCGCAGTACCCGGCACCAGTTCCTGTACAGCAGGATCAACGAACTTGTCACTTCTGTAAGAAGCCAGGTCACCTTTGGGAGAGCTGTAGAACGAGGCTAGGACTTTGTTTGCTTTGCGGCACTGCGGGACATCGAGTAAGGGATTGTCTTCTAGCCTCTTATCTTCCCGGCCAGCGCACAACTTCAGATTATAGAGATCCAGTTAGGCTACCTGTGGAACCGTACATTGCTCAGCACCTGCAAAGGGAACCACCCCAGCAGGACAGGCATTTGCGATGACGGTCGAGGAGACCTATACTGCAGGTAATGTGTTAGCAGGTTCTGTTCTTCCTTCCTTTTGTTCCTATCTATTTGATTGATTGGTTGATTGCTTAGTACCGTAGTTTGTATGCATGATTTTTGTTATAATGTAGTTAGTAGTACCCCTGATACATGGACTGCAACACCGTAACAAATGAGACCATAACCATGTATGTTCCCCCTAGATTGTATATGATATGACTATAGGTAGAATTTTCTTAGACCATGATTATTGGTGTTGACTGTAGTGAAGATTCATGAAGGAGTTATGACTTGACAAGAGGAACAAGATGATTAAAATTTGAGGATAATTATTGATTTAAATAAATGGTTAAGAAATTAACATGGCATAATTGGTGGGTTAATAAATTCCAAGAAAGATTATGACATGTTTAAGTTGGTTATTAATTTGGAAATTTGGAGATTTATCAATGCATTTATTTAATTGCAAGTTATGAATTTAGAACTTCATATTTGAATGTGACATTTGGAGAATCCTTAAATATCATATTGTTGAGTACCTTGAGGAGTGGATATTAAATTCCGGACATTGGATTATTAACTCAAAAACTTTCAGGAAATTTTTCTATGTCGAGGATTTTTACAGGAATACAGATAATTTCAGATTTATGAAATTATGAAAAGACCTTGTGGATTATTCGTGGTTGATGAGTTTAATGGAGGGAATAATAATGTATAATTAAATGCTAATATGAGGATTTAAATTTTGAGGACGAAATTCTTTTAAGGTGGGTAGACTTGTCACTACCACATTCTGAAAACAGGAGAATTTTCGAATTTTTACAATATTTAATATTATATTATTTTTAATTAATTAATTGCATAATAGTTTATTGATTTAAATAATTATTATGTGTGATGTGTAATTAAATATATAATTATATGCAGTGTTATTATTTTATTTTAGCTAGCAGACTAGACCTAGAAGCCCAGTAGACGAACTCCTGTCCGAATTATAGAATTCTGGATTTTATTATTTTATTTAGAATTTAATAATTGGAGATTGTAATTAATTACTGTATTTTATTTAATATTTTGCGCATTGCCTTTGCTTCGATATTTGGAGCGCTATCCAGACTTTTGTCTTCCAACAAATTTCACCATCTTGCCCTAGACATGCCCGCCTTCAATTCTGCTATTTTTGCAACTCATAATTTTGCTCCTTGTGCATTGTTTCTGGCCGCACAAAAATCGTCGCGGACGTTATTTTTAATTTCCTATTTTTGTATCGTTGTGCGTTCCAATCGAAAATTGGAGGCCATCTTGACCTATTTTTCGTGCGGCCCAAATTAGGGAAATATTCTGTACTGAGTCTTCTTCAATATTGGTATTGATGACCTGACCTGATTTTGGCTCCATGTACTCCTAATTAATTGTTGAACACAACTTGCATTTTATTTCTATTTAAATTGAGGATACCATTTTATCTGATTTTAAAATCCCAATTTAATTTCAGTGCCCTGCAAATTCAGCCCGTACCAGTCTTACAGCACACCCTGACCCTACAAAATTATCGGACCCCGAATCGCCCGCCCAATTTTCGTCATTTCATGTGTTTGTGCAATTTCCCAAATTTAAGGGGCTAAGTTGCAATTATTCAATTGTAGATGCCAACACCTAATTATTTTAATCAATGAGGGAGCCTATAAAATTTTTAATTTAAAACCCTTATAATCCCCATGAATTATTTCCTTCATGAACCATCATAGCCACTCATTTAGAGGGATGAAATCCTCACCCTACATCACACCCTCTCTCATCCTATTTAATATCATGTCACCCTCAAACCCTAATCCCTATGCAACCTAGAAAACCCCACCTCCTCACAAGCCCCCTCTCTCCTACGTATGTGAACATTTTCTTCTCTTCTTCTCCTCCTTCTTCCTTTCTTCTTCTCCTTTCTTTTCTTTTCTTCTTCTTCCTCTCCTTCTTTCATTCTTTGAATTTGAAATTCAAATTCTAAAAGAGAGAGGGAAACCATCACCATCTCTTTCCCCTGTGCACTCCTCGTTCCGGCGGACTCCCTGCACCCCGGCGTTCACCCACCGCGGTCCGGCGGCCGAAGTCGCTGCTCCTCCATCTGCGGTGCACCCGGCGGCCGACCCAGGCGGCCCAGCTTCACCCTGCTGCTCGTGCTCCTCCCTCCATCTCCATCTAGCACCACCATTACCACCAATCCCCGCCGGTCTGCTCCGGTCCGGCAGCAGCCATCCCTCGACTGCGAGCGACTCCCTCTCCCTCTGCTCCCCATCTCCTACCATCTACTCCACCACCATCATCCCACATCACCACGCCATCAACCATCCCTCCGACCCCCTTGCTCCGGCCGCTGGCAGCAACTCCAGCCCGGCTCTCCCCCGCATTCCTCCCTGTCGAAGCACTCCGGCCCGGCGGCCCCTCACGATCTCCCTCCACCTGAACAGCCGCTCCACTGCTCCTCCCCATTCCGGCAACTCCACACGAGTCTCCGGCCAAAATTCCGGCCAGCCACCAGCCACTGTAAGTTTTCTTCTCCCCTCTTCCTCTTTCTATATATATATATATATATATATATATATATATATATATATATATATATATATATATATATATATATATATATATATGTATGTATATATTTATATATATACGTATATACGTTCATATATATACTAATATATGTATTTGTATCTATTAAATCAATGTGTAGATTTATGTATTTTATATAAATACGTAGATGTGTGTGTGAGTATATATATGTGTATATACTAGTATATGTTTTTGTATATATTAATAAATGTATAGTATAGTGTATGTATATATACAATGTATGTAAAGAATGTAATTGTGTAGGTATTTGTATATATATAATGTATTAAGAATATGTATATAAACAGTATATTAAATTAATGTGAATGCATTATATATAAATATGTATGTAGGTATTTATATATATGTTTTAGTATATATTTTATATATATATATTGGTTATTTTTATATAAGATCTATTTAATAAAAAGGTATACGCTAGTATAAATTAATTTGATAAATTAGTATATGTATTTAATTTAAATTGTATATATATTTGTATAAGTATATATTAAATTGTATATGTATAGTATATATAATGTATGTATTTAAAATATAAATACGTATAGTAATTATTTTATTTAATTGTATAAATAATTAGTATATGCATTTCATGTAATTTGTATATAAAATGTAAAGTATTTATATTTAATTAATGTATTTTTGGCATATATATGAGTATACACTAGTATAAATTAAATATGTAATTTTAAAAGGTATATATATATATATTGTAAATGTATTTAAATTTGGTGCATGTATAAATATTGTAAGTATAAATTATTATGTTTATAGATACATACAAGAATCAGTTATTTTAAAGTATATATATATTTATACATATATCTATAATTGTATTGAGGGATATTATATGTAATTAATTAATAAGTTGTTATTTAAATACGTAGTCCTACTAGATGACCTTAGTTGACTAGTGCCCTGCCTGGCATGGCCTGAGGCCAGTGTATTTCTATTGTGTGTTAGGATAGCTTCTGATACAAATGTCATATTGTGATGTGTTATAGGACTGTTGGTTTACCAGGGGATACTCTGGAACAGGACATCCATAATTACCAGCTAAGGACCAAAGGCAAGTACATTCTCTGATAATTTCCAATTCTTGATAATTGCTATAAGTTCAATGATCTTGAAATGTTACAACTGAATCTTTGACACTGTGCTACACGGACTAGTATAGCTTGGATCTGCAGTCATGAGATGTTACCTTAATTATCGTATTGACATTGTACACGACATGTATATTTAGAAACCGTACATGATAGACTTTACTTGCTCGTGTATCGTGACGTGTCATGGTTGGATCCACAGTACTAGTTGGGGGCGGGGAAGTAGTTAGTAAGAAATGTGATCATAACCTCTTATTGTAGTATAAAAACTGTAAGTGTTAATCATGCTCTTCACCCATGATTAGCCAGGCCTTATAGCAACCGTACATGTTCCCAAGCCGATCACATTTCGAAACTACTATTTCAAACACTTAGAATAGTTATAGTTCTCTATATTTTCATATACTACATCACCCGTATATGATACTGTTCCTTATTCTTTCATTTTATACATGCACTGACTGTGTTTCATTGCCTATTGCCTGTCTCTCTTAAACTGTCATTACATTATTCCACTGTCTTCTCAGTAGCTAGCATGACATGTTTTATTGTATTATAGACATTATCAATTAATGGAACTGTTATTTGAGATTGTGCTTTGCTCCTTCCTGACTGGAAACATTTTTCCAGACTATGCCTTAGATGACCGCTGTCCGACACTTATGGTGAGTAGCTGCAGACTTGGTAGTGGTTGATTCTGGAGGTCTAGCCGAAATTATTATTCATTGTTAGTTCTTAAGTAGACTATTGGTACCGGATTTGTCTCCGGCATTTTGATGATTCTTGGATATTGTTAAGTTAAGTATTCCTTGTGGACTTGTGGTGTGTTTAATTTTAATTTTCTGTTTCGAAATCTTATCGTGCTGTAATCCTGTGATTTGAGTATATGTTCATCTATTTGTGTCATCCGTGCCTCCTAATGGAGATTGGATATTTGCGTGACATTAGTTAGATAGTATCAATACCTAGACAGCGTTCTACCGCCGATGCTGCGGCGTAGGCTGGACGTACCCACGCATTCGTGCCCCTAAACCGGGTGCGGGTCGTGGCATAACCAGAATAACTAAATGCTGAAGTCCTGTCATGGCAAAAATGTAGTACAATATCTCCAAGCAACATAGGAAATCACTGCAATGTATGGAAGAACAGATAGAAACAAACTACTCTATGTGATTTGAAATACCTTGTTGACATATGAATGGCTAAGGGATAAAATTTGGCAAACCACACGTGTCGTGCATGACTGCTATTATTCCAGTAAGACCATGGGATAGAAAGGTAGTTCACATGTCCACTAAGTATTTCCCTTCCCCACGAGTATAACATGGATTCTGAACCAGTCACAAATAAAAAATAATAATCCAGAATAGTCACGTATCTCATAACCAAAATCCATCATACTAATCGGTGTAACAAGTATCAAGAATCAAATTATCAATACTAAGCATGCATTATAGAGACTATCAAGCACTGAAAGTAATCACGGAAATATACTCGCCTATGGTCCTTAACTGTAGTTGGATCAGGTCCCAATTCAGAGTCCAAATCCTACGTATGATTTATTACCATGTCAAGAGATAAGTTATTTTAATTTATTTAATTTTGTAAAATTTACTCTAAAATCCTATTTTAATTTTATTATTCTAATTTTTAGGTTAATTCCTAAATTTTCTCCAAAGAAACTGAATTTTATCCATTCGAGACTTACGGCACACAAATCGAGGCAATTTGTTGACCAAAAAGTCAACAGATGCAACTCAACTTTCATGCATGATTTCCTGTAGATTTTAGCATCATAAATATGCTAGAATTTATGGCTCATCCGAATTCAAATTTGTTTAAAAATTATTGCACATACAAAATCGTATTGTGCAACGATAGTTGATTGCTAACCTAGAAGTTCTACAGAATTAAGAGCAAATAAATATTAAGAATTAAATTCTAGAAAAAATATATGTCAATGATCTCCACATTATCATTCCTAAACTTTAAACGGTTCAAGATTCTGATTCTTGGTTCTCCAGGAATCGCGAAAACACCGAGACGCATCTATTTTGGACATATTGTACTCTACGAATTTTCTAGAATTTAATATTCAAAATTTCGTAAAAAAATATATATTAAGAAAATTAACCTCAATACGGTACTAAGGCAAGAAATTGGGCCACATTTGGAATCCAGAGCTATGAGTAATGGCTTCTGGAAGATGAAGGAAACCCTAGATGACAATTTCTCAAAATCGGCTAAAAGAAAAACCCTAAAAATTATAACCTAAATACTATATATATAGAGGAGAGAGAACGAGCCGCGGCTCGGAGAGCGCCATATGGCAGCAATTCGCTGCTGCCCGCTCAAATCAGACGGCCAGGGTTCACCCCGGCTTGGCTCGACTGAGTCCCAGTCAAATTCGGACTCGACTCGGCTCGACTCGGCTCGGCTCGAGGTCGGCTCGGGGACCCGGCTCGCTGACACCTGCCCCCCCCCCTCTCACTTACTGCTGGACCCCACTGTCTGGGCCGCTGTGGCTGATACGCGGACAAGGCTGGTTGTTGACTGGGTAGGTTGGTTTTATTACGATTTTCTTTTTCTTAAAAATAGTTTTTAATTCAGTTTTGCATAATTAACTCAAAATTAATGCTAAAATAATAATAAAAACTCTCAAAAAACTCTAGAAAATATATCTAATTATGTTGAACCTAAAACAAAAGTTTGTTACATTTTTAATTATGTTTGACCCTAAAATAAATTCTTGAAAGTCAAGAAAATTATTGTTACTAGTTTTTATTTAACCAAAAATTGTAAAAAAATCCCAATAGCCCCAAATTAACCTAATAATAACATTTAACCTAGAATTTCAGGGTACAGAGGTTACAAGTTACAAGTCTACCCTCCTAAAAAAAATTATCCTGGAAATTTAAGCCAGAACAAAAACAAGAAAGAAAATTACCTCATGGTTCAAAAAGATAGGGGTAACGCCCTCGCATCTCATCTTTCCACTTCTAAGTGGATTCACCGGGGGAGTGATGCCTCCAAGCGACACGAACCAAGAAAATTACTTGGTTACGAAGCACTTTATCCCTGCAGTCTGGGATCTTCACAGGCTGCTTTGGATAACTGAGGCTTGGTCCAACCTTAAGTTCCGAATAATCTAATATATGGCTAGGATCTGCCACGTATCGTCTCAGTTGGGACACATGGAATACGTTATGTACTCATTCCAATTTAGGCGGTAAGACTAGTCAATAGGCTACTGCCCCGACCTTCTCCAGAACATTAGAAGGTACGATGAATCTTGGACTAAGCTTTCCACCTCCACCAAAATGAATTGTACCACATATCGTTGAGATCCTCAAGAACACTAAGCCACCAACCGACGCTAAAACAGTAACTTAACGCATAATCTAAGAATATAATCAATATTTAAATAAATAAATCGATACCTCAAACTCTAGCGGTCTTCGGTGGATATCGGCCCACTGCTTTTGTCTGTCCTGAGCCACACGAAGTCTTTCTCTAATCTGCTTCACTTTTTCTGTAGCATCAACTACCATCTCTGGTCCTAAATGTACTCTCTCTCCTACGTCGTCCCAAGATAATAGAGTCCGACATCTCCTACAATACAAAGTCTCGAAAGGAGACATCTTGATACTGGCCCGATAGCTATTATTGTATACAAACTCTACTAGGTGAAGATGATCCTCCTACGAGCCACCAAAATCTAGTACACATGTCTGAAGCAAATCCTCGAGCGTCTAAATAGTCATCTCTGACTGTCCATCCGTTTGAGGGTGGTAAGCAGTGCTAAATTTGAGTTGGGTACCCAAGCTAGCCTAAAAACTCTGCCAAAAGTGGAACATAAATCTGCTATCCCGATCGAACACGATGCTCATGGAAACTCCATGCAGCCTGACTATCTGTCTCATATATAAAGCAGCAAACTTCTCCATGGACAATCCCACTTTGAAGGGCAAAAAATGGGTTAATTTGGTCATCTTGTCAATAATGACCCAAATTACGTCCTTACCTTCTGGAGTGCGTGCAAGTTCGAAAACAAAATTCATCATGATATGTTCGTATTTCCACTCAGGAATCGGTAGTGGCAATAGCAATCCTCCAGGTCTCTGCCTCTCGACTTTGATATGCTGGCACACTAAACATCTGGAGATAAAATATGCTACCTCTCGCTTCATCTCATAACACCACACGTGTTTGTAGAAGCATAAAAAATACGCTGGATAGCTACGCACAGCATATTGATGCAGGGCAGCGTAAACAGAGAACCTCAGAGCCATCAAGCGTGCAACAGAGCTTTTCTGCTTAGCACAGCATAAAAGCTTAAAACTTCAGGACCATCCGCGTAATGCAGTATGTCTAGGCTGCTTCAGCGTAAACAGGGTGCTTCATCGCCTTTATGGCGTAAAACTCATCCGCTCTTAAATGCAGCATTGATGTGTATGAGGGACGCTTCGTATTCCTCGAAATAAACCTGACAAATCGTGCAGTAAACCTGACGTCTGACTCCTGACAAAGAGTACTCCACGACTACCCAGACGACGGCTATAATGATGGCGCGGTACTACAACACAGGCTGTCATTTACTACCATTTCCTTGGCATAGACCGCTTCTACGCATACAAAGGAGTACGCCGCCCAGTTTTACACAGGCAGATGTGAGTTGTTTACGCTCCGCAGAAGACAAACAGCCTGCCACGTCAAAAGCTGTACTTCGTACAGGGCTCGAGGCACGTCTCTGCATTTTATGCACAGAGCGGTGACGGGTTCTCAAGGCACGTCTCTGCATTTAATGTGCCGAATACTGACAGATGCCCGAGGTACGTCTTTGCACCTTACGCAGGCCAAGTGACAGACCTTCAAAATATGCCTCTGTATTTAATGCACAAGATAATGGTGGATCTCCATATTTAATGCTGGGGATTTGATTAAATATCATTGAACCGTCGTTTAGTGGCATCCTCTTTGCTTAAACTGCTTTTATACAGATAAGGGGATACGCTGCCTAATTTTTACACAGGCAGACGTGAGCTTCTTACGCTCCACGAAAGACAAACAGGCTGCCACATCATCAGTTTCTTTTCGTACAAGGTTCGAGGCGCGAATCTGTATTTAATACGCATAATGATGGTAAATCTTCGGGACAGGAAACCTTCGAAGACACGCCTATGCATTTAATGCGCAGGATGGGGGCAGATCTCTACATTTAATGCATGAGATTTGATTATATCTCCAAAAGGCATAATTCTGGCTAAAATGTCCACATCAACTCGGCTTCTACGCCCACTCGGCTTCTACGCCCACTCGGCTTCTACGCCTGCTCGGCTTCTATGCCCACTCGGCTTCTACGCCTGCTCGACCTCTATGACCACTCGGCTTCTACGCCTACTCGGCTTCTATGCCTATTTGGCTTCTACGCCCACTCGGCTTCTATGCCTACTTGGCTTCTATGCCATGGTGACAGTTATTGGCTTCTACACCAACCTCTTCTACACAAGGGATAACTACCTACGTTGCTTCTACGCCGTTATCTTTGCAGCAGATATACACGTTTGTCCCTTAGTTGGACACGCGTCACATGCTCACTCAGAAGGTCATCTATATGCAGGCATTGGTTATTTTGAACCGTCGTATAAAAGGGTGCTCTACTTTCCACTACTCGGTTTCTACACCGACTGAGTGGTCACTGTCACTAAAACTTTATAAATAGAGACCTCTATCAACAGAGGTCAAGGTCGAAAAATTGAAGAGCGGAGGATTAGAGGTCAAAGAGAGAGAGAGAGAGAGAAGAATCCAGAGCTGAGACAAAGAGTAGTGATCGACGACTTTGGCATCGGACATCTACTCTCCCTCGCAACCTTCGAAGCTTCTTCTGTCTTCCACGACACTTCTTCAACATCGTGTGGTCCAAGGGCTAAAGTGATCGACCGCAGATCAGACACCTATAGCAATATTTACCCAGATTAAATAAATTGTACTTCGACATTCCTCCTGTAGGATCAAAATGGTACAATCTTGTTTATAAACATCGACGAAGTTCGAGCGGGGTTTTCTTTAAAATAAAGAACCTTGTCGTTTCTCGTACTTTTACTTTTATTTATTTTTATCTAAAACAAGATGGCGACTCTGCTGGGGACGTCTTTCTCTTCTGATGAGGAAGCAATTGCTCAACACGAGGCGGTATCCGTAGGATCCGTGAAGAAGACACTGGTCATCCAGTTCGACCAATCTGCCTACGAAGATATGCTTCTAACAGGAGGTAGCTCTCACTCCCTCTCTGTCCAAAACAACAGAAAGCTGCGTAAGGTCTGGATGCCCAAGTCATCCTCTACAGTTCCTGTGGACTCTCCGATCTCTCCGATCTCTCCGACCAATAAGGTTGTAGCATTGCTTCCTCCGTGCCTTGCGAGTAAAATTCAGTCATCTGTCTCTTGTAGGGCAGACAAAACTTCTGGCAATTCCTCAGCGCTAACCCAGAAGTATACTCCGCGACTTGCGCGTAAAATTCAGTCGCATGTCTCTGGAAGGGCAGACAAAACTTCTGGCAATGCCTCAGCGCTAACCCAGAAGTATACTCCGCGCTCTGCGCATAAAATTCAGTCTCCCGTTCCTGGCAAAACAGACGAAACTTCGGACAATGCCTCAGCGCTAGTCCAGAAGCCTACTACGCGCTCTGCACGTAAAATTAAGTCTCCCGTCTCTGGCGAAATAGACAAAATTCCTGATAAAGCCTTAGCGCCAAATCAGGAATCCCAAACGCGCTCTGCGCATAAAAATGTATCGACCTTCTGCGGAAGAGCAGATGATCCCTGCAACCTATGCAAGGAAAAGCAAGCGGTGGACTGCTCAACTTCTCGGCCGTTATGCCAGCAAGGGAACAATTTGCCCGACCTCTGGATTATGCGAGAAGCTGATGCCCGAATGACGACCTCCTCGGCTTTACGCCAACTAGAGCAGAGCTCCAAATTATGCCAGGAGAAGCCCCTAAGCTTAAAGAAGGCTCAATTTATGGGAAGACACCCTCCTCGGGGATTATCCGCAACTCAGATAGCCAACCTGTTGTATATAGGTGGCACAGGGAAGACTATGGTTCCCAATATCCGCATGCCCTCTGATGTAAATAGAAGGAACAAGCCATCATCTTCTTCTTCTATAACTCCTCCTGACCTACGCAATTATCTGATCCAGAAATGCAAGGAGAGGGGATCTTCCAGCGTGTCTATTACACCTCCTAGCGAGCACTATTGTAATAGTCATAGGATTTTAATTAATTGTTGCTGTTCTGCAGCAAAACGGTCGATTTTCGACCCGTTGAGCTACTCTCCATCTTTCCAGGAAGAAGAGCCCACACATGCATCTGTGAACATGGCTTCACAAATACCTAGAGGAGGGTCGGGCTCAAGACGTCATCCCTCTAGAACTCCGAGTCGAAGGAGATTCAACATGCTCCTTAGGAACACCGAAGCTGGGGTGTTCTAAAACACTCGTTCGAGGTCGCAACAACCGGCTTTGTACTCTTCTGATTCCGATGCTGGGGGTCACCAGTCTCCCGAATCAGATGCCGAAAGTATAGTCAACTTCTACAGAGACCTATACTAATCTTTCAATGACACCCAGGGAGATGGGGAGTTTATGCCATTGGAGATGAGCGCGAGGAAGCTTCCCCATCCGGGAGCGCTAAGCAACGCATCACTATACTGGAGACGTCTCTGAAGGAGATATAATCCATGATGGAGAACATGTACCAGATGATGCTGACTCAACACACAACTGCTATAGCTCAAGCGTCGGTCCCTCCAACTTAGATACGCGTGAGAGTGGACTTACCACTATCCAACACGATCCAAGAGCCTGCTCTAGATCAGGAGTCAGCAGTTCCTCCACCTCCTCACTCGGAGAATGTATTACCTTCCGTCGGAGTCGCGATTCAATCGATTCCTTATCACTCCGTGGTCCCGCTATCGGCTGAAGATCCGATGCAGGCAGTACGGGAGTTGAAAGCCAAATTTGATGCCCTGAAGCACAAAGATCAGCTCAAGAAATTGGGAATCAACCAACCTTACCCAGCTATCTGGGAAGAGGTCCATTTCCCTCTTAGATACAAACCACAGACTATTGCTTCGTTCGAAGGAAAAATGTCACCAAGTCAGTACATGAACTACTTCAGTATGATGATGGTGTTATTACAACGGAACGACGCCCTCCTCACTCGGGTGTTCAAAGGCTGTCTCTCGGGGGTAGCTTACCAGTGGTACCGCAGCCTGGCGGACAACTGCATTACTTCTTTTGAAGACTTCAAGGCTTTATTCTTCACACGATTCTACGAAGGAGGGATGGACATGTCTATCTCCTCTCTCATCGAAGTCAAGCAGAAGAAAAAAGAGAATGTTCGCACTTTCATCGAACGTTTTCGTCAAGCCACTTTGTAAATGCCTCCAGGAGTTTCAGACTCGTCATTGGTAGACATCTGCAGGAAGAACCTTCTCCCTGTGATCTCGGTGTTCACAAGACCATATCAGTTCCATGATTGGCCCTCGTTCATTATCTCAGCGGTAGCCACGGAGGACAATAGTCAGAAGGCGCACGATAATGGCATCATGATCTCAGCCTCTGATAAAGGCAAAAGGTCATCCTCCAACAGCGACCATCATCGCAGTTCCAAAGGAAAAGAAACTCTGGCGATCAATACGTCCAAGCAAAAGACTATGGCTACCACACAGACGAAACCTGGGACTTCCAGGCCCATTGAAGTGTACTCTTTTGACGACGACGATATTCCAAGCATATTCGAATGTCTCGTCAAAAGCGGCAAGATTACCCTTCCTGAGGTGAGACGGCCCAATGAGGCCGGCAGTACCAACAATCCCAAGTTCTGTATCTTCCATAGGTACACACACCACCCCACAAAGGCATGTTATATACTGAAAAGGAAGATCCAGGAGCTGATCGATGCTAAGGCCATCACTCTGCGCAACAGCGAGAAGACGGTCACGGCCAACATGATCTCTCTACAATTTGGCAATCTGCTTCCCCAAGAAATCTCGGACGGTGTTACGCCTATTTCCCAGATGACGATGAACATCGTTAATCTCCCTCCAGCTAGAGGTCAAAATCATGACCTGCTACCACTAACTACCCAGCGAGGTGAGACTATGTGGGTTTATCCAGATCTGGTGCCAGAGATCGAAAAAGAGACTCAAACTGCTAAGGCTAAGTCTAAAAAGAACTCAAAGCACAAACTGTGTCACATGATTACGGTACACTCGGCATCAGAAGACGAGGTATTGGCTACTGGAACCCGCTCAGGGAAAGCCTACCTCCAGGACTACGGAGCCAGCCAGGAAGATGTATCGGCAAATGCTTCAGCTGCCAAGCCTTCAGAACCAGAATCCGCCGTACCAGAAACTGGTCCTTCGAGACCAACTTCAGCGGACAAAGGGAAGCAAAAAGAAGTGCGCTTCGATAAACCTGTGAAGAACATTCAGAACAAAGGTTTAGAGAAGCCATATAACTTTGACATCCTGGCCCAACTGGCTAATATACCAGCCAGGTTGTCCATCTTCGAGCTACTCAGGCTCTCTCAAGACACTCGTCAAGTCCTGAGTGAAGCATTGATGCAGGCGGATGCATACTTAACCCAGCTCAAGTCCCCTGACGAAGAACCAGTGGCGTGCCCCCAATGCCACAGTGTGATGGAGGTGGTCCCAAATATCACTTTCACTCAAGATGACATGCTGTTAAAACATAACAGGCATGACAGACCCCTCTATTACACCGGGTACGTCAGTTGCATGGAGGTCGACCAGATTCACATAAATCTGGGATCGTCAATCAGCATCATTCCTCATAGTCTGCTTAGACCGCTGAGGATTCTTACCAGCGAATTGGCTTACACCACCACTACGATCGTGGGTTTCAACGCCAAAAAAAGTAAGCCGTTGGGGAAAATTTGCCTGAGGATCCAGATTGGCAACCTCAGATTGGTGGCTACGTGTTACGTCATTGATTCAGAGATATCCTACAATATTATGTAGGGTAGACCTTGGATCCACGACCCCAACATCGTTCCTTCAACTCTACACCAATGCTTTAAATATGTAGACGCCCGAGGAACAGTGCAAACGGAGATTGCTGACCTGAACCCATTCAAAGGAGTAGAATCCTACTACTCTGATGCCGTGTTGTACTCTCAAGACTACACGAAAGAGGTGTCAGCCGAAGCAGAGAAGGAATCCCACGGGGAGCCAGAAGAACCCTCTGCCAACCAACCTCTGTCAATCAAGGTGAAAGGACGGACTACTCGTCCAAAAGCCATGGAACCTACGGCTATCCACCTGAATAAGACCAGGTCAGGGAAAGGGGGTGATCCTCTAGTGATCACTCTGAACCAGAAGCCTCCACCCTTGGTCATCAACCTTCGACGCAACAGGCAGCCGACTGATGTAGATACAACCGGGAACGAAGTTTCTGATGATAATAAACATCCTCTTTTCCGGTATATTGATGCTCAAATTCCGAATCAGAAATCCTTCCCCCGTGACGATATAGAACCTATAGCGCAAAAATTCTTGGAAGCTATAGATTCCTATCATCCGTATATATGGGAAGTGGCATCATCATCTAATGTCACCATGACATATGGACCGCATGAGGATTCAATCTTCATTGTCCCACCTACTTGCAGCAGTCGGCATCCAATAGTCTTCGGCCGTATGTGCGATCAAACCACGCAAGAAGATTCTTTCGATGATAATGCCGATAAACTACAGGTTCACAGATATAGCCCGCAAGCCTTGAAGATCATGCAAGGTATGGGATATAACCTGAAGCTGGAACCAGGTCTCAACTACGGGAAATGCAGACGAATGCCGCTGCAAGGCGATCCCTACTATCAACGAACTCGTTTCAGGTTAGGGTATACAACCTCCCTTGCAACTCCTGAGTCAAATAAGGATGTCTTTTCCTCTTCTCAGAAAGGCTTAGCGCCCTCCGACTCATCTCATGCTCTCGAGCGAACATTATCCGTAAATATGGTAGTGACAGATTTTTTTGAATCAGACGAACAAGAATCTATACTGTTTGAGAATGACGCTTGGGCTCAGCAAATGGATACACAATAGGAGTTTCGCTTCGAGTAGAGAGAACCTCCCATTGAAGATAAAGTTATCCAGATTGATGTTGGGATGAGCTTTGACCAAAGCCGATATTTATCAGTAACAATCTTTTTGAAGCAGAAAGGGAAGAAGTTATCTAGCTAATAAAAGAATATATCAACATCTTTGCATGGAATTATGAGGACATGCCAGGCCTTGATCCAAAGGTGGCTACTCATAAGCTCAATATATTTCCCGATTCAAAGCCTGTGAAGCAGCACCAACGCCGGTTCCGCCCGGACATGATGGACGCCATTGAAGCTGAAGTCAAGAAGTTGATAGCCTGCGGCTTCATCTATGAAGAATAACATCCCGACTGGGTCACCAATGTTGTCCCGGTCATGAAGAAGAATAAAAAAGTATGTGTCTGCATCGATTACCGAGATCTGAATGCAGCCTGCCCTAAAGACGAGTTTTCTCTTCCCATCATAGACATCATGATTGACAATACAAGAGGTTTTGAACGTATGTCTTTCATGGATGGATTCTCAGGATACAATCAAATCAAGATGCATCCTGGGGACGAGAAGCATACTGCCTTCCGGACACCACTGGGGGTATATTGCTATACGGTCATGCCATTCGGATTGAAGAATGCCGGGGCTACGTACCAACGGGCTATGAGTAACATATTCCATGAGCATTTATGCAAGACGGTAGAATGTTACGTAGACGATGTAGCTGTCAAAAGCTGCCTCAAGGATACTCACATCCAAGACTTAAAGACAGTATTTGGATTGATGCGCCAATATCAACTCAAAATGAATCCTACAAAGTCCTTTTTGGGTGTATCCAGTGGCAAATTCCTGGGATTTGTCATTACCGCCAAAGGCATTCAAGTGGACCCTGATAAAGTCAAGGCTATCTTAGAAATGCGACCGCCTCGTAATCGGAGAGAACTCAAGGGATTTCAAGGTCGTCCGTCTTATATTCGGAGATTCATATCCAACCTCTCTGGGAGATGTCAACCTTTTTTTCGCCTCATGAAGAAAGGTGTATCCTTCATATGGGACAAAGCCTGTCAGCAAGCATTCGACGACATCAAACGCTACCTCACTAGCCCACCAGTTCTGGTGCCTCCAGTCATAGGAAGACCATTCGTGCTGTATGTTCGAGCAATGGATCATTCTCTGGGAGCTCTTCTCGTGCAAAAGAATGATATGGGTCACGAACAGGCTATCTACTACCTCAACAGGATGATGGTCGGAGCCGAACACCGGTACAACCCAGTGGAGAAAGAATGCTTGGCTCTGATGTTCGCTATCCAAAAAATGCGGCACTATGTCACAGGCCAGACCATTCACATCATCTCCAGGATCAATCCTCTTTGGGTACTGATGAGTAAACCAAGTGTTCTCAATTCCTGACTCGCAACTTGGGCGATGCTATTAATACCATATAACATGGTGTACGTCCCTCAGAAGTCCATTAAAGGCCAAGCATTGGCTGATTTCCTAGCTGCTCATCCGATCTCGGAGACCTCCAAACAGTACGAGGACATTCCCGATGAAGTTGCAGAATATAATTCCGCGATGGAAAGTGACGCATGGCAACTATTCTTTGATGGCTCCTCCAGGACTGGTCCCAGGGGAAATGTGGTTTCGGGAGTAGGAATTGTCCTGGTCACTCCTGATAAGCTCGTCATCTACCGAGCATATTCTCTTAGCGATCCCTATTCTAACAATGTGGCGGAGTATAACGCTCTACTAATCGGGCTCCAAGTCGCTAAAGAATTGGGCGTCGAATCTCTGGAAGCTTTCGGTGATTCTCTGTTGATCATCAATCAAGTCAGAGGAATATATGAAGTCCGAAATCCAGACCTCATCCCCTATCACCGAGCAACGGTCGAGATAGCCATAACATTCAAAGGATTCTTCCTAGAGCATATACCTCGATCTCAGAATCTGGAAGCTGATGCCCTAGCCAGTCTAGCTGCGGATTTAGCTACCCCTATAAGAAGGCAGAATTCGGTAATCTTTCTTAACAAAGATTTATTCTGTGTGAAAAATAACTTTCACATAGAACACAGCTACGCGGTGGACGAAGATCTTCCAAAGGGAGACTGGAGAAGTCCCTTTATAGATTTTGTAGCATACAGAATCTTGCCAGAAGACCCTAAAGAAGCAGTATCCGTCAAAAGACGATCATTGCGCTTCTATTTCGACGCATCTTTACAATGTCTATATCGTCGGTCTTATGACAGACTATTATTACGATGTCTCTCTGGTGATGAAGCACATCGGATGATCCGTGAAGCTCACGATGGTGTATGCGGAGCACATCAACCCGGTCCTAAGCTACAGGATCGCATCAGGAGAATGGGCTATTACTGGCCTACTATGATCACAGATGCAATAAAGTATGCAAGACAATGCAGAGCCTGTCAGGTTCATGCAGACTTTATCCATCAACCCCCTGAGTATCTACATCCTACGGTTGTATCCTGGCCTTTCGAAGCATGGGGTATTGATATCATTGGTCCTATTCATCTGTCTTCTTCCATAGGTCACCGGTTCATACTGGCCGTCACGGATTACTTCTCCAAATGGGCAGAGGCGATCCCTCTTGCAGAGGTAAAGGCATCTAATATGATCAGCTTCATCAAGCATCACGTCATTTATCGCTTCGGGATACCCCGGAGGATAATCCATGACAATAGGCCTCAATTCATCAGCCAAATGTTTCATCGATTTTGCGATAAAAATCGGATAAAAAATATGGCCTCTACGGCATATAATCCGGCTGCTAATGGTTTGGCGGAAGCTTTCAACAAAACCATTATCAAGCTCTTGAAGAAGTTCGTCTCTTCGAACAAGAGGGATTGGAATGAGAAGCTGGGAGAGTGTCTCTGGGCATACCGCACAACGGTATGAGCACCGACAGGTTGCACCCCATTCTCGTTAGTTTACGGAAGCGAAGCAGTTCTCCCCATCGAGATCTAAATTCTGTCACTCAGGATAGCCGTGGCTAATGAGTTGACTCAGGAAAAGAATGACCTGTTAAGGCTTCAAGAGCTAGAAGGATTAGACGAGAAACGCCTCCAAGCTCAATAGCGTATCACTTTCTACCAAGCACGCATTTTTAGGGCTTTTAACCAGAAAGTAAAGGAAAGAGTGTTCAAAGTCGGCGAGCTAGTTTTAGCCGTAAGAAGGCCGATGATTCTTACTCACAAGAGTTAGGGCAAATTCTAGCCCAAATGGGAAGGCCCTTATGTGATCGAGACGACGTTCTCAAACGGCGCTTACAGGTTAGCCAAGCCTAATGGAGACCTGTTAATGGCTCCTATCAATGGCAAATTCCTAAAAAGGTACTACTCTTAACCTTATTTTGCTCAAATGGAGTATGGTGAAGGTCTTATTCTGACAAAACTACTTCCAAAACGAAACTAGTTGGATCGTATTCTATCATGTTCATATTACCTCTGAATAGATATGTTTAACTAATTTGGAACTGCAAGACCTATCACGTCCATATTACCTCTGATAGTGTTTTGTGTACAAATTTTAGCTAAAAGCATATTCTATCATGTCCATATAACCTCTGAACAGATATATCCTGCTAAAACTTACCGAGAGTATATCACGTCCATATTACCTCTGATATCACTTTTACCCAAACCTGTCATTTATATTCCAAAATGATGGATCCACAAAGTCAGATAAGAGTCTCTTTATTACTTCAGAAAGAGCAAAATTATATGAAAAGCAAAAGTACATCATTTGGGGGGAGTAGTCAGGTCGCGAAGTTGCTGCGCTAGTGCGACCATCTTCTCAGTCCTGGAATCCAAGACATCAGCACGAGCCTGCTCCAGCCGTGCCTCATCGTTGCTCAGGAGGGACAGTTCGGATCTAGCCCGAAGAAAACCGGCACGGGCGGCTCCTGCACGCGCCAAGTTCTGTTATGCTACGCCCAACCGGCTATCCGCCACATCTAGAGCTTCCGACGACTGAGAAGCGCACTCCTTTGCCTGAGCAAGTTTTATTTCTAGCCTGCGGACCCTGGCACATTCCCTTCATGCTCGGCCTGACACTTCGTTTGAAGAGCAATGGCCTCCTCCAGGACGGCTTTTTCTTCATCTATCTCCTACTGATGTGTCTGGATAGCTTTATTGACGCCTCTCATCTATTCAGCAAGCCGCGCAGTCATGGAGTCATATCTAGCCTGGACCAGATCTTCAACGCTGTCTTGAGCTAGCTGCAAGTATTCGTTAATAGGTTGCTCCAAACCCTTAACTATCTCCTCCAGCGTGTCAGCTACCCCAGTGTTGTTGAATTCTCGGATCGGCACTATCGCAGATCGGGAGGACCTCTTCAGCGACACAAAGCTCAGATTCTTCGCCAACACCATTGATATTAACATTTTCAAGGTGGCGTAGAAGATACCAGTGTACTGCTCGGTCAGTGCAGCTAGATCCGAATAGACGCCGGGGGTGGCCTCGATATTGGCGAATCCCCCTCCAAGAACAACCGCAGACGATATTGCCACGACCGTCACCTCAACAGGTGGTTCGACAAAAGAAGAAGTGCCAACACCGGACGAAGTGACCGGCATACGCAAAGGAGGCATAGTCGCAATGACGGGTTCGTCCTCCTCTTGAGATATCGGAATCTCTTCAACGGGCGAGCCGGCACCCGAAGACTTTTCCTCTCCAAAATTAGGCGCCTTCGTATCGCCGCCAAGTCCTGACACAGAGCCAAAGAGCGCATCTACACTGCCCTCCCCGAAGATGTCTTCCCCTGAAAAGAAAACAAAAGGAAGTTAGTGTCAAAATGATGTTAACTTTCCCAAAAAGAGACGTAAAGACGACATTTACCCATGGCCGACGGCATATATGTCGCATCTGCAGCCATTACAGCTAAATCATTTCTTAATGATGCTAAGCAAGCTGTCATACCTGGAGAAGGGGGCCTGCTAACTGATGCTGGCAAATAGTCTTCCAAGTCCTCGTCAAATTCTAACCGAGGCTCATCGGCTGAAATCTCGCTAGGTGCGCTTACAGGAACGGCAGGGGTCCCTTCCGATGCCGATCCGTATAGAGGTATACAAAAACTTATTATACCCAGCCTCGTAGGTGACCTCGTTCCACTATCCGAAGCAGTAGCAGCGACAGCAGCCTCCAACAGAGATTCTCCGGCACCACTAGCCAGAACTGTAGAGGGTCCCTCTCTAAAAGGCGAGGAACCTCCAACGAAAGAATCATCCCCAACATGGGGAGATGCAGGCCCACTCCCAGGACCCTCAATACCAGGAATCCGGAGGGGACGAGTAACCGTCTTCTTCTTCCTCTAACGAGGGGAAGTTTCCTTCGGAGCAGGAGCCATTCGCTTCCCGGAGATTACCAAAGCCCCTGCAGGCAGAGTTACTTCACCCCTCGACACCGCCAACAGAGGCTCATCTGGATCGACGGATTCCTCACCCTCGTCAGAAGAAATCGAAGGGACTTCGACTCTTCCCCCAGACTTGGAAGAGGGCACCCTAAAACTTCCATGCATATCAAAATCGCGATGGAAGGTGTTCGTTTCCATGTAGAACAGGGCATACGAGTGCAGGATGCGCGGCTCCGTTGAGAGGATAATGACTAACACAGTAAAAATTGCTCCAGTACAACCCATGAGAAAGTATCGCCAGCCTCTCGCTCCATCAATGAGTCCACCCCTGAACCAGAAGCTGGTGACGGCGTTGCCCACGTGCAACTGATCGTACCCAAACTGCCTGACAAATCGACTAGGCAGGTAGGGCTCCAAGAAGCAATGATCTTCACTTCTGTACAGTAAATGGGAAGGCCTAATGCAGACCAACCAATTAAAAGCTTCGGGAGAAAGAATAGTCTTCTCTCTACCTGAATCCTCAAGCCTAATTCCCGATTGATTACGATGAACAGAGGAGATACTACAGAAGAGCTTCCAGCTGTGACTGAAGCCCAGCACCCGCCGACAGTCTATAACCGTGGTCACTTTCCAGGAAGACTTCTGGTAGTTCAACAAGAAGCTACCCCCCGAACTACTGCTAGAGCCGGGAGACATAACCCTGGGGTTATAGAGAATTAACCACCCTACAGGTATGGTAATTCTACCCTGGGAAAGCTATCACGTCGGGTTTCATCGGTGAGCAGCCCGTCAGTCATGGCCCTCAGGCCAGCTTGGATGTAGCATACCATGGCAGGGAGCAAGCCCAGTCTTGCCCCGAATACCAGACGCACTGCAGGCCATAGCGTGTTACGGTGAATGTGGTCCGCAGATGCGATGCTGGGCACTACTACTCGGCGCAGCCATATGGAGAGAAAGCCAGCCAGTTGAGCTTCCTGGACAGAGGCCTGCGGCAGTGCCTCAAATAACTATAGGCCTTAGTGCCTACAGGATACTTTCCTATCCCTTCGTCGAGGAGCCGGTCCAGAGCCCCAGCGTCTACCATGATATTATCGACTACCTGAGCATTAAGCATTCTCAGAGGATTCACAGGCTGATCCTTGCCCTCCAATACCTTCTCTGGCTTAGCAGTCCTGGACCGGTGAAAGAAGAGGTAGGACGTCCATTTATTGATGTGAGCCAAATCTGAGGGCTCACCATAAAGAGTGGTTCAAGCAAGGTAGTGGCACATCAGCTCCTGGTATACTTCCACTACCAGAGGGTCTGCATCCTCCAGCTCCCGGTTCGTGGGAACATACTCTTCATATGTAGTATCCCCTATCGGTAGTCTCGAGATCTCTGCCATCTCATGGAGGGCCAATCCCAGCTCCCCCAGTGGAGTGGCAAAAGTCCCGGTGAGCGAAATATATCGCTCCATCAGCGCCAGAAACAGGTTGGGGTTGGGAGGTAACCCAATACTAGTGGCACTCACAGCTTCGTACAGACCAATGCGCTCTAGCTCAATCTGAAAATGCTTCAGGGCCCAATCAGCTAAGCGAGCCCATCGAAGATTTTTAGGGGTGATCCACCCACTGCACCGAGGGTTCACCTTGGGGTATACTCCCCCGTGCCCCATAAAATCATTGCAGAAAGTCAGTAATTGCACCGGCTGGATCACTAAACTTTCTTTACTCGGGACACTGCCCGGGTACAGTCCTCTGAACATCGTCACAGAGCCGGAAGGGCGGCTGACAAATGACCCCTGGTCAGCTCCTTTCAGATGAAAGATCTTTCCCGGCCTACCGTGAAGATCGGGAGTCAGCGTCCACGACATCCTCCTGGGATGTGTAGCATGAAAGAAAGCCGAGATGGGATAGTCTCTCGACATCTTAGGCAGATACAAAACCAAACTCCCGGCAAGGAATACCCAGAGTTCTCTCTTGGGCTTCATCTGGGACTGCTTATTAATCATGTCCCCAAAGAGGAAAGCCAGCTTTATGTACTGGTCCCCGTCTATGTACGTCAGGGGCTCTCTGTTGATCAAGTTCAGCAGCGTTCGCTCGCCCTGAGACGATATCAAAATTTCTCTTCCTTCGGGGTACTGGGGCACGGAGATAAGAAATGTTACGTGTGACAGATCCTCCAGATAGTTGGAGTGCAGCATCCCGGCGGCAGAACCCATCACATCGGCTAGCGGAGACGCGTGCAAGTCAACTGCAAGAGTGCAAGAAAAATGCATCAGTTCCTATGAACTAGACATTACAGATCTTGCAGCATACGCCAAAAATTAACAGTCTGCGCTTTACGCCAAGTCTGTAAAACTTGAGCTTTTACGCTGGAATCCATTTCCTAAACGTAAAATTCAAGATTGGCAGTATACGGTCTGTGCTTTACGCCAGACTGATAAAATTGAGTTATTACGCCAGAATTTTTATCCAGAAGCGTAACACTCAAATTTTATACTCCAACTTTCGACAGTCAAAACTTTACGCCAGACTACGAAAATATTGAGTTTTTGTACTGACACATTAGAAATGTGGGCGTAAAAGATGAAACGTCTCTGTGCATCATCTTCCTCAAAGAGGTTATCCGTACAGAAGATGAGCTAGCGCGGTCACATACAACGTGTGCGAAGGATTTTCAGTCATTCTTTTTCGTCCCAAAAGCTCTATCTTTAAGGCCGGGTGCACTGCTCGTCGACGGGATACTTCGCTCCGAATAAAGTTCGCCTTGCCCGACCGAAGACGCTCTCACTTGAGCAGAAGAACGAGAAGAAGAATCAACCTTCTTTCCCTTAGTGGAGGAGGATTGTTTCGTGGCCATTACTGGAAACTTTGAAGACTCCGAGAAGAAACGAAGAGGAACTCGAACAGTCGAAGGCTTTCTTTCGCAAGAGACGGATAAAAAGTTTTTCTCTCAGAAACTTGGGATATATATAGAGTTCGGATGGACTCCTCGAATCCCGAACCAAATCTCCTAATTAATATTCGATTATGATTGGGGACTACGTCAGCCTATTTACTCAGAGAAGGCGGACAGTCAGCGAATTCGAAAAATTTTTGCGCAAAGCGGATTCGTGGTTTTTACGCTAAGGAGCTTTCTATGCTCGACAACTATAGATCTACGGTTTTACGCTCACAGGCTATCAGTCTATGGTTTTACACCCGGATGCCTTTGTGCTCGGTAGCTTTTACGCTCGAGAGGCTACAAACCTACGACTTCACGCTCAGCAGCTACAAATCTATGATCTCATGCTCGGTGGCTTTTTACGCTCAGAGGCAACAGATCCACAACTCCACGCTTGGAAAATTTTCTTTTCAGAAGCTACAAATCTACAGTTTCTTATGCTAAAGGAGCTTTCTACGCTCGACAGCTACAAATCTACGGTTTTACGTTCAAAGGCTACAAGTCTATGGTTTTATGTCCGGATGCTCTTATGCTCGATAGCTTTTACGCTCGAGAGGCTACAAACCTATGACTTTACGCTCAGGAACTACAAGTCTATGATTTCACGCTCAGTGGTGTTTATTTTACGCTTAGAGGCTGTAAACTTATGATTTCATGCTCTATAGCTTTCCGTATATCTGAAAAATGCGCCGGCCAGTACAGTACATCTGAACAGTTATCAAAGGTGGTCAATTGCGAGAGTTCACACAGAAGTTACTCCTTCTTAACCTCAAGATATCCCAAGTACCCGAAGAATACAGAGTTCAACATTAAAAATTACTCTACTTCTTGGGTAGATTCGAAGTTCATCCAAAAATCCAGTCTGAACATTTCGTCTGCAAATTCAAGATGGCAACTCAGTTCTTGACAGCCATTCCTCGCCCTGTTCCAAGGGATTTTCGAGAAATCATTCTTGAAGATAAAGTCTGAACAAAAATTCTGTTTATCAGAAGTAAAAAACAGCAGTTTAGAATTCTACGCGGTTCCTTATTCCTAACAGCAGGACAGTTCGAACACTCGACTTCTAAAGCGGCTTTCTGTACATCCTTAGTTATGCGTAAAAGACATGACAGGACCTAGCACTCTTTCTTGTCACTACCCAATTCTAGAAAATAGGGTTTTTTTATTTTTATTTGGTAAATTATGTATTGTATTTAATTAATTATATTTATATTTATTTAGTTATTATATTATTTTTTAATGATTGTTTTAGGATTTTGGCTAGCTTGGACCCATGTCAGACCCTAGTGGACCCATGTCCGACCCGACCAACACCCTTGTGAGGATTATTTTGGGGCTTAGAAATATTTATTATATTTTTAGTGGGTTAGTTGGAGAGATTTGGAGTTAGTTTGAGTATTTTGGAACCCGGAACCCAAACCCAAGTGTGTGGAGGGCATTTTGGACCTTTGTACATGTAAATCCCCTTTATTTCTAGTGGCCGGCCCCTACCTACCCCCTAATTCTGTGAGAACACAGCAGCAGCCCCCCCCCCCTCTCTTCATATTTTACTTCTTCTTCTTCTCCACTTCTTCTTTCTTCTTCCTTCCTCTTCCAAAGTAAGTTCCCCTTTATTTTTCTTCCTTCTTTCTTCCATTCCTTCTTCTTTATGCTAAACCTAACCTTGCATTTTCCCTAACCTAGGTGTGTGGAGGCTAGATTTAGTGTGGAGGCTAGATTTGGTGGCTTGGAGCTTGAGGGAGGTGATTCCAAGTAGATCGGAGACTTTGGCCTTGGGATTTCAACTCCCAAGAGGTAAACCCTAACTTTTCCCTTGCTAATTACTTTTATGTAGTGTAATTAGTGTTGTAGAACCTTCCTAGACCCTAAGCCTACCCGTGGGAGGAAGTTGGAACTAGTTTGGTTGAGTTTAGAGACTTTAACATTAGGTTTTGTGTCTATTTCGGGTGGAATCCGAATTTGGCCCAATTTTGGGTGATGCCCTAGGTTAGACGGACCTAGGTAGACGTTGTTGGGTGTCTTGAGGGTGAGTGCTTATCTCCGTTCGGACACAGGAAGTCGTGTCACGGAGAAACGGGCGTTTCGGGCGAATTTGGGGTTTTTCGTCTTTGCCAATTCTAAGTGCGTGTGCGTTTCTGCCACGGGCCTAGAATCGATGCGGTAGTACTTTTTCTAGGATCTAGGCATCGTTTAAAACGCGTGGGTAAATTTTGGGCCGATTCTGAGTTCGTTTGGTGTGCGTTTCAGGAGGTTTTTCGAACCACACACCGCGTATTCGTCGAAATGACCGAACGGCCATTTCGACTTGGTTTCCTTGTTTCGGGCTTGTGCGCGCATTGGGTTAGCATCGGGGAGTGTGTGCTAGAGGTCTCGAGTTATATTTTATATATTTTAGGGTATTGGTGAGTGTCGGGGTCGTTGGGCGTGAGTGGGGCGTGTTGTTTGTGTGTTGTTTGCATGGTTGTGTGTTGTGGTTGAGTGGTGTTTGTGTCTTTATATATATATTTATGAGTGTCTATATATATATATATATATATATATATCTGTGTGTGTGTGTGTGTGTGTATATGTGTATATATATATATATATATATGTGTGTGTATGTGTATATATATATTTGAATGTGTATGTGTATATATATATTTGAGAGTGTGTATATATATAAATAGGTGTTTATATATATATATTTAGCTATGTATGTAATTATATGTGTGTGTGTGTGTGTGTTGATGTGTGTTTAAGTGTGTGTGTGTGTGTTAGATTATATATAAGTGTGTGTATATATATATATATCTAGTGGTATATATATATATATAGATGTATGTATGTTTATATATATATAGAGTGATATATATATATGTATATAGGAGTGTGTGTGTGTGTGTGTGTATGCTTGTGAGAAGGAGGGGGGAAGAACAGCCACAGCAAGCAGCAGCTGCTGCTGCACTGCAGCAGCAGCACAGCAGCAGCAGGAAGAGCAGCAGCAGCAGCAGGTACAGCAGCAGTACAAGCTCCAGCAGTAGCAGCGAGTCTAGTAGCGAGGGGTGAGGGTGAGGTTTAGGAATAGGTAGAGTGATAGATAGATTTATAAATAGGTTGATAGTTAGATAGATAATAAGATAGGTAGATGGATAGATAAATAGGTAAGATAGATAGTATTATAGATAGATAAGTTGTTAGATAGATAGATAGATAGTAAATTAGATACATAGATAGATAGATATATCTATTTATAGATAGGTAGTTATCTATCTAAGGTATAGATATCTATATACATATAGTTATATACATATCTATAGATATCTAGATAGTAATATATATATATTTATGTGTTGGGTAAGGTAATGGGTATGTGTATATGTATGTGGATATCTATATATATAGGTATATAGATACTTAGATATGTAAATATATGATAGATATATATATTTTCTAGCCTAGATTAATAACTAGGTATATAATTTTTAGCTAGATAGCAAGTTAGAGGGGTTTGAGAGCGGTATCTCAATACCTTGAGATACCGAGGTATCTCAATACCTTGAGATATCCAAGGTATCGAGTTTCGAGCGGGGTATTTGAGCATTAGCCTAGAAAATGTATTGGAGTGATTTTTATATGTTTATGTATATATATTTACGCGTGCTAACATAGGTTTTAGCGGGTTTAGGCAGGGTGCGTGACCTAGGGCGAGGTATCGGATACCGAGGGTATCCTGGTATCTCGATTAGACGAGTTTGAGAGTTTAGTAGCTTAATGAGCTCGGTTTGACCTAAAATTTTAGGGGCACCCTAGTTTAACCTAGCTTTGACCATAATTGTCCTCGTTGACTGTAAAAGTCAATGTTTGACCTAGTTTTGACCTAGAGTTGACTTTTTGGACAACGGGTTGACTTTTTGACCCAAATTTCACCGGTTTGACCCGTTCGACCTAGAATAGCCCTAGAAGCCTTTTTTTTATTATTTTATATCAGTTTAAATCCTTAGAACCCTGTTTAATTTTGCTTTTCGTATTAGGTTCTTGCGACACCGGTCCGGATCTCGATCCTCATCAGTTGCTCAGTACATCAGGCGAGTACCTACCTCTGATAGTTTCCATTTCATGATAGCGTTTATATCACCTGTTCTAGAACTGTAATACTTGATTCTGACACATTGTTACACAAGCTGGTACTAGTGGATCTCGTCATGAGATGCTATCCCCCTTACCATGTTCAGCGGGTACTCTTTCACGTGTATTTCATCATGTGCTTCGGGTATTGATTCTCATGTGCTATCATGTGCTTCTTGTGCTCTCGCCTTCGTGTGCGCGAACTATTATCATGTACGTAGCGTGTTATGGTTGGATCCAAGAGTATTAGTGGGGGAGGAGAGTAGGAGTTGGTTATGTGATCAAAGCCAAACAGTATTCATGTGTATATCGGTTATGCAACTCACGCATAACGGAGTTATTATAGTATTTTTCATGTGCAACCTAAGCCGATCACATAATGAACTTGTGCTCAAGGCACTTAGCTAGTATTCATGTTTCTCACCTGCAGTTACTTTTCCACTACTTGTATTGTTCTCCAGTTTATATTGCAGCTACTTATTGTGCTCCAGCATATATTTATTTCCTGTGCATCTTGTATACTTTTCTATTGCTCGTCATATACACCTTACTATGTAATTGGAGTTGCTTTCAGAGTTATATACTTCGCTCCAGTCCTGACTGGGCATATTTTTTCCAGAGGATCCTGAGGACTATTGTCCGACGTTCTACGGGCTGGGTGTTGATGAGGGTTGTGTCCCCGAGATCGAGGAGTGCGCCGAGGAGAGACGTCGTTAGAGCCCTAGTTAGCTAGGTGGGTTTCCTGGGTTGTTCCCAGTGGTTTATTTTGGATGATTGTACTTATTCTTTTGATGCTGTGAGATGTTATAGCTATTATGGCCTTGGACTATATATTTTGGATATTGTCTTGCTCTCTTTGGTTCTGGTTTTCTTTTGCTATCATATCGTGCTTTATTTCTTCCCCTAGTTATTGTGATTGAGAGATTATATATATTGCGTGGTTGCCCTCCTTTTGGAGAGGATTGTTCATATATATATTGCGTGGTTGCCCTCCTTTTGGAGAGGATTATTCATATATATATTGTGTGGTTGCCCTCCTTTTTGGAGAGGTCATGGCAGATTTTTCTGTGAGATATATAGATAGTTGGTTGACCTAGAATGGACCTTACAGCATTCTACCGCCGATTCTGCGGCATAGGCTGGACGTACCCACGACTCATGCCCGATTTTTGGGTGCAGGTCGTGACATTTCTAAACAGAGTCGGCGTAAAGTATCAGACGTGTCAAGGCTACACATATTCAGACTTCACAGCAATGTATGGCAAGATGATCATATGCGAAGAAGAAAGACGATTTTATTAAAATTAAAAGCATGATTACATGAGGGAAATCCAGTCTACAAGGGTTTTCTTTATTTTCATGACTACACGTGGGGGAAATCCCATCTACAAAGGACTTCCTCATCGTCGTCTGAAGATCGCGCCCAGAATCTATTCTGCCAGGTTCGCGCATGGGCGGCAATTCTTCATCCATCTTCTCAAGTAGTCAGTCGGTGTCCGCAAAATGACTGACATATTGGTCAACGGTGGGAGGATACAAAACTGGACATAGACCCATCCTCCAACAGAAGAAAAGCAGAGTAAATCTGCTTTCCTACATCCAGTGCCGTGACAGATTAAGTTAAGATATTTCACCCAACTCAATCCTGGACAGCAGCCAGTTTGCCTGCCATCGTCCACAGGTAACGGGAGAAGGCACCACTTGCAAGCAGCGTGGTGAAATACGACCCTTTCCTCTCTCCCAAAGAACCACCATACAAAGTTGTTGATTATCCCGAGCAAAGGAGGCTATGATATCCTTCAATGATCCATTGTTGCAGAGGATATTTGCTCGAAGACGTCGTCTTTTTTGGCTCCTTACATACTGGAAGAACATGGTCTTCTTCTTTCTCAAGTCGACCCGACGAACTTCGGCCATCATCTCTGTGTGGTAAAGAAAATGTGGGAAGAATAGGTTAACTCCTCAGCCTTTTTATAGGCGAAAGAGATCACACCGATCCCCAATAACTCTGCCATAAAGTCAGCTATAAAAAAATGTGTCAGGCTTGACCGTTTTAGGCTCCATTCAGAGCGTTTTGAGTTACGAGGAACAGTTCATGCTTCATTCAAAGCGTTTTAAATTACGAGGAATTTAAAAGCTTTGAAGGGGGTCTTGTAGAAGCATAAGAAATACGCTAGATAGCTACGCACAGCATATTGATGCAGCGCAGCGTAAATAGAGAACCTCGGAGCCATCAAGCGTGCAATAGAGCTTTTTCGCTTAGCACAACGTAAAAGCTTAAAACTCTAGGACCATCCATGTAATACAGTATGTCCAGGCTGCTTCAGCGTAAACAGGGTACTTCATCGCCTTTATGGCGTAAAACTCATCCGCTTTTAAATGCAGCATTGAAGTGTACGAGGGACGCTTCGTATTCCCCAAAATAAACCTGACAAATCATGCAGTGAACTTGACGTCTGACTCCTGACAAAGAGTACTCCACGACTACCCAGGCGACGGCTATAATAATGGCGCGGCACTGCAACACAGGCTGTCATTTACTGCCATTTCCTTGGCGTAGACCGCTTCTACGCATACAAAGGAGTACGCCGTCCAGTTTTACACAGGCAGATATGAGCTGTTTACGCTCCGCAGAAGACAAACAGCCTGCCACATTAAAAGCTGTACTTCGTACAGGGCTCGAGGCACGTCTCTGCATTTTATGCGCAGAGCGGTGACAGGTTCTCAAGGCACGTCTCTGCATTTAATGCGCCGAATACTGACAGATGCCCAAGGCACGTCTCTGCACCTTATGCAGGCCAAGTGACAGACCTTCAAAATACACCTCTGTATTTATTGCACAAGATAATGGCGGATCTCCACATTTAATGTTGGAGATTTGCTTAAATGTCACTGAACCGTTATTTAGTGGCATCCCCTTTGCGTAAACTGCTTTTACGCAGACAAGGGGATACGCTGCCTAGTTTTTACACAGGCAGACATGAGCTTCTTACGCTCCGCGGAAGACAAACAGGCTGCCACGTCATCAGTTTCTCTTCGTACAAGGTTCGAGGCGCGTATCTGTATTTAATACGCATAATAATGGTAAATCTTCGGGACAACAAACCTTCAAAGACACGCCTCTGCATTTAATGTGTAGGATAGGGGTAGATGTCTGCATTTAATGCATAAGATTTGATTATATCTCCAAAAGCTATAATTTTGGCTAAAACGTCCATATCAACTCGGCTTCTACGCCCACTCGGCTTCTACGCCTGCTCGGCTTCTATGCCCACTCGGCTTCTACGCCTGCTCGGCCTCTATGACCACTCGACTTCTATGCCTACTCGGCTTTTATGCCTATTTGGCTTCTACGCCCACTCGGCTCCTATGCCTACTTGGCTTCTATGCCATGGTGACAGTTATTGGCTTCTACGCCAACCTCTTCTACACAAGGGATAACTACCTACGTGGCTTCTACGCTATGATCTTCGCAGCAGATATACGCGTTTGTCCCTTAGTTGGATACGCATCACATGCTCACTCAGAAGGTCATCTATACGCAGGCATTGGTTATTTTGAACCGTCGTGAAAAAGGGTACTGTACTTTCCACTACTCGATTTCTACACCGACTGAGTGGTCACTGTCACTAAAACTCTATAAATAGAGACCTCTATCAACAGAGGTCAAGGTCAAAAAATTAAAGAGCGGAGGATTAGAGGTCAAAGAGAGAGAGAGAGAGAGAGAGAGAAGAATCCAGAGCAGAGACAAAGAGTAGTGATCGACAACTTTGGCATCGGACATCCACTCTCCCTCGCAACCTTCGAAGCTTCTTCTGTCTTCCACGGCACTTCTTCAACATCGTGTGGTCTAAGGGCTAAAGTGATCGACTGTAGATCAGACACCTATAGCAATATTTACCCAGATTAAATAAATTATACTTCGCTATTCCTCCTGTAGGATCAAAATTGTACAATCTTGTTTATAAACACCAACGAAGTTCGAGCGAGGTTTTCTTTAAAATAAAGAACCTTGTCATTTTTCGTACTTTTACTTTCGTTTATTTTTATCCGAAACAGTGTTCCCTCAGGTCCTTATACATCTTGTTAGCTCCTGGATGTATAGAATACTGGGAACGATGAGTCTCCTAAATGACCTTTTCCCGCAGGTCTCACTAGGCACACATAACCTAGTCCCATGCCTTAATGAACCATCCTCAGCAATAGTGAAGTCCTCTATCAATCCTTCCTATACCTGAGCTCTGAAGCTTCGTAGACTCTCATCCTAGTACTGTGTATCTCTGATCTTCTCCATCAACCTTGACTGAATCTACATGCACATTATCTACGTCTCCACTCCTAGAACAATAACCTCGAGGCCCAGGCTATCCAAGTCTGCTAATAAGTGACGATCCATTGTCAAGTACATCATTACTGGATATCTGCTCAAGGCATCGACAACTACGTTAGCCTTCCCTGGATGATACTTTAGTAAAATATCAAAATCCTTCATCAGTTATAGCCACCTGCGCTGCTTCATATTCAGCTCTTTCTGCGTAAAGACGTACTTCAAGATCTTGTGGTCAGTATATATTTCTATCCGCTCTCCGTACAGATGACGTCTCCACCACTTTAGAGCGAAGATCACCGCTGCTAATTCTAAGTCATGAGAGGGATAGTTTTTCTCATGTGGCCATAACTGTATAGAAGCATATGCTACCACCTTCTTGTTCTGCTCTAGAATACATCCCAAGCCCTGCCCCGAAGCATCTCTATAAATGACAAATCCACCCGTCCCCGATGGCACAGTCAAAATGGGTGCTGTGGTCAACTCTTCTTTAGCTCAATAAATGCAGCCTGACATTCTTCGGTCCACACGAACTACACATCCTTTTGAGTGAGTCTATTCAATGGCTCTGCAATTCGAAAAAAATCCTTCATAAATTTCCTGTTATACCCGGTCAATCCTAAGAAGCTTCTAATCTCTGCAATAGAACTCGGAGTGTTCCAAGACTCTATAGTAGCAATCTTCTTTTGATCCACCGATATCCCATCTCCAGTCACCACATGCCAATGGAACTCTACCTTATCCGGGAAGAACTCACATTTTGAAAGTTTTTCATAGAGCTTCTTCTTCTGAAGGGTCTCTAGCACAATCCTTAGATGTTTCTCGTGCTCTTCCAGTGTCTTCGAATAGACAAGAATATCATCTATGAATACTACTACAAACTTGTCAAGGTACTGGTGAAATACTTTGTTCATCAAGTTCATGAAGACTGTTAGGGCATTAGTCAACCCAAATAGAATCACCATAAACTCATATTGGCCATATCTTGTTCGAAATGCAGTTTTTGAAATATCTTCCTTCTTCACCTTCAAGTGATGATAACCATACCTCAAATCAATCTTCGAAAATACCCTCGCACCGCTCAACTGATCAAAAAGATCGTCTATCCTTGGTAGCAGGTATTTGTTTCTGATGGTGAGGTTGTTAAGAATCCTGTAATCAATGCACATTCGCACCGACCTATCTTTCTTTGGTACAAATAAGACCAGGGCTCCCCAAGGCGAGGAACTCGACCTAATAAAACCATTATCTAGCAAATTATCAACCTGCTTCTTTAGTTATGCCAACTCGCTGTTGTTGATCTTATAGACCTATTGTGACACCTGCTCTGCCACAAGCACTAAGTCAATAGAAAATTTAAGACCTCTGTCCCGGGGAAATCCTGGTAGCTCCTCAAGAAATACGTCTAGAAACTCTGCAATAATAGGGTGTGGCAAGTCCTTCTTTGCTACCATGGTTCCACAAATAATCCCACCACTCTGCTCAACTTCTCCCCTAACAAACTCAAATTCTGGCTCTCCAGGAGAGGAGAACAGTACACGTCCTCCACGATAGTCTACGCTAGCATGGTGCATACTCAACCAATCAATTCCAAGGACAATATCAAAACTCGAAAGTGGCATTACGAGTAAACTAGCATCCAAATCATGGCCTCCCAAGGTAATATGACGCCCCTTGCAAGTATCACTAACTAGGATAATACCTCCACCAGTCGTGATCTTGCAACTCCTACTCAAGGATTTTGTTACTAAACTATGCTTAAGCACAAAGGATACTGATATGAAGCTATGCGATGCAGCAGAATCAAATAAGGCAATAATGGAAATAAAATCGAGAAGAATAGAACATGCTATCACAACACAAGTTGACTTAGCCTCCTCTATGGTCTCTCTGCCCTGTGAAGGTACTCCCCTTTGTAGGTGCTGGGCAAACTGTTATTATTGCGTAGGAAGTGGAGGTCCTTTTGGTTGCGGGGCCACCGGTGGTCCATCTGGTCCTCTCTGGGCTGAGGCTCTCCCGATAGAAGGCGCGGTAGGACACTCTCTCATCTGATGCGTAGGTAATCAACAGAAGAAGCACACGCCTAATCTCTTTCGACAGGCCTTTATGAATGTCGTGGCTTCTTGCAATAGTTGCATAAGGGAGCTTGTTGCACTTGTCTCTCTGGATGTTTTTGCACTTACTGATCTAGGGCACTGACTAGGGTACGGTACTGTTGTTGTTCATATTTTTGAAAGGTCCTTGGCTGAAACTGTGGACGCTTTGCCTTCTCCTAACTACTACCACCACCGATAGCATCCTTGTTCCTCTTATTTTGAAGACCCATATCCACCTCGATCCTTTGAGCTTCTGCCAATATGTCAGCAAAAGTCGTATGAGCCAAAGAAATATAGACCTTGACATCTTGGTTCAAGCCCTCACTGAATCGTCTAGCTCTATCCTCCGGGTCCCTTACCATATCATCTGCGAATCGGCTTAGCCTGCCGAATTTTGTAGCATACCCATCCACGGTCATCCCGTTCTGCTCCAAGTTTTGGAATTGCTTTTCCAGAACCCCTTTGGCTACTGCAGGAAAGATTTTTCTCTGAAAGAGGTCCTTGAACTGCTCCCAAGCCAGATTTGGATCTACAATGCTAGGCTCATTTCTAAACCAATTATGAGCAATATCGTGGAGCTACAAGTCAACAGCCTCAATCTTCAGGTCCTCATAAAGCTGAGAAACTCTCATGATTCGCTCAATGTCCTTGAGCCACTTATCAACATAAAGGATTCCCTCTGTCCCCTTGAACGTTCGAGGCTCCATCTTCTTGAAGTCATGGATGTTACCTACCTTCGATTGAGCGGCCTGCTATTGTAGTTGTAGGGCTACCCTCTCCATGCCTGCTAGGGCAACCTGTTCGACATTTTCTATTCCTGCCCTTAGCATTTTTGTCTGCTGCCTCTGGGCCTCTACCTGAGCTTTTTGAGCCTCCATCATGCTTCTGAAAAGCTCGTGTAATAGTTGAGAAAGTGGAGGAAGACTCTCCGATCCAGCTGATGAGGCCTCCTACGATACGGATGGTGTGGGAAAAGACCATTGGCTCTCGAACCACGCGCTCTAGCCTTGGGTGGCATTCTAAAAGGTTAAAAATAATAAGAATTTAATTGATATGGCACAAGATAATGTAGTATTCAAGAAGGACAATCAACTATGAAAGAGGTTCCATTGCACGAAAGGAATTAATAAGGGTTAACAAGTTGAGTATATGGGATCCCTAATTGTGATTGAATATTTAACTTTTCCTAGTATGTATGTCCTATGACAGGCTCGCAGTCGTATATCTAACTTGAGTACCACTACGGGTTTGCAACCTTGTGTGAAACCTGACCTGCATGGGCCACCATAAAAATATGTCACGACCCGCACCCTGGATTTGGGCATGACTCATGAGTACGTCCAGCCTACGTCGTAGTATTGGAGGTAGAACGATGTACAATAAGCCACAAGTATAATCTATAACTCATAACATATATTCATCTCCATACTATACTGAATCACAAGCACCAATTTAAATGAATACACCAAGATAATAATGAAATAATAATCTCGATACGAGTCCAAGAAGTCTTCCCAAAAACTAAATATCCAAAGTACAATATTCAAAATACTCTTAAAAAATTGTCGGAGAACAATCCGGTCCAAAATAACTAATAAAACCAACTACTCTACTAAACTACTCCATTGCAAACGGTATCTGAACTGCTAACTCTCAATGATCCTCTTGAAGGGCAAGATCGGACTCAGCTATGTCGCTAACATACGGTCCATAATATGTAAGGATCGTATCCTCATCATAGTCACCTAAAATATGGTTATCCATTCACGAAAGGAATGAGTACGTCACAGTAAAATTAGTTTTAACACATGGTAGAAGATATAAGACAATAAATACTAAAGAATATATGATAGCAACAAAACTAAAATAATAATACGGCAACCAAAACAACTAAATATTAAAGTCCTGTCATGGCAGAAATATAGTACAATATCTCTAAGCAATATAGGAAATAACTGTAATGTATGGAAGAACAAATAGGAATAAATTACTCTATGTGATTTGAAAAACCTTGTTGACATGTGAACGTCTAAGGGGTAAAATTTGGCAAACCACACTCGTCGTGCATGGCTGCTATTATTCCAGTAAGACCATAGGATAGAAAGGGTAGTTCACACGTCCACTAAGTATTTTCCCTCCCCACGAGTACAACATGGATTCCGAACCAGTCACAAAGAAATAACAATAATCCAGAACAATCATGTATCTCATAACCAGAATCCATCATACTAATCCCTGTAACAAGTGTCAAGAATCAAATAATCAATACTAAGCATAGATTATAGAGACTAACAAGCACTAAAAGTAATTACGAAAATGTACTCGCCTGTGGTCCTTAGCTGTGGTTAGATCAGGTCCCAATTCAGAGTCCAAATTCTACGTATGATATGTTACATGTCTAGAGATAAGTTATTTTAATTTATTTAATTCTGGAAAATTACTCTAAAATTCTTTTTTATTTTTATTATTCTAATTTTTAGGTTAATTCCTAATCATTCTCCAAAGAAACTAAATTTTATCTACTCGAGACTCATGGCACGCAAATCGAGGCGATATATTGACCAAAAAGTCAACTGACGCAACTTAAATATTATGCATGATTTCCTGTAGATGTCAGTATCACAAATATACTAGAATTTATGGCTCATCCAAATTCAAATTTGTTTAGAAATTATTGTACATACAAAATCGTATTGTGCAACAGTACTTGATTGCTAACTTAGAAGTTCTACAGAATTAACAAGAAATTGGTCTTGTTTGGAGTCCGGAGCTATGAGTAATGGCTTCTAGAAGATGAAGAAAATCCTAGATGACAATTCTCCAAAATTGGCTAAAAGAAAACCCTAAAAATTATAACCTAAATACTATATATATATAGTGGAAAGAGAACGAGTCGCGGCTTAGAGTGTGCCACATGGTAGCAATCTGCTGTTGCCTACTCAGATCGAACGACCAGGATTCAGCCCGGGTTGGCTCGACTGAGTCCGAGTCGAATTCGGACTCGGCTCCGCTCGAGGTCGGCTCGGGGACCTGGCTCGCTCACACCTGCCCCCCTCTCTCACTGACCGTTGGGCCCTGTTATATGGGCCGATGTGGCTGACACGCGGGCCAGGCTGGCTGTTGACTGGGTAGGTTGGTTTTATTAGGGTTTTCTTTTTCTAAAAATACTTTTTAATTCAGTTTTGCATAATTAACTCAAAATAAATGCTAAAAATAATAATAATAAATCAGAAAATTCTAGAAAATATATTTGAATATTTTAAACCTAAAACAAAAGTTTGGGACATTTTTAATTAAGTTTAACCTTAAAATAATTTCTTGAAAGTTCTAGAAAATTAGTGTTACGAGTTTTTAATTAACCAAAAATTATGAAAAAAAATCCCAATAGCCCCAAATTAACCTAATAATAATATTTAAGCTAGAATTTTTGGATATAGAGGTTACACGATCCACTAGGTTTCCTCGACCAAGATATTAATTATATTGTGTTACATTATTCTGAATTCTTAGTCCATACCATTTTTTTATTTGTACAACTAATCCACAAATCGTCTGAACGAACTTTATATTGAGATATTCGAATTCACACTAACTAGATAAAACTTATTCTAAGGCATTGCGTGATCACCTCGCTTGCTGATAGACTCATTGCTACCCTAAAATGCTCGATTCACTCAAACATTTTTAAGATGATCCATACACCACTCAGGGTTCGAGCTGCTCTATGAATCCTCAAAATCTACTCGATTAAATTAATTATTCGTATCCAAGTATATCGCATACACCACTCAGGGATCAAGTCCTCTGTATTAAATCATCAATCATGTTCGTTTTATTTACTCGTATATCCCTCCAATTCGTTCCTTAAAACTCCTGCATGATCCTCTTGCATTGCCTTGATAATCTTATTCTCATATACACCTATATTGATATTCATCCACATAAACCATATCTTTGATTCAAAGCTTATCGGCATGAATAACCGTTCAAACTATTCCTTAAATCGGAGCATGATTCTCTATATTCGCCTTAGCGGTAATCCGATGATGTCTCTATCTAATTCTAATCCTGACTTATCCTCGTCCGAACGATATCCAATCTCGCTCACAAACTCGCTCGCACCAAAGGGTCGAGGTACGCGATACTTAGCCAGGCTTAGCCAAAATACTGTGTGCATAGCTATCTTATTTGAACGATATTGTAGTCTCGCACAACAAATCGCTTGTATAAGTGTAAAGCCATTCGATCCGCACGTAACTTGCTAACTCTAACATGAGTTTATTCCATAAGTATGACACAACTCGACATAAAGGCCTACACATAACTATCTCGTTCAAGCAATCATCCGCATGCTTTTTCAAAATATTTAGACTTATTGTATGTAATAGCCCAAGAGGGATCGTGAGGCTACTATAGCATCTGTTGTACTGGAGCTTGAATTGGAGACTGAAACTGCTGTTATAGAAGAGATATGAATCCTAACTTCCCAGTTCAGACCCTTCCGAAAGCGACTAACTCTGATCTCCCGGTCCCATACCATATATCCATGTTGCAGGTTCTAAAATTGCCAAACTCTGCAGCATACTTCTCAACTGATATGGTTCCCTACTGCAGGTTCTAAAATTGCCTCTCCAAGTCAAGCCAATTCGATGGAAGGAAGAACTTCTTCTTGAAAAGGTCCTTGAAGCCTTCCCAAGATAGTCCTGGATTAGCAATAAGTTGTTCATTCCTGAACCAGGTATAAGCAATATCTAACATTTGAATCCAAACTGCCTTGATCTCCAAGTCCTCAAGAAGAAGAGACATACGCATGATGCGCTCGATATCGTCGAGACAGTCATCTGCGTAAATTATACCCTCAGTTCCCTTGAAGTCCCGAGGTCCTAGTTTCTTAATATTTTGGATATTATCTGACTTGGGCTGGGCAACCTGTGGCTATGGAGGACCACTTTCTCAACCATAGCTAGGGCAACCAGATAGGCATTCTCAATGTCATGTCGTATCATATCCGCCTGTATTTTTTGGGCCTCAGGCTGGCCCTCTACGCCTCCATCATCTCTCAGAATAATGCGAACATCAGGGTCGCATCAGCTGGTACTAGAGGTGGTGGAGGAGGACTCCAGAATGCAGCTAAGGCTTCCACTTGAATTGATGTAATAGGAGGAACAAACCTCTGAGCAGGTGGATGAGGAACAGTGTCAGCCGCTCCCCGAACCGGAGGTGGAGAAGTTGCTGACCTATCAAAAGCTTCTCCCCATCATTGAGATCTATTCTTTGACGGCATCCTAAAGACATATTGAAATAAGAATAAGTCAATATGGAACATGATAAGACATTATCAAAGAAGGACATAAATTATCAAGGATAACAAAGTATTCATAATGAATCAAGATTAGCAATTTCAAGTCAGATTGGAATTCCTAGTTGTGATTGAGTATTCTCTCTCTCTCATCCTAGTATCCTATATCCTATATCCTATATCCTATATCCTATATCCTATAGTAGGCTCGAAGCAGTACAACTAAGCCATTGAATTACCATAACATCGTACTAATTATGAAGCCTGGCCAGCATGGGCCACCATAAAATGTGTCACGACCCACACCCAGATGTTCGGGCACGAGTACGTGGCAATGCCCAGCCTACATCACAATAATGGCATAGAACAAAGTTTATGACAATAATGACTAACTATCAATCTCATACAAATATAAACTAAATATGTCAACGATATCTCAACTCCAAAAAGGAGGACAATTTGATAATGATATACAAATACTAAATCACAATAATTTATAAGAAAGAAATGGAACGATAGATATAAAAGAGCAAAAGTTAGAAAGTCACAATACTAGATCGTCCTCAACATCAACATCAATCTAAATAAGTCTAGCAAATACCAACATAAGTCTAGAAGTCAGAATAATACATCTAAAAATACTAGATGTTGGAGACAAATCCAGTACCAAAATTCTAAGTAAAGATAACTAAATAACTAGTGACATCGCCTAGTATCACTACCAAAATTCCAGAATAGGGGTATTTTCATCTTTTTATTATTTAATTTACTGTGTTAATATTGCATGATATTTATTTATATTTAATTGCTATGATTTTATTGATTGTTGTACCTTACCGTTGCTTCGATAATTGGAGCACTTCACTAGCCATTGCCTTCAAACAAATTTCACACCCTTGTCCTAGACGTGCCAGTCTTTTATTTTAATCTTTGTGTGACTCATAACTATGCCCTTTTGTGCTTCATTTTAGTCACACAACATTCATCGCAAACGATTGCATCTAATTCTAAATAAATCCAACTTTACATCTTTGTGCGTTCTAATCAAAATTGGAGACACAATCTCGACCCACTTAGTGCAACCCAAATTATGATAATATTCTATTCTGAGTCTTCTTCATTCATGACACTTGTGTCCCACCTAATTTTAACCCTATATACTTCTAATTAATTTTAGAACACCAATTATATTAATTTTAATTAAATTAATCTAAAAACCCCACTTTGTGTAATTTCCTAATTGTTGGGTACTTTTATGCAAAAGTACATTAAGGTGTCCAGACCCTATTAGACCAACACATGAAGAAACCCCATTTTCCTTCATGTGAATTTTCTCCATAATTTTTGGAGTGTGTAACACTTAAGATCAACCCTCATTAAACCTTAGCCCTCCATTTTGAAACAATGCAATCCTACTCCCTCCAAATATCTATATATAAAAGCCAAGGCCCCTTTCCAAGGAGTGTTGACCGGCCCAACTACCTAGGTCAATACACAACCCTATTTCTATATTTTTTTCATTTACCCCAAACCCTAGTTCCAACCGACCCCCTTCCTCCTGTTCATCTTCTTCATCCTCCAGTCCACTCGACCGCCTTGCCATCCTCGCCGGAAGCCCACCCCTGAGCATCACCCTGACCCCGCTAAACCATCTCCTCCATCACCTTCATCCCTGCCAACCCGCCTGACCTTCCCATCATCGTCGGAGCCCCGGTGAACTCGACTCCACGACACCGCCCGACCTCCCGTCTCCTCCCCTCTCAGCCCGCCTGCCACCATCCCATCGACTGACTCGCTGAACCCGATGACTCGCCTGAGCACTTCCTCCTGAGCTCAACTGAATGCTACCATCCCGTCGACTCCGCCATCTCCCTCTCCTTCAACCGTCGATCACCACCATCACCTGAACCGCTGACAGTGATCCGCCGTCCGCCTGCACGATATCATGACTCAACGACAACAGCCACCTGATCACCCACCGGACCCCGTTGAACGACCCAGTTACGACTAAAATCGACCCCGTCTCCCCTCACGACTCAACATCGAATACTCCCTCGTGTACGTGCACGCCGAGGCCAAGGTGCGAAATATTCTCTTGTGATTTTGTTCGCGTGTGAATGATGTTAGGATATTAGCTTGTCGTGTTGTGATAAGTTTATTAGATATTCATTTTGAGATCATGCAATAAACAAAACTCGTATCCGTATACGTAGGCGTATAAGTATTATAATCAAATTGATATATATATATATATATATATATATATATATATATATGGATGTATATATATATAAGTAATTATCTACAAATACTAGTTATGAACATATTTGTATATGTACTGTAAGCCCCTAGTGTTAATTATGGAGATCCCGTATTTACATTGACCATGTGACCCTGACAATTATGAGTTGATTGCCTTATGTACACTGACGTACTGGCAAGACATATGTTAGTGATTGACTGTCTGATTATGCACAACATTTGAGGATGTGACACTCGTGCATCTAGACGCATACTTGACCCTATTAGATGACAAGTAGCACCCTTAGCGTAGTCTCTAAGTTCAGTGTATTTATGATTGTGTGTATGTTAGTGTATCGACTGATTCTATATTATTATTAAATAATGTCTATAGGACTGTTGGATTATTCAGACAAGACCACGAAAATAGGACATTGGTATTTCCAACAGAGGACCACGGGCGAGTATATTCTCTCTATGATTCTAGTTGTATAGCGTACATGATTCTGACACTATGTATACACGAGTTGGCATCATCGAGACCGATCAAGAGGAGTCATGATTTGGAATCCATTGTGCTAGCTGGGGACGGGAAGATATTAGTAGATTATGTGATCATACCCAACTCTACATGCATCATAGCTCACCCACACCTCAGGTCGGTGCAGCCTGACCATTACATGCCTCATAGCCTGTTACATTTGATTAGCCTGACTATTGCTCGCATCATAGCTATCCGGATGGTTAGCCTGACCTTACATGAATTATAGATAATCATATGTAACAAGCTTGATCAGTCCCAAGCCGATCACATGATATGCTGATATTTCACACACTTAGCTAGATAGTCTATACATGTATCTCTAGTTTATTGATCTAGCATTTCTCTATGTTCTAGTTATTGTTCTAGCATTCACTTATATTCTAATTCATTGTTCTAGCATGCACTTGTACTTTTGTTTATTGCTAATGTACCATTGTTGATGATATATGCTCCAGCATCTCTTATTTTCCAGTACTTTATATTCACCAGTATTTCTTTTTGCCAGTATTTATATCCATCTTGTATTTCTTTACACTGTATTATACTTTTTGTCAATATATGTGGAACTGCTGTTAGTACTTGTACTTCGCTCCAATCCTGACTGAATATTTTTTTAGAGGATCTTGAGGACTTTTGTCCTACACATTATAGACCAGGTATAGACGTAGACTACACACCAGAGATCTTAGATGAGTCTATTCTATTAGAGGAGGCACTACCTGCAGCTGTTTAGACAGCATTTATCTTATGCATTTGAGAGTTATTTTGAGGTTATTTTAGTTATGTTGAGACTTATGTGGAGGTTAATTTCACTACTAGAATAAGCGGGTTTAGCCACATTTTTTAGCGACGACAAATAAAATATCGCTAATTTAGCGACTCCATTAAAAATTGTCGCTAGACGTCGCTAATTGGCGATATTTAGCGACGTTTAGCGACTTTTATTAAGTTTTTAAAAGGTTAGTCGCTATAAGTTCAATTTAGGTCGCTAAACGTCGTAAAATATTTTATTTAGCGACTTTTAGCGACGTATTTTGTGACGTATGTCTTTTAGACATTTAGCGACGTCATTAGCGACGTCAATTTAGGTCATAAACGTCGCTAAGTTAGCGATATCATTAGTGATGTCGCTGAAACGTTGCTAAATTTATTTCAATTAGGGCCGCTTCCCCCCATTTCTTTCAATCTCTCACTCTCGCTCTCCCTCTCCCTCTCCCAAGTTCGAAACCCGTAACACCCTCCTCCCTCCCAGCGACCACCCTACAGTAGTGTCCTCTCCCCCCTTCCTTCTCCTCCTTCTCCTCCTCGAGGTACCCTCTCTCTCTCTCTCTCTCTCTCTCTCTCTCTCACAGACACTGACATGACACACACACGTTATAGACTGACACAAATATGACACACATACTAACACGACACACACACGTGACCTAGGGTTAAGGTTAGGGTTAAGGTTTTTTACCTGGGGTTAGGGTTTGGGTTTGGGTTTTTGACTTGGGGTTCGGGTTAGGGTTTTTGATCTGGGGTTAAGGTTAGGGTTTTTGAGCTGGGGTTAGGTTTTGGGTTTTTGACCTGGGGTTAGGGTTAGGGTTTCTGTGACATCTTGTTGAGATAAAGCATGCTAAAAATGGTCACGTGTGTAAATGACAACTTAAGGGTAAATTGTTCCAACTTTCTTAATACATGTCGAAATCAGATGAAACTTGTTCCTATAGTTAGCTTAGATCATTTATGAACTTACCCATATGATACGTTGTTGATTTTGGATAAAAGTGTGCTGAAAATGGCGAGGAATCCCGAGCCCTAGAATCAGTATTATAGCGTATAGCTTCTCCTTACTGTTTTACACACGATAGCATGCTTCGTTCACAATCTATAATTGTATAGTGCTTATATTTACTTGTTGCCGTATTTACCCGCTAATTTCTCATATCATAGTTATTGATTACCTCATTATCGTCTTGTATTCATCGTTGTGGTGATTGGGTCTAGTCTGAAATTGATTGTTGGATAGTAATTGATTGTCATGGAACGACTGTTAGAGATGATTGGGAATTGGTACATTTTGGCCTTGGTGAGCACCAACCTGGATATACTACCAAAATGGCATACCACAGGTATACTGGTTCTGGAAGTATGAATTAGTTTAATAGGCTCAGGAGTTTATTTGATTTCCTGATTGACTTGGTACTTAACCGAATGATTGTTAAAGTTTCATTTCATGCATTTTCATCATGCCAGTGTATCCCGTAATGCGTAGCTGACCTTGTTACTCCTCCAGTATTATAGTGTGGCACCGGTTATACACATAAGACACAAGCATACATCCATGTATAAGCATAACAAATTCTCTATGGGTTTAGACCATATTTTTATTGTAGGCGTCCTGATAAGTCAAACGACCACATGGACCATATTGATCTGATCAGTTATTGGAGTTGATTATCTCCGGTTTATGTATGATCGCTTCACCTATTTAGGACAAGAAGGAAAGGTCGATTATGGATATGTGGCTCAGTTTCCACGTATAAGAAGGGACATAGCTACATTAGGGTCGTAGGACTATTCTTGACGGTGATGCACAATTATAATCATATATATCCTACGTTGCTTCTTCTATGTGACTTTAAATATATATTACCTAGCCAACTAATTGTCAGCTTCTTTTTTAGAGAACCACACTGTATATAATGATTTATATGATACATACTGTCAATTTAACACAAGTATCTAGAAATGGATGTGAAATACTATCTGCGTCATCGTTCGTGGATGTACAACTGTCATCCTGATGACATGTGTGGTGTGCAGGATGAATTCATTAAGGTACAGCAGTTCCTGCAGTTCGCCAAGGCGTTCCCTCAGTACATTGACGGTACCAAAATTAAGTGTCCGTATATGAGATGTTGCAACAGAAAATATTATCCAGAAGTGAAAGTCACATATCATTTGTACTCGAAGGGCTTCATGCCAAATTACTATCAGTGGACCGCGCACGGAGAACTTGTGTCTCTAGCATCAGAGTCGGAGCATTATATGAAGCCGTATATGGATGTCCACGACCACGATGCTTACAACAACGGGTGGATGAACATGGTTTATGATGCGGCATGGCCTAGTTTGAATCCGAATAATTATGATGCGGCGGGACCTAGTTGCAATTCGGACAATTATGATGCAGGTGAGGAGGCACCGAATGCCGATGCTGCAAAGTTTATGGAGTTGCTGGAGAATGTAAGGACTCCACTATATCCTGATTGTGAAGATTATTCACCGTTGGAGGTGGTTACAAGATTATTGAGCATCAAGTCCGATTTTAATATATCGCAAGAATGCTATAATGGATTGCTCGATTTGATTATAGAGATCTTGCCCAAGGGTGCAAAGTTGCCTAAAGACTTCTATCGATCTAAGAGGATGGTGAGATCACTTTGGATGGGATACGAGAAAATTGATGCATGTCACAACGGGTGCATGTTGTACTACAAAGACGACAAGGATGAAGATGCGTACAGATTCTGTGGTGCTGATCGCTACAAGGCCACTGTTAGAGGAAAGTCTATCGGTGCAAGGAAGCCTACCAATTCGATGCACTACTTGCCTTTGATGCCGCGATTGAAGCGATTGTTTATGGTTAAGGAGACTGCAGAAAACATGAGTTGGCACAGGCGAAAACAGATCGAAGGAGTATTGGATCATCCATCCGATAGAGAAGCATGGAAGCACTTTGATCGAGAGTATCCACATTTTACCGAAGATCCGCGTAATGTCATATTGGGGCTCTCCTCGGACGGTTTTACCCCATTCAGAATTTTGGGCTCCCAGTATTCGTGTTGGCCTGTGATAGTCACTCCGTACAATCTAACGCCTTGGATGTGCATGAAGACTCCATATATGTTCCTAACCGTTATTATCCCAGGTCCGAACAATCCGAAGAGGAACATCGATGTGTATTTACAGCCTTTGATAGATGAGTTGAATCAGCTGTGGGAAGTAGGTGCCAAAACGTACGATGTTTCTAGAAAGCAGAATTTTCAGATGAGGGCAGCACTTATGTGGACCATTAATGACTTTTTGGCCTATAGAATGTTATCGGGATGGAGCACCCATGGTCGTCTATCATGTCCGTATTGCATAGACCGTACTAAGGCTTTCTGTTTGAAACACGGAGGCAAATCGTGATTCTTCGATTGTCATTGACAATTTCTGCCGAAGGATCATCCGTACCGGAGGAATCGGAATGCTTTTCTTGCGGGAGTTGTGGAGAAGGCCAATCCATCGCCAAGGTGGCCCGGATACACGATATGGGAAGATGTAAAAGATTTACCAAGTGCTTTCGAAGAGCCTGCTAAGGGGTACAAGTGTGACAGATTTGGTCGCACCCATAACTGGACGAAAAGGAGTATATTCTGGGATCTGCCACATTGGAGCACCAATCTGATCAGACATAACCTTGATGTCATGCATATCGAGAAAAATATGTTTGATAACATAATTAATACTGTAATGGAGGTAAAGGTGAAGACGAAAGATAATCCGAAGACCAGGTTGGACTTAGAAGAAATATGTAGACGTCCTGTATTGCATTTGATAGAGGAGGAGAATGGAAAGTTAAAGCAACCTAAGTCAGTTTTCTCACTGGAGAAAGAGGATAAAGGGAGACTTTGTAGGTGAATTCAGGGTCTAAAGTTTCCAGACGGGTACGTGTCAAACTTGAGAAGATGCGTCGACCTCAAGGAGAACAAACTGGCGGGTATGAAGAGCCACGATTGTCACGTATTCATGGAGAGGTTATTTCCGATTGCATTTCAGGAATTCTTACCGCGTATCATTTGGGATCCATTAACAGAGCTGAGCATATTCTTCAGAGATCTTTGTTGTACTAAGTTGCTCGTCGATCGTCTAGAAAAGCAAGAGAATGACATTGCGGTAACACTATGTTTGCTCGAGAAGGTGTTTCCTCCTGGATTCTTCGACTCTATAGAGCATTTGCCAATTTATCTTTCATATGAGGCATGTGTTGGTGGTCCTGTCGGTTATCGATGGATGTACCCCTTCGAGCGGCATCTGAATCACCTAAAGAGAAAGGTAAAAAATAAGGCACGGGTTGAGGGCTATATTTGTGAAGCATATGTTCTAGAGGAGATTACAAACTTTTGCTCGACGTATTTTAAACCGCATGTTGCTACTAATAGAACGAAAGCTCCGAGAAACGACAATGCATATCAGGAATCTAATGATGCAATACTTAAAGTATTCAATTCATCCGGAGAGCCTTCGGGAAAAATGAAGAAGAGATATTTGAATGACGACGAGCTAAGGGCTGCTCAGTTGTATATATTACTCAATTACGATGAGGATGAAGTAGAGAAGCTAGAGGGGTAAGTAATTAATACGTCCACGTTTACATCATCTCAATGTAATAATATAAGATACTATTATGCTACTAATCAGTAGTTGCTTTATTATTTTTCAGCACATATAATGATGAGTTGAGGTTGGTTAGACCCTACATAACAGACGAAGAAGTAGAACAAGAAATGAGATAACATTTTCCTTCTTGGTTGAGAGCATATGTAAGATGCTTGGTAATTACTTTTTATTTCTGCACTTGCAAAACAAATAAATTACTATCGCTACTTTGGTATTTAGGTCGATCGTCTAATAACACCGAGACTGAATCTATTAGAACTCCTAAGGGACCAATTACTGCTGTTAAAATATGGCCAAATTTCTGTGTGAATGGGTTCAGGTTCAAGTCAACAAATGCTCCTATCAGAGACAGCTTTCTGGATCTTGATTCCACGAAAAACAGTTGTTTGTGTATCAAATCTTCGAACTACAAAGACGTCGATCCAGTAAATGATTTCTTTGGCATCTTACGAGAGATTGTGGAGTTGACATATAATTATGGCACAGAACCTGTTAATATCGTGCTATTTTGGTGTGAATGGTTCGATCCGATTCAAGATCAAGGTTAAAAAATTGATAAGCATGGCCTTGTGTATATAAACTACAAGTGTAGATATCAAGGCTACGAACCATTTGTCCTATCAAGTCAGGCTCAGCTCGTGTACTTCATAACTTATCCTAGACGGGGGACTGCGAGGTCGGATTGGTGGGCAATATGTAAGACTAAAGCTAGAAATACCTTTGACATTGACGAAATAGCTTATCAAGAGGACGATCTACCTCTTGTAACAAATATTGTAGATGTGGACTCAACGGAAGTTACTCATTACACGAGTAATAATGTAGAAGATGTAGACTTATCCGAAGAGGAAGACGAAGACGAAGTAGATGAAAGTGAAGACGAGGAGGAGGAAGAGGAAGAGGAGGACGAGGAAGGCGAACAAGATAAATTTTCTGAAGATGATTGAAAATAAAATATATTGCCTGTAGAATGTAACTATATTTTGAATGTAGAATGTACTATTTTAACGAATATATGTATTATATTTTGACTGTAGAATGCTTTGAGATATGCATCATATTTTGACTGTAGAATGTACTATATATTTATATTTTTCTATATTCATCATATATTGTTATCAGGTATGACAGGACGACGCGGAGGATTCGGCAGGTCCCGAGGTAGACAGAGTGCTCCTCCGGTAATGCCTACTATTGGTTCCGGATCATCGTCGCCCAGTACTCCAGTATATCGATCACTCACATCTTCGACTGTTGGGACGAGTAGTTCCAGGCGCGATAGTACTCCCTCGTCCAGCGTTCCTCCTACTGGCGGAACCATGGGGACAGATGATCATGTCGAGGAGGTCGTGCCCACGTTGTCCCAGCATCAGCAAGATCCTCCATGCGCACCTCCGGAGGATACGAGGACAGAGATTTGGGCCGACGGTACAAAGTAAGTCAATTAGATGGTTTAGCATAATATATATCGTATATTTCTTTATTTATCGTATATTGACTTTTTTGATCAAAATAATTATCTCTGTGTAGATATCGTCCATCTTCGGTTCAGAGACGCCTGGGCCAATTTCTGAGGAACAACTACGGTGGCCCTTGGATTAAATAATCTGAGGCTCCGGAGGAGAGAAAGGCATTCTGGTTTGTGCACTTCAAGGTAAAAGTATATTAAATAAATCCTCTAATTTATGTATATTATATAACTTATCCGTGATGCTCACTTACTAAATTATTTATTATAGCAAACGTATTTCTATCCTCCGCACCGGGCCCAGTTAATCAAGCGGTTCTTTCCTACCATTCCCGCCAAGCTTATCCGAGATGCTCTGGATGACCAGAAAGCTCGTGATCATGCTGGAAAATCGATCCAAGGTTGGATCACGCCTGAGCAGCTGATTGCGATGAGGGCTAGATTCGACGATCCGAGCTACAAGGAAAGGTCTGAGAAGGCCAAGGCGGCTAGGCAGAATGGTGCCAAGTGGTGTGGGGGCTCGATTACGATGCCGGAACATTTCCGTCGTTTGGTATATTTTTTCTTTTAAAATATATTATTTTAATATAAGTACCATAAAATGGTAGTAGAAAAAAATGTTTAAGTTTAGTACTAAATAATATATTTTTAACAGGTACAGAGGGGTGAGGATGCAAACATGGTGACTGTCTTCTTGGCCACCCATCGCAAGGACGAAAATCTTATTGATAAAAGGGCCTCGCAGACCTATGTAAGTATTACTTTACTTTGTGTTAATTTTAATATAACTTTGGCAATTATCGAGTTTTTAAACCTTTCTAGACCGAGTATCTTAGGCAGCGTGAGCGGGCGACTGCTAGTGCACCTACACCTGGAGAGGCTAGTACTTCCTCACAGCCCGCTCCAGCTCCGTCGGCGGACGACCTGTGGGTGACCGCAGCTGGTGGTCTCCAGATGGGTACATACTACGGTACGGGATCCTATGGTGCCCTGGTTGCGATGCAGTCATCTAGGGCCTCCCTAACCGCTGCACATTCCACACCGCCCTCGCAGTCGTCGGCCAAAGTCCAGGAGACCGTTGACCGTCATACTGTGTCTTTTCGTGACGAGTTGCTGTGAAGGATGGAGGGGCAGCCCCGGTCCCAGCCACAGGCGGACGATCCGACGCTCATCACACGATTCGATATGCTCGACCGCAGCATCTCGAATCTCCGGGATTTGATAAATGATACTAGAGCCTCGACAGACCGCAATATCATGGAGCGGCAGGCATCACAACTATCGATGGGCGAGAGGCTGACTATGATGCAGGATTCAATGGTTCATAGCAGTACGAGGCTGTTATCTACCATGGATTCTTACAACCAGCGACTCGCAGACTTGGAGCGGGTACGGCCTCCTGGTGCGTCTATATCGACACAAACTCCACCGACATTACTGCCTTTTCCATCGACATCAGTGTCGATTCTACGGGACCAGTATGAGTTGTTCTTATCCTTCATGCGTGCCGATGGTCAGCCTCCAGCAGATCGGCAATAGTATAGCTAGTTGTTGGATATTTGTATTTTTTTTATTATTTAGGATGAGATTATATGGATATATATTTGTCGTAGTCTTTACGATGAGATTTGCTGGATGCTTTCTTTTCTTCAAATTTTATTATATTATTCATATTAAATATGTTATTTTACCCGATTTTGAGTGTTCAACCCAAGGGGGTTGGCAAAACCAGAAATTTAACGGAGGGTTGCTCCGGGTCTATTTGTACAGATTATGATTTAATAAACTGCAGGAATAATAGTTTGGAAACAATTCAGTATTCTTTTTTTTATTTTTTTTATAAAATTAGCGACGTTGTTAGCGACGTTTAGCGACGTTACTACACGTCGCTAAGTTGCGATGTTACTACAAGTTGCTAATGACATCGCTAAACATGTTGCTAAAAACGTCGTTGTACGTCACAAATTGCTGACATGGCAGTATTGCCAGGTCATTAAAGACGTCGCTATAACGTCGCTAATTAACGATATTTAGCGACGTTAATTAATGTCGCTAATTAGTGACGCTGCGTCGCTAAACGTCGCTAATTTTAGCGACATATTTAAGTCGCTAAAAAATGTCGACATAGCGAATTTTAGCGATATTTTTTCTTTTAGCGACTTGCTTTGTTCGAACTTCTTTAAATGTTGCTAATTACGTCGCTAAATATAATTAGCAATGTTTTTTGGTCATCTAGCAACGTTTTTAAACGTCGCTAATTTGACTTTTTCTGGTAGTATTTGAGACTTGTGGAGACTTATTATGTTGGACAGCTAGACTATGGTTTATCTCTATTTTGAGACATTGTGTTTGACTATGTCATTCTTTCTTATCTTTTATCGTGCCATTTATATTCTTATAGTTATTGTGATTGAGTATACATTATGAGCTATTGAGAGATGTTTATTTTATTATCCTCCTTATGGAGTTCATATCATTGACAGGTTGTGAGTTATGTTTAGTATATTATTGAGACATAGACAGCGTTCTACCGCCGATGCTGCGGCGTAGGCTGGATGTACCCACGACTCATGCTAATATTCTGGGTGCGGATCGTAACACGTTTTTAGTGGTGGCCCATGCAGGTCAAGTTTCACAAGTTATGCGATGTCGTTGTAGTGCAACAACTTAGTTATACTACTGTAAGCTTGCGATAGGGAATATAATTTAGGATGAGAGTATGCTCAATCCCAACTAGGAAATTCTGATCTTACAATGCTATTTTGAATGATTGTTTCCTTTAGAATTTTACTGTCCTTCCTTGATGATGTCATATTTATTACCTTAATTGATTCATTTCGATCTGTCTTCAGGATCCCGCCGAAGACTAGGTCTTTGAGATTGGTAGCAGCAGCTTCAGAGAGGTCTGCCACCTCTCGACCTGACGAACAAACATCTGTAGTTCCTCCTACATCTCCTGTTCATGTGGGAGTATCTGTAGCTATTGGGATTCCTACCCTACCTGTTCAGAGGATTGCCCCAGCTGTGACAGACAATCTTCCACCTCCACCGACTCCATCTCCCGGAGGTGTGCCCACTGACGGAGCACAGATGTTCACACTAATCCAACGCATGCTAGAGGCCCAGAGAGTAACAGAAGAAGCTCAGTGTGTTCAAGCTGAGGCTCAGAGGGTGCAAGAAGAAGCACACTAGGCACAGACAGAGCTGATAAGTGAGGGCATGGAGAACGCTCATCAGGTGGCTCTCCAGGCTGTGAAAAGAGTAGCACGACAACAGCAGCATCCTGGTGAGCAGCACCAGAGGCCAGGTACTATAGTGGACATTAAAAGGATCATGCCTCGAGAGTTCAAAGGCACCGAGGGGATACTCTACGCTGACGACTAGCTAGAGGATATAAAGAGGAACTTGTGTTTGGCGCAGATTCTGAAGATTCTTCGGATCGAGGCCGTTGGCAATCAGATATTTGATATTATGCTGATGTGGAATCGTACAGAGCTGAGACTTACTGACGAAGGACTTACTTGGGAGGACTTCAAGGAGAAGTTCTTTCCTGACGTAGCCCTGGGAGAATTGGAAAGTCACTTCCATGACTTGGTCAAGAAAGCATGTCAGTTGACGAATACGCGGCAGAGTTTTGCCGTTTGAGTCGTTTTACGCCATCGATGATTCGAGACCCAGGAGACAGAGCCTAAAAATTTAGGAAGGAATTGAATAGAGAGATCAAGTCTCGTACTTCGGGACGACGCACTGCTACATTTGAGGGTATTCTGATAGATGCCCAGATTGCTAAAGATGACTTGGACCTCAGGCCCAAGAGAGGACGCAACACTTCTGGAGGAACAAATGGGAACACAGGACCGGCCAAGCACCCTCACTTTTAACAACAACCGAGGCCATACCAGCAGCAGCATTAGCAGCACCAGATACCAGTTTGAGGACACATCCAGGAGCAGCAGCCACAGAGACAGAATCAGCCCGTTGCCCAGTGTGCATATTGCGGGAAGATAGGACATACTAGAGACAATTACAGAAAGAGGTTGGGTACATGCTTGTCCTGTGGATCGTCAGTACATCAGCTGAGGGACTGTCCATCTATTCAGACTCGTCAGGGTGGAGCAGTCGCTCAGAGGGGACAAGCCAGAGCACCTAATATACCAGGAGGCCAGCAGAGGAGACCTCCACTTCCACCATAGCAGCAGAGATTTGCTCAGCACCAGCAGCAGCAAAGAGGAGCACCACAAGGATGAGCCTGTGCCATGATGATTGAGGAGGCCGAGCCGGCTGGAGACGAGATTTCAGGTTTAATTTTTCTCGATTCTATTCCAGCACTTGCATTATTTGATTCTGGCGCTTCCCATAGTTTTGTATATGTATCTTATGCTCTTAAGCATCATTTAGAAACAGAACCGTTAAATAGGACTTGCGAGATCACGACTGGAGGAGGCATTATCCTAGTCCGTGATTATTGTAAGGATCGGAGAGTATCATTGGGAGGCCGAGAGTTGAGCATGAGTTTACTCGTCATGCAACTTTCGGGATACGATATTGTACTCAGAATGGACTGGTTGAGTAGACATTATGTTACTATAGATTATCACGAAGGCAGAGTAATATTTCAACCACCAGGAGAACCAAAGTTCAAGGTCGCCAAAGGAGCAGCAAAGCAGAGCAGAGGAACTTTTTACGGAGCCAGGATGGAAGAATTGGAATTGCCACATCCTCTGATAGCGGAGTTCCTGGATGTATTTCCAGAGGAGTTGCCAGGCTTGCCGCCAGACAGAGATATTGAATTCTCTATAGACTTGGTACCAGGAGCGGAGCCTATTTCATAACACGTCTATAGAGTCAACAATAGCGAGCTGGTAGAACTAAAGAAGCAAGTTGAGGAGCTGCAGGATAAAGGTTTCATTAGATCCAGTTCATCGCCATAGGGAGCTCCGGTATTATTTGTACCAAAGAAGGATGACACGGTACGCATGTGTATCGATTATAGAGCTCTAAACAAGCTCACTATCAAGAATAAATATCCGCTGTCGAGGATAGATGGTCTTTTCGATCAGTTGAGCGGAGCAAAGGTGTTTTAAAGATAGACTTGAGGTCAAACTATCACCAGGTGAAGGTAAAGAGAGAAGAGATACCGAAGACAGCTTTTTGGACCAGATATGGCCAATTTTAATTTACGGTAATGCCATTTGGTTTAACCAATGCACCAACAGTATTCATGAGCTTGATGAACAAGTTATTCCACCAGTACCTTGACAAGTTCGTAGTGGTGTTCATCGACGACATTCTTGTGTATTCGAAGACTCCAGAAGAGCATGAAGAGCACCTAAGAATGGTCTTGGAGACCCTCAGGAAGAAAGAGATGTATGGAAAGCTTTCAAATTGTGAGTTCTTCCTTGACAATGTTGAATTTCTTGGACATATGGTAACAGGTGATGGAATTTTAGTTAACCCAAAGAAGATCGAGGCAATGGAATCATGGGCTACCCCCAGTTCGGTAGCTGAGATCAGAAGCTTTCTCGGACTAGTAGGATACTACAGGAGGTTTGTACAAGACTTCTCCAAGATTGCAGAACCAATGACTAGGCTGACTAAGAAAGATATAGATTTTGTCTGGACAGAGGAATGTCAGGCCGCGTTTGACTAGCTGAAGAAGAGATTGACGACAACTCCGGTTTTGACGTTGCCATCTGAAGAAGAAAAGAGATTGACGTTGCCATTTGGGATACGTTCTTCAGCAGCACGGGAAAGTAATTGCATATGCTTCAAGACAATTACGCCCTCATGAAAAGAACTACCCCACCCATGATTTGGAGTTAGCAGCGGTTATCTTCGCTCTAAATCTGTGGAAATACTATATGTACGGAGAGAGTGTAGAAATCTTCACGGACCAAAAGAGCTTGAATTACGTGTTTACACAGAAGGAGCTGAATATGAGGCAGAGGATGTGGTTAGAGTTGATGAAAGACTTCAATATCTCATTAAAGTACAACCCAGGAAAGGCCAACGTAGTTGCCGATGCCTTGAGCAGGTATTCGATGGCTATGTACTTGACAACAGATAGAGATTTATTAGCCGATCTTGAGAGCTTGAGAATTGAAGTGCTAGTTCCAGGTGTTGATATTCAGATGTGGGGATTGTAGATACAATCAGAGCTGATGGATAGAATTAGAGATGTGCAGTATCATGATGAGACTCTAAGGAGTATCATGGCACAGGTTCAGACAGGATTGACAGATGACTTCACTATTGCGGATGATGGATCTTTACGACATGGCACGAGGATGTGTGTGCCAAGTAGAGAGCTACGCGAAAAGATTTTACAGGAGACACATCGCTCTCACTACTCGATGTATCCCGGTGCCAACAAGATGTATCGAGATCTGAGGGAGCACGTATGGTGGTATGGTATGAAGCATGAGGTAGCACGCTTTGTATCCCGATGTTTAGTGTGCCAGCAGGTAAAGGAAGATCGACAGAGGCCAGGAGAATTGTTTCAACCTTTACCCATTCTAGAATGGAAGTGGGAGCACGTGACTAAGGACCTTATTTCAGGGCTTCCACGTTCTCTAGGAGGAAATGACGCGATTTGGGTCATCGTGGATAGATTGACCAAATTATCCCACTTCTTACCATTCAAAGTGGGTACATCGACAGAGAGGCTAGCAGAGATGTACATGCGGCAGATTGTCAGATTACATTGAGTTCCTGTGAGTATCGTCTCAGATCGGGATAGTCGTTTCACTTTTTATTTCTGAAGGAGTTTGCAGGCTAGCTTGGGGACTTAGCTCAAGTTCAGTACCGCATATCACCCCCAGACAGACGGACAATCTGAAAGCACTATTCAGACTCTTGAAGATATGCTACGCACTCGCATTTTAGATCTCGAAGGTTCTTGGGAGGATCATTTATACCTAGTAGAATTTGCTTACAACAACAGCTACCAGGCCAGTATTGAGATATCACCATTTGAGGCTTTATATGGACGGAGGTATCGTATACTGTTATCTTGGGATGATGTTTGAGAGAGAGCTTTGTTAGGACCAGAAATGGTCGTGGATGCAGCAGAAAAGGTGAAACTCATTAGAGACAGACTGCGAGTGGCGCAAGACAGACAGCGGCATTGGGCCGATAGCCACCGTAGACCCCTAGTATTTCAGGTATAGGTTTTGTTATTTTGGTTTGTGAATATTTTGTTTTAGATTGCGTATTAAGACTGTTTCTTCTAGGTTGGCGATTTGGTGTTCCTACGGATTTCTCTAATACGGGGCATGATTCGTTTTGGTAGAGGCAGAAAGCTTAGTCCACTATACATCGGACCTTTCGATATTCTTGCGAGGGTCGGTGCAGTAGCCTATAGAGTAGACTTGTCGCCTGCTCTAGATGGAGTGCATGACATGTTCCACGTGTCGCAGCTGAGATGGTACATGGCAGATCCTAGTCACGTACTAGATCACTCGGAGATCGAGGTTGGACAGACTCTCAGCTATCCTGAATAGCCCGTGGAGATCTTGGATTGTAGAGAGAAGGTATTGCAGAACCAGACCATTCCCTTGGTTCATGTTGCATGGTGACATCACTCTCCGGGCGAGTCAACCTGGGAGAGAGAGAACGAAATACGCGAGCAGTATCCGTATCTCTTCGAGACTTGAGGTATAATTCCTTGTTTGATTGTTTGTTCTTGTGCTAGTTTATTTTAATTTTGAGGACAAATTTTTTAAGGAGGGTAGACTTATCACTACCATAATTCTAGAATAGGGGTATCTTCATCTTTTTATTATTTAATTTAATGTGTTAATATTGTATAATATTTATTTATATTTAATTACGATAATTTTATTGATTGTTGTACCTTATCCTTGCTTCGATAATTGGGGCGCTTTACTAGCCATTGCCTTCTTACAAATTTCACACCCTTGTCCTAGACGTGATAGTCTTTTATTTTGATCTTTCTGTGACTCATAACTATGCCCTTTAGTGCTTTATTTTATCGCATAATTTTTATCGCAAACGATTGCATATAATTCTAAAAAAATCCAACTTTACATCTTTGAGCGTTCCAATCAAAATTGGAGACACAATCTCGACCCACTTTGTGCAACCCAAATTATGATAATATTCTATTATGAGTCTTCTTCATTCATAACACTTGTGTCCCACCTAATTTTAACCGTATGTACTTCTAATTAATTTTAGAACACCAATTATATTAATTTTAATTAAATTAATCCAAAAATCCCACTTTGTGTAATTTTCTAATTGTTGGGCACTTTTATGCAAAAGTGCATTGAGGTGTCCACACCCCATTGGACCAACATTTGAAGAAACCCCATTTTCCTTTATATAAATTTTCTCCATAATTTTTGGAGTGTGTAACACTCAACATCAACCCTCATTAAACCTTAGCCCGCCATTTTGAAACAATGCAATTCTAGCCCTCCAAATATCTACATGTAAAAGCCAAGGCACCTTTCCAAGGAGTGTTGACCGGACCAACTACCTAGGTCAACACCCAACCCTATTTCTATATATATATATTTTTTATTTATTTACCCCAAACCTTAGTTCCAGCCGACCCCCTTCCTCATGTTCATCTTCTTCATTATCCAGTCCACCCAACCACCTCGCCATCCTCGCCGGAAGCCCATGCCTGAGCATCACCCGGACCTCGCTAAACCATCTCCTCCATCACCTTCATCCATGCCAAGCCGCCTGACCTCTCCATCATTGCTAGAGCCCCAGTGAACTCGACTCCACGATAGCACCCGATCTCCCGTCTTCTCCCTTCTCAACCAGCCTGCCACCATCCCGTCTACTGACTCGCTGAACCCGATGACTCGCCTGAGCACTTCCTCCCAAACTCGACTGAACGCCACCTTCCCGTCGACTCCGCCATCTCTCTCTCCTTCAATCACCACCATCACCTGAACCGCTGACAGTAATCTGCCGACCGCTTGCACGCCATCACGACTCGACGACAGCAGCCGCCTGATCACCCGTCGGACCACGCTGAACGACCCCGTCACGACTGAAACTGACCCCGTCTCCTCTCACGACTCGACGTTGAATACTCCCTCGTGCACGTGCACCCCGAGGCCAAGGTACAAAATATTCTCTTGTGGTTTTGTTCGCGTGTGAATGATGTTAGGATGTTAGCGTGTCGTATTATGATAAGTTTATTAGATATTTATTTTATAGACCACGCAATAAAAAAACTCGTATACGTATACGTACGCATATGAGTATTATAATCAAATTGATATATATATATATATATATATATATATATATATATATATATATATATATATATATATATATATATATATATATATATATATATATATATATATATATATATGGATGTATATATATAAGTGTGTTTGATAATAAACGAAAGAAATTGAAACTAGGTTTATACGAAACCCTTTCTTTGGTTTACAAGCAAGAAAAAGAAGTACAATTAATCCAATACGAGGATGTTAAGTACAAAAATTTGATTCTGGGGAAATATTGCTATAGGAGTCTGATCTGCGGTCGATCACTTTGTCCCTTGGACCACACGATGACGAAGAAGTGCTGTAGAAGACGAAAAAGAAGCTTCAAAGACTGCAGAAGGGATTGAACTCTCGTTGCCAAAGCTCTCTATATGTGCTCTCTTGACTTTAAAAAAATCTTCGACCCTGGACCTCCGTGGCCGAAGATCTCCATTTATAGAGTTCAGCTACAGTCGACGTAGTAACCGAATAGCGGAGAAAACTGCACCTTTTACGTGGTGGTTATAATAACTGCTACCCATGTATAAATAATCTCTTGAATTGGCGTGTGACGCGTGTCCCATTATGAGGTAATGCGTATAATCGCTCATCGAAGATCACAACATACAAGCCACGTAGATAACTGCCCCTCGCGTAGAGATGATTGGCATAAAAGCCAAATAACTGTCTCATTGGCGTAAAAGCCAAATAGCTGTTCTGATGGCGTAAAAGCCAAGTAGGCGTAGAAGCCGAATAGTTGTCAAGTTGGCGTAGAAGCCAAAACAGATGTCATGTTGGCGTAGAAGCCAAGTAGCTGTCATGTTGGCGTAGAAGCCAAGTTCTGCGTAAAGCTTGATGCTGCACTGATAGGTAACCAGCATAAAGATAGCTAGTTATCCTTCTTTGACTGAGGTTTAGAGCGTATTATGGGCCAAATAGCCTTATCACGCTCCTTTGCAAATATAGCCTTAGTTGGCGTATTTCGAGGAGATAGCATACGACATACTCCTATAGTTGAAAATAGCCAGGTCGGCGTATTTCAAGGAGATAGCGTACAGCATGCTCCTATAGCTGAAAATAGCCTGGTTGGCGTAATGTGTGGGGATGGTGATGTGGACATATTAGCCCTAATTATAGCTCACCCAGTCTTTGAAAGTAGAACCAAATCTCGTGCATTAAATACAGAGATATGCCCCCATCTCGTGCATTAATTTACAAAGACGTGCCTCGAGTTCTATACGAAGAACAGCTTTTGACGTGGCGGTTGGTTTCGTTTTTTCCTGAGCGTAAAGCTCACATCTGCCTGTGTAGAATAGGCAGCGTATTCCTTGAATGCGTAAACGACGTCTTATACCAAGGGTTTGCGTCACTAGACGACAGTCTGGAATTTTGTGCAGAGTCATCATTACAGCCGTCCTCTCGATCACCGTGCAGTAATCTTTGTCAGGAGTCAGGTTCACTGCTTCTACTGATAGGTTCATTCGAGGAATACGAAGCGTTCCTCATTCAACTTTCCGCTGCATTAAAAGCAGTCGGGTTTTTTACGACAAAGTGGCGATGTAGCAATATTTTTACGTCGAAGCAGTCTGGAAATATTGTATTACGCGGGTTGTTCAGGAGCTATGTCTTACGCTGAATAACGTTGAAGCTCTGCTGTACGCCGATAGTTCTGGAATCATGTTTCACGCCACCCAGTGCTGGAGCTCTGTTTTACGCTGAACTTCCTGCATGACAAGGGTTTTACGCGTATGATTTCCCAGCGTATTTTTTATGCTTCTACAAGACCCCCTTCAAAGTTTTCAAATTCATCGTAATTTGAAACACTTTGAATGAAGCATGAAATGGTCAAGTTTGACTCATTTCGCGAGGCTGATTTCTCGACGCATTTGTAGGAGTTTGTTGGGATTCGGTATGTTCTCCCTTGCCTATATAAAGGCGAAAGGGTTAACCAGTTTTTCCCATACTTCCTTCACCACAAAGAGAGGGATGGTTGCCGAGCTTCGTCGGGTTGATTTGAGGAAGAAGAAGATCATGTTCTTCCAGCATGCAAGGAGTCATAAAAAGAGGCATCTTCAAGCAAATATCCTCTGTAATGATGGATCAGGAAGGATATCATAGCTTCCTTTGCTCGAGATAATCAGCAATTTCATATGGCGATTCGTCCAGGAGAGAGAAATGGTCTCATTTGACCACACAGCTTGCAAGCTGTATTTTCTCCCGTTATGGCGCTGGACGAGGATAGGCAGTTTGGCCCTGTCTTCCAGTATTGAGTTGGGTCTGAACACCCAATATAATTTTTAGGGCATGCCTGACATAGCGTATGGAGGGTGGGCTTGTGAAATTGATACATGCCCAATTTTGTATCCTCCCGCCATTAATCATTTTCTTGTTAATCGACTGTGGAAGACGATTAACTGCTATAGAAGACGAAAAAGATCTACACCAATATGAGAACCTGGCAAAACAGATTCTTGGTGTGATCTTAAACAAAAATGAGAAACCCTTTATAGAAAAAGGATTTCCATCATATGTAATCATGAAGATGAAAAACCCTTTGTAGACTGGATTTCCATCATATGTAATCATGATTAATAAAATTGTCTTCTTTTACGCATCTGATGATTTATTATATTTGCTGTGAGAAAGTCTAAATAGTGTGCAGCTTCGACATGTCTGAATAATTTTTACGCCGACTCTGATAAAAGAGTATCTGATCTCGTCCCATCTTTTACGCGTAGCAGAAGACGCATAGAAAAACTCCTTAGCATTTTAAGTTGAAGATCCAAACTGTCATGCTGTTTTGGACGAGGAGTTGCATAGAGTTCTGAACTGTCAATTCTCTGATCTGAAGGAACTTTGTTCAGATCATCATCTTCATGAATGGTTTTCCCGAAAATCCCTTGAAAAAAGGCGAAAAAATTTGTCGACCAAGCCATACTTGAACTTTTTGTAAAGTATTCTGACTGGACTTTGGATGAAATTCCAAATGACCCAAGAAGAAAAGTCGTCTTCAATGCTGAACTCTGTATATTTTAGGTACTTGGAATATTTTGCAGCCAAAAATGAGCATCTTCTGCGTAAACCCTTGTAATTGGCCGTTTGTAACTTTCGAGCGTAGAATCATAGATTTGTAGCCTCTGAGCGTAAAAAGCTTTCGACCGTGAAATCATAGATTTGTAGTCTCTAAGCGTGAAATCGTAGGTTTGTAGCCTCTTGAGCATAAAAGCTTATGAGAGTAAAAGCATCTGGGCGTAAAACCATAGTCTTATAGCCTCTGAGCGTAAAACCGTAGATTTGTAGCCTCTCGAGCGTAAAAGCTCCTTAGCGTAAAATCATAGATCTGCTCTGAGCATAAATTCTGAATCCATTGATTCTCCGTCTTCCCTAAATGATAGGCTGACGTGGTCCCAAATCATAATAGAATATTAAATATCGGATTTGGTTAGGGATTTGAAGTGTCATCCAAACTCTATAAATAGTCCAAAGTCCTGAGAGAGAAAACTTTTATTTGCCTTCACAAAACCCTTGCTTTCTAATAACCCTTCTTCTTCGTCTCTTTCTTGAGAACTCAGAATTGCCATGGCCCCTAAATAGACTTCCATTGCTAAGGGAAAGAAGGTCGCTTCCTCTTCTCGCTCTGCTGCTCAAGAGCGAGCAACTCCCATTAGGCTGAACGAACCACGATCAGAATGCAGCGCTCCGCCGTCGAGATGTGCTCCAGACATTACAGGTAGATACTTTGAGAGAAAACAAAAATCCTTCGTACACGTTGTACGTGCATGCGCAAGGTCCTCTTTTGTATTGAGAGCCTCTTCGAGGAAGATGATGTACGAAAAGGTTTTATTATTACGTGCACATTCCTAATGTGTCGGCATAAAAACTCCAAATTTTTGTAGTATGGCATAAGAACTTAGACTGTCGAGATTTGGCGTATACTACAAACTTTGAATTTTATGCGCTGGATATGAGTACCGGCGTAAGAATATTCAAATTTTGTCAATCTAGCGTGAAAGCTCAGATTATTAGATGCTGCCAACCTTGAGTTTTATGCAACGGAAAATAGTTTCTAGCGTAAGACTCAAATTTTTGTAGTCTTGGCGTAAAAGCTCAAACTGATAATCTTTGGCATAAAAGGCAAGAGTGTAGCGTCTAGTGTAGAAACTGACTTGTTCTCTTGCATTTTGATGTGGACTTGCATATTTCTCCTTTGGCTGAAGTTATAGGCTCTGCTGTCGGGATGTTGAGCTTAAACTATTTTGGAGGACTTGTTCCATGTGACATTCTCTATTTCTGGAGCTAATTATCCTGAAGAAAGGGGAATCCTGATTGCATCTCAGGGAGAACGCATGCTGCTGAGTATGATCAGTGGGGAGCCCCTGACATACATAGACGGGACGTAGTATAAGAAACCTGATTTCTTATTCGGGGATGTTATCGACAAACAATCCCATACCAAACCCAAGAAGGAGAATTGGGTGATTACTGTTGAGGGCACGGTGATGTATCTTCCCAAGATGCCCAGGGACTATCCCATCTCTGCGTTCTTCCATGCCACACATCCTAGGAAGATGTCATGGATTCTGACTCCCGATCTTCACGGCCGACCGGGAAAGATTTTATATAACAAAGGATTGAACCAAGGAGCCTTTATAAGCATACCTTCAGGCCCAGTTATGCCCTTTAGGGGATTACGGCCGGGTAGTGTCCCGAGTGAGGATACGTCGCTATTACAACCGGTTCAGATGTCGACCTTCTGCAATGACTTTATGGGGCAGGGAGGAATATACCCTAAGGTAAACCCTCGGACCAGTAGGCTTAGCCCGAGAAATCTTCGATGGGCCAGTTTGACTGCCTGGGCCCTGAAGCACTTCTAGACAGAGCTGGAAAGTATTGGCTTGTTCGCGGCTGTGAGCGCTACAAGTATTAGGCTACCTGTCAACCATAACTTATTTTTAGCCTTGATGGAGCGATACAACTCGCTCACTGGGACTTTTGCCACTCCGCTGGGTGAGTTGGGCTTAGCCCTTCATGAGATGGCAGAGATTTCAAAGTTGTCGATGGGGGAAACTCCTTATGAGGAGTACGTCCCTACAAATAGGGAGTTGAGGGATACAAACCCTCGGGCAGTGGCAGTATATCAGGAGCTGATGTGCCATTATCTTGCATGTACCACTTTCTATAAGGAGCCTTCTGATTTGGCTCACATCAACAAGTGGGCAACCTATCTCTTCTTCCACCAGGCCAGAAATGTTAAGCCAGACAAGGTGGTAGAGAGCCGAAATAGGCCTTTAAACCTCCTGAGCATGCTCAATGCTGACACGGTCGATGACCTTATTAAAGATGCAGGGGATTCAGATCATATTTTTGACGAGGAGATAGGGGGTCACCCTGCAGGCACAAAAGCCTTCAGTTATATGAGGCATTGTCGTAAGCCTCTGTCAAAGGAAGCTCAATTGGCTGGCTTCCTCTCCGTCTGGCTTTGCCGTTGGGTGGTGCCTGACATCGCGTCTACAGGTCGTATCCATCGCAACACCTTATGGCATGCAGTGCGTTTAGTGTTCGGAGCAAGACTGGGCCTGCTTCCTGCTATGGTATGTAGAATACAAGCAGGCCTGAGGGCCCTTACTGATGGGCTGCTCGCTGACGAGACGCAGCGTGAAAGCTTTCCCAGGGTGGAATTATCCTTCCTATACTTGATGGGATGGTTGATTCTTCACAACCCCAGGGTGATGTCTCCCGGTCCTGCCAGCGGTTAAGGAAATAACTTCTTGTTGAATTACAAGATTTCCTCTTGGAACGTGGCGACCGTCACAGATTGTCGGCGGGCGTTAAACGTTGCCCACAGCTGGAAGATCTTCTTTATCGTCCCCCCTGTACATATCAATCAACAGGGGAAGAAACTTAAGGATGAGGGCCATGGGAGGACCATTCTTTCTCCTGAAGCCTTCTACTGGTTGGTCTGCATTAGACCTTCCCATTTACTGTACAGAAGCGATGACCACTGCTACCTGGAACCTTTTTCGCCCAGTCGGTTCGTCAGGCCGTTTGGGTACGAACAGCTGCATGTGGGGAATGCCATTACCAGCTTCAAGTCCAAAGGTGGACTTATTGATGGAGCCAGAGGATGGCGGTACTTTATCACGGGCTGTACTGGTACAACTTTGCTGTGCCCGCGACTTCTCTCTCTATGGAGTTGTGCATCCTTCACTCATATGCGCAGTTCTATGCGTCCATAAATACCTTCCATCGCAATTTTGATGTGCATAGAAGTTTTAGGATGCCCTCCCATAGGTCTACAGCAAGGGAGGAGATTTCGTCTGTTTCCTCGGACGAGAATGAGGACACCGCCGGGGCAGACGAGTTCTTGACGATAATACCGAAAGGCGTAATAACTCCGCCAGCTGAGCCTCTCATTATCCCCCATAAACGGAAGGCTTTGACTCTGAAAGAGCCTTCCCCTTGCAAGAAGAAGACTGCCAGAGGTCCGAAAAGGGCTTCTACTAGGGGGACTTCTAGGGGCGAGCCTGTCGTTTTCCCTGTTGGGGATGATTCTTTGATTAGAGGTCCTTCGCCTTTTAGAGAGGGAACCTCCATAGTTCCGGCTGACAGTGCCGGTAATTCTTTGCTCGAGACCCCTACTGCTACTACTGCTTCTGGTAGTGCTACGAGATCGCCTCTGAGGTCGAGCCTAATAAGATTCCATATACCTTTATCCAGACCAATAATAGGAGTAACCCCTACTTCGTTTGTAAGTATTTCCAGCGAGATTCCGTCCTATGAGCCTTGAGTGGATCTTGGTGAAGACTGGGAAGACTACCCGCTAGTGTCAGTTGGTGCACCCTCTTCTCCAGGTATGACAGCTCGTTTAGCATCATTAAGAAATGATTTAGTTATGCTGGCTGCGGATGCGACATATATACCATCGGCCATGGGTAAATGTTATCTTTACGCCTCTTTTAGGAAAATTAACATCAGTTTCATATTAACTTTCTCTTGTCTTCTTTGCAGGTGAAGACATCTACGAGGAGGGTAGAATTGACTTAACCTTTGACTTTGTTACGGACCCAACATATGAAGTGGCGGTGTCCGGCATTGAGGGAGCAAGCTTTGACGCTGTCGATCTTTCATCCGCAACATTCTCGGATGTTGTTCCGCCAGTACCAGTCCAAATAATATCAGAGGAGGATGAGCCGATTGTCTCGACTGTGCCTCCTTTGTCGAGCATGCCAGGAACTTCGACCGTTGTTGGTGACACTTTTTTTGTTGCACCATCTGTTGAAGCGACGACTGTGGCAACATCCTCTGCAGTCATTCCTGGAGGGGGATTCACCGATATCGCAGCCACTCCCAACGTCCACTCGAGCTATGCCATGCTAGTTGTACAGTATACTAGCATATTCTAGATAACTTTGAAAATATTGATATCGATGGTGCTGGAGAAGAATCTAGGCTTTGATGCTCTGAAGATGTCCTACAATCTCACTATAGCGCAGATTCGAAATTTCGGCGACGCTAAAAGGGCTAATGCGCTAGAGCAAATAGTTAATGGTTTAAAACAACCCATTAATGAGTATTTGCAAATATCTCGAGGCAACGTCGATGATATGATTCAGGCCGAGTATGATTCCTTGACTACGAAGCTTGCTGAACAAATGGAATGCTTAAATAAATCCATCCAGACACAGCGGCAGGAGATGGATGAAGGGCAGGCCGTCTTGGAGGAGGTTATTTCTCTTCAAATAAAGTACAAGGCCGAACATGAGGGAAATAAAGCGAATGTCCGTAAACTGGAAGCTAAACTCGCTCAGGCAAAGGAGTGGGCTCTCCAGTCATCGGCAGCTCTAGATGTGGTGAAGGGCCGACTGGATACAGCTCAGCGAAACTTGGCACGTGCAGGAGTCACCTGCGCCAGTTATGTTAATGCTTTGTCCGAACTATCCCTCTTGAGCGATAACGAGGTACGACTGGAGCGGGCTCGTGCTAACGTCTTAAATTCCAGGAATGAGAGGATGACCGCTTTGGCGCAGCAGATTCTTGATTTGACTACTCCTCTCTAATGATGTAATTTCTCGGAGATAATAAAGACACATTTTCTGACTTTGTGGGCCCATCACTTTAGAATATGATAGGCTAAGATAAAAGTGATATCAGAGGTATCATTAACATGACATACTTTTGTTAACGTTTTGCTGAATGTAAATCTATTCAGAGGTAATATGAACCTGATAGAATATAATCCAACTAAATTTGTATACTAAACACTATCGGAGGTTATATGAACATGATAGGTTTACAAATTAGTTAAGCATATCCATTAAGAGATCATACAAATCTGATAGAATATGATCCAGCTAACCTTTGTGCATGGTATCGTCAGAATAAGATCTTCGTCATACTCCATTAAATGAAGGAGATCAAGTATAGTACTTCTTTGGGAATTTACAGTTGATAGTAGCCAAAAAAATTCATTAGACTTGGCTAATCTGTAAGTGCCATTTGCAATCATATAAGGCCCTTCCATTTCTTTATGATTGTTTGTGCGAACTTTGGTTTATTGAGGACATCCCACTGGGAGATCTTTGGTGGACCTATTATTTATTGCGCACGTTGAGTGCTAATAATAAGTTTGAAACAAGCCCTATTAGAGGTAATGGCGGTGTGATAGGTATTGTGGCTGGCAAAGACATCCTGCTAGGGGATTTTTTTGGACCCATTACTTTTTGTGCATGTTAGTGCAAGTAATAGGTTTGAGACAAGTCCTGCCAGAGGTAATATAGACGCGATAAAATATGACTCTGTAGGGATGAATAGGGACTGACTCTTTCTTTGCTGGGAAAATGAGGATAGTTCAGAGGTAATATGGACATGAATATTTCATTTTCCATTGCGGACATTCCATAGGGGAATTTTTTGTGGACCTATTACTTCTTGTGTACGAGAGTGCAAGTAATAAATTTAGGACAAGCCCTGCCAGAGGTAATATGGACATGGAAGTTTTTGTAGACCTAACACCACTGGCGTACTTAGAGTTAAGTACGGGTGTTAAGTTGAGATGACAACCGATATCAGAGGTAATATAAACATGATAATCGATAGCCGGATCAGGAAGGTTTATTCAGAGGTAATATGGACATGACAAACTTTTGAGTTGTGACTCCACTGGGAATAGAGGTATACATTTGCTCAGAGGTAATATGGACATGGCAGTTTTTGTGGACTCAACACCACTGGCGTACTTAGACTTTAGTGCGGGTGTTAAGTTGAGATGACAACCGATATCAGAGGTAATATGAACATGATAAACGATAGCCGGATCAGGAAGATTTGTTCAGAGGTGATATGAATATGACAAACTCAGCCTGAGAGAAATATTACGACAATGGTTCAGAGGTAATATGAACATGAACTAATGTCCAAAAAAACTCAAAGGAGTAATTCGTTGAGTGTGGTCTATCCAAACATGAAGATAGACCAAAGGATTGCTCCGCTGGGGAGTTTGATGGGACGATAGCTCAGAGGTAATATGAACATGGCTAGCGTCTAATGAGACTGGTTTGAATAGTCATTGCGGGAGTATGCCAGTAGACCTAATGATTGCTCTGCTGGAAGATTTTGAGGATCCACCATCCATTGCGTATCCGAGACTCTTGGATACAGATGATGGCCTTTTACAAGAATTTGAAGGAAAAAATATTGCACATAGGCACTTGCTGGGGATGAAGAATCAAGAGTTGATTTGTACATCTGGGTTGTGGACTTATTACCCATGGCATACCTTAAGTACAGATAATAAGCTGAAATGACTGGCACTATCAGGGGTTATGCGAACGTGATAGTAGGAAGAGAAGAACTTCACCCAGAGGTAATGTGGACATGGAAAGTTCTAAAAATATCTTAATCAACGGTAATGAGGACGTGGTAAGATATGACTCAGTGGAGATGAAGAAAAACAGGGCAGAGGTAACATGGATTTGACCATTTTTGTGGTGATAGATTTACTCTGTTGGAGAAAGAGGAGAGACGTAGTTCAGAGGAGGTAATATGGACGTAAACTGTTCGTAAGCAACCACCCGGGAGGTTTGCTCAGAGGTCACTTGGACATGGCAAACTCAGTTGGGAAAATAAAGAAATATTTGGACAATAGTTCAGAGGTAATATGGACGTGAACTCATGTCCGAAAAATTCACTGTGGAATGACTTTCCTGAGTGGGGATAGACCTGAAAAATCCGTTGGGGAAACTTTAGGGACTCATCATCCGGTATTTTCTTAAGGGGGCAAATTGTTACGTTAGAGTGAAATCAATTTGCAGTGATTGTCCCCTCATTTATAAATGCAAAGTGATGACTTTGGCGTCAATTATCTCCTGGATTTTCCTTTTTAGCATATAGCATGCCTTCGTGGGATGATGAATGTACCGATAAAAGAGACAATAATCTGGGTCATCGACTTTGCCAGCCTTTTCAGGGTATTTGATATTGGGTAGCCGAAGCTTGTTTTCCTTCATCAATATATTAAAGATTTCAATGATGTCATCATCATTGAAGGAGAAAATCTCTTTTGGCTTTCGGACCCCCGATACCTGAGTCATACCGTCTTCAGGGAAGATGGTCATAGTTGCATCATCTTTGGACTCAGAAGGTCTTCTACCCCCAGCTTTGGAAGCTGCTTTGTTTTGTCGAGGTAGACTACCCCCAGACATGTCGTGACGTTTGTCCACAGAAGTTGATTTAGAAGGACCTGCCTCTGGTTGTACAGGATCAGACTTTGTAGGTTTGGAGTTTGCATGAGGTGCAGTATACCCCAACCCAAAACGAGTTTATTGACAGTAAGGATTACCATGCAACGGTGTTCGTCTGCCTTTTCCATAGTTGAGGGCTTGTTTCAACTTCAAATCATAACCCATGTTTTGTATAATCTTTAAAGCCTGTGGGCTATATCTGTGGATTTGTATTTTCCCAGCATCGAACTCATGAGAATCTTCTTGTACAATCGGTCTGCTCTGCATGCGATCGAAGACTATTGGATGCTGATTATTGCGAGTAGGCGGGATAATAAAGATAGAATATTCATGTGGCCCATATGTCATGACGACATTAAATGTTGACGCATCTTCCCACATGGTCTCTCCATGCTTGGAATTTAGGGGCGCTAAATCTTGATTTTGACCCCTGTCTTTGCGTTTCTGGATCAAGAAATCACGCAAATCAGCAATATTAGCAGAAGAAGAAGAAAAAGAAGGCTTATTCTGCCTTTTTACATTATTGGGCCTATGGAGATTAGGAACTAGAACACTTTCTCTGCCATAAGAATATATCAGTTCAGCCATTTGAGTAGCACATGATCCATGAGGAGCGTATGTTCCTGTGAACCAAGTCTTCTTTAAGCCGAGGGGCTTATCCTGGCGTAATCTGGCACTTTGCCCAGGTTGGCGTAAAACTAAGGAAGTCCTCAATCGGCCGTTGGCATTTCGCATAATCTGAAGAGCGGGCAGATTGTTCTCTTGATGGCGTAAAAGCCGAGTGGTCGAGAAATCCGCCACTAGTTTTCCCTTGCAGTGATTGCAAGGACCATCTGCCTTATTGTAGAGGGGAGATGTATTTTTAAGCGCGGGACACTTTTGGAATTTTTGAATTGGCCCTGAGGCCTTATCAGAAATATTGTCTGCCACGTCACAAACGGAAGACTGAATTTTATGCGTAGGGCACGGAGTAGACTTCTGGATTGGCACTGAGGCATTGCCAGAAGCTTCATCTACCACGTCACAGACGGAAGACAAAATTTTACGCACAAGGCACGGAGTAGACTTCTGGATTGGCACTGAGGCATTGCCAGAAGCTTTATCTACCACGTTACAAACGGGAGACAAAATTTTATGCACAGGGCGCGGAGTAGACTTCTGGATTGGCACTGAGGCATTGCCAGAAGCTTTGTCTGCCACGTCACAGACGGAAAACAAAGTTTTGCGCGCGGGGCACACAGGTTGAGATGCTACAACCTTGTTGGTCGGAGAGAGAGAGTCCTCAGGAATGGTAGAGGATGTCCGGGGCATCCATACTTTACGCAATTTCCTGTTGTCTTAGACAGAGAGGGAATGAGAGCTACCCCTACTCAAAGCATGACTTCGTAAGCTGATTGGTCGAATTGGATGACCAGAGTCTTCTTCGTTGATCCTACGGATACAGCATCATGTTGAGCAATGGTTTTCTCGTCAGATGAGAAAGTAGTCCCCAGCAGAGTCGTCATCTTGTGTTTGATAATAAATGAAAGAAATTGAAAATAGGTTTATACGAAACCCTTTCTTTGGTTTATAAACAAGAAAAAGAAGTACAAGAAAAAGAAGTACAAAAATTTAATTCTGGGGAAATATTGCTATAGGAGTCTGATCTACGGTCGATCACTTTGTCCCTTGGACCACACGATAACAAAGAAGTGTTGTAGAAGACAAAAAAGAAGCTTCGAATACTGCATAAGGGATTGAACTCTCGTTTCCAAAGCTCTCTATATGTGCTCTCTTGACTTTAAAAAAAATTTTGACCCTGGACCTCCGTGGCCGGAGGTCTCCATTTATAGAGTTCAGCTACAGTCGGCGTAGAAACCGAACAGCGGAGAAAACTGCACCTTTTATGCGGTGGTTATAATAATTGCTACCCACGTATGAATGATCTCTTGAATTAGAGTGTGACGTGTGCCCCATTATGAGGTAATGCATATAATCGCTCATCGAAGATCACGACATGCAAGCCACGTAGATAACTTCCCCTCGCGTAGAGATGGTTGGCATAAAAGCCAAATAACTATCTTGTTGGCGTAAAAGCAAAATAGCTGTTCTGATAGCGTAAAAGCCAAGTAGGCATAGAAGCCGAATTGTTGTCAAGTTGGCGTAGAAGCCAAAACAGATGTCGTAATGGCGTAGAAGCCAAGTAGCTGTCATGTTGGCGTAGAAGCCAAGTTCTGTGTAAAGCTTGATGCTGTACGGATAGGTAACCAGCATAAAGATAGCCAGTTATCCTTCTTTGACTGAGGTTTGGAGCATATTCTGGGCCAAATAGCCTTATCACGCTCCTTTGCAAATATAGCCTGAGTTGGCGTATTTCGAGAAGATAGCATACGGCGTACTCCTATAGTTGAAAATAGCCAGGTCGGCATATTTCAAGGAGATAACGTACAGCGTGCTCCTATAGCTGAAAATAGCCTGGTTGGCGTAATGTGCGGGGATGGTGTCATGCCCCAATCTCCCACAAGCCCGATAGTCCCTGCTGAACGTAAATCACCACGTTGCAGCTCTTCCGCAGGATAATCGTTCTTATCGGGACGTGATACCGTGCAAGCCTAAAGTGCGCTTGCACAAGGCCAAAGCTTTGAAACAAGGGCAAGTAAGCTATTCAATACTGAAGTAGCAGCACACATATTGCAGAAGAGTAAAGAATACAATAGCATATAAAAATAGGCTCATTTATTGATAATCAAAAGTGTTACAAGCGGCGCATGGCCGAGGGTACAGTTCGCTCAAGCACTCTTTCTCTCGATTACAATAACACCATTCCATACATTATGTCCCTCTATACAAAAGCAGCTCAAACTCGATATGGCTCAAGGCATCGACTCCAGATTTTTGGCTCCTTGGGATGAGGCACGGCTATCGCTTCCTCGGACGATCGGGTACCTGAGAACAAGCAAACTGTTGGTAGGTCAGCACTTTATGCAAGTACTGGTGAGATAAAACAACTGAACAGAAGCTACACCTCCTGAAACCCACACTAAGTAATCATGTGGCAAAATATTGCATTACTAGTGATCTTGCTAGTTTTACCTAAGTTCATTTCATGCAGTTCAGAACTATAGTCAGGTTACATCTTTGAAAACATAACTTTGAAGCAGTTTTGCATATTCAAACTATAAGCATATGAATCAGGACAGTGTTCTATAATGCAGTGCACAGCATGTATTGTGTATCATAATCTATCACTTTGGAGCAATGTTCTTATAGTGGACTGAAACATATCAAAATAAGGCAACATATCATATGGACTATCATACTTTTAAGCACACAGAAGGACTAGCTTATATGAATTTGGTTCCCGAGAAACTCAGGATCGGTAGCGGTAATCCAGCTAACCAATGACTCACATTCTGATACTATTAGCAGCTGTGATCGAGGTTCAGCTCTTCCGCACTAATAGTCATTGTCTAACCGATGCAATGCATGAAGCACTAACAGATAATCTCTACGATGTAGACAAAATAAACAAGCAGGCTTATGTATAAAATCGTATTTCTTACCCCATAGCCGAACGGTTATCCCTGCAGCAGACACACAAGTTAGTCATAATTTGCATATTCATAACTTATGTATCAATCTCTGGCATCATCAATTGATAGGTATGCAAGAAGTTAAATCTAGCATGCGTCCTATATATATGACGGTCCATGGGTCACCCCATGATTAGCAGTTGGAACATACAAGCCCATCTCACTAATAGATATATCGTCCCACTAGACCCTTGCGAGCCGTACACCTCAGGGCGATCCAAAAATCTCTTCTGGACCGAGCGATTCCCAGTGCCCCAGGAATCGTTCGAGAGACAAGACCTTGTACACAAGTTGTCCGAGACCAATACAATGACATAAACACATAGTGCAAGCAAAACAATGATCAAGCAAAACATATGCGGTTTAGCGAAACACATCTTTTTAACGAAGCACATCTTTCACATTACTAATAGCACACCCCACTAGACCCTTGCGAGCCGTATCCTCAGGGCACACTATTAGTCACTGCATTCACACATTTTCACTTATAACAGTTCGATATAGCAAACAGACAAGCGAAACATATTAAGGCAGCACGATTGATTTCATATTTAATATGCAATAACTATCTCTTCTTAGCATATTCACAGGGACATATTCGAGCCATTCGTTTACTTATCTTCCTTAGCATAGCAAAGGTTCGTTCGATAGCTGTGTCGGTGTTTCTAAGCATGCAACATTTCTATCCTTCTCTTTAGCATGGCAATGGTTCTATTTCATTTCTGACAAGCATTTCCACTCACTTAGTTGGCAGCAGATTCATTTTGATGACAAGCTATGTGAGTTCTCTTATTAGCATACTGAGTCGGTTCTATCATTCTTCTTATGAAACAATCTTCTTAAGCAAACAAGCATTCAAAAACTTAGATTCATTATCAAGTCGTAAAAGAATCAGAGAATACAGTTCTGCCCACTCACATTGATTAATCGGTCGGGAACTCTCCGAGAAGACTTCCGTTCGAGCAAGCAAGGCGATATCACTTGTACATAGTGCCTACGTGGAGCGGGACACTACAGATGGTGATGTGGACATATTAGCCCTAATTATAGCTCACCAGTCTTTGAAAGTAGAACCAAATTTTATGCATTAAATGTAGAGATCTGCCCCTATCTCGCGTATTAATTTACAGAGATGTGCCTCGAGTTTTGTACGAAGAATAACTTTTGACGTGGCGGTTGGTTTCGTTTCTTCCTGAGCATAAAGCTCACATCTGCCTATGTAGAATAGGCAGCGTATTCCTTGAATGCATAAACGACGTCTTATACCAAGGGTTTGCGTCACTAGACGACAGTCTGGAGTTCTGTGCAGAGTCATCATTACAGTCATCCTCTCAATCACCGTGCAGTACTCTTTGTCAGGAGTCAGGTTCACTGCTTCTACTGACAGGTTCATTCGAGGAATACGAAGCGTTCCTCGTACAACTTCCCCCTGCATTAAAAGTAGTCGGGTTTTTTACGCCAAAGTGACGATGTAGCAACCTTTTTACGCCGAAGCAGTCTGGAAATACTGCATTACACGGGTTATTCTGGAGCTATGACTTACGCTGAATAGCGTTGAAGCTCTGCTGTACGCCGAAGTTTCCGGAATCATATTTTATGCCACCCAGTACTGGAGCACTGTTTTATGCTGAACTTTCTGCATGACGAGGGTTTTACGCGTATGATTCCCTAGCGTATTTTTTATTCTTCTACAATAAGTAATTAAATACTAATACTAGTATTGAACATATTTGTATATGTACTATATGCCCCTAGTGTTAATTATGGAGATCCCCTATTTATATTGACTATGTGACCCTGATAATTATGAGTTGACTGCCTTATGTACACTGACGTACTGGCGAGACATATGTTAGTGATTGACTGACTGATTATGCACAGCATTTGAGGACGTGACACTCGTGCAGCTAGATGCACACTTGACCATGTTAGATGACAAGTAGCACCCTTAGCGTAGTCTCTAAATTCAGTATATTTATGATTATGTGTATGTTAGTGTATCGACTGATTCTATATTATTATTAAATAATGTATATAGGACTGTTAGATTATTCAGACAAGACCTCGAAAATAGGACATTAGTATTTCTAGCAGAGGACCACAGGCGAGTACATTCTCTGACAGTTTTTATTATGTTGATTATCTCTATGATTCTAGTTGTATAGTGTACATAATTCTGACACTATGTATACACGAGTTGGCATCATCAAGATCGATCATGAGGAGTCATGATTTGGAATCCATCGTGCTAGCTGGGGACGGGAAGATATTATTATGTGATCATACCCAACTCTACATGCATCATAGCTCACCCACACCTCAGGTCGGTGCAGCCTGACCATTACATGCCTCATAGCCTGTTACATTTGATTAGCCTGACTATTGATCGCATCATAGCTGGATGGTTAGCCTGACCTTACATAAATCATAGATAATCATATGTAACAAGCTTGATCAGTCCCAAGCCGATCACATGATATTCTGATATTTCACACACTTAGCTAGATAGTCTATACATGTATCTCTAGTTTACTGATCTAGCATTTCTCTATGTTCTAGTTATTATTCTAGCATTCACTTATATTATAATTCATTATTCTAGCATGCACTTGTACTTATGTTTATTGCTAGTGTACCATTCTTGATAATATATGCTCCAGCATCTCTTATTTTCTAGTACTTTATATTCACCAGTATTTCTTTTGGCCAGTATTTATGTACATCTTGTATTTCTTTACACTGTGTTATAGTTTTTGTCAATATATGTGGAACTGCTGTTAGTGCTTGTACTTCGCTCCAATCCTGACTGGATTTTTTTCAGAGGATCTTGAGGACTTCTGTCCTATACATTATGGACCAGGAATAGACGTAGACTACACACTAGAGATCTTAGATGAGTCTATTCCATTAGAGGGGGCACTACCCGCAGCTATTTAGACAGCATTTATCTTATGCATTTGAGACTTATTTTGAGGTTATTTTAGTTATGTTGAGACTTATGGGAAGGTTAATTTGAGACTTGTGGAGACTTATTATGTTGGACAGCTAGACTGTGGTTTATCTCTATTTTTTGAGACATTGTGTTTGACTATGTCATTCTTTCTTATCTTTTATCGTGCCATTTATATTCTTATAGTTATTGTGATTGAGTATATATTATGAGCTTTTAAGAGATATTTATTTTATTGTCCTCCTTATGGAGCTGGTATCATTAACAGGTTATGAGTTATGTTTAGTATATTATTGAGACCTAGATAGCGTTCTATCGCCGATGATGCGGCGTAGGCTGGACGTACCCATAACTCATGCCCAAATTTCGGGTGCGGGTCGTGACACCTAGACCTCCCGGGAATCACTCATGAACGACAGGGTCCATGGCTGCTACTCCCTCATGCGATCCATACTATGTCGGACACGAATCCTCTAAATCAACTAAAAAATATTTTCAAGTTTGATGGAACGAGTACAACCCAATAGAAGTTCCAAATTAATTGATAATGACTATAAATAGTAATAGTGAATATAATACAAGATGAGAAAAGCAGTGAGAAGATATCATAGTATGGCAGAAAAGAAAGATAAGTAATCTAGAGCAATAAGGCAATATCATTACACAATGAAATAAAATATATAGAAGAATTGTATCTAAACTAAGTGTTTTGAAATACTAGTTAAATATATGATCAGCTTGGGTTAATAGTTATCTATTTCCATGAAGTAATACAATCATATGTGAAGGGTATCATTGGTTGTTGTCTAGTGAGTAACACAATCATACGTGAAGTGTATTATTGGTTGTTGTCTATGGAGTAACATAATTGTCACGACCCGCACCCGGAATTGGGGCACGAATATGTGGGTACGTCCAGCCTACGCTGCAGCATCGGTGGTAGAACGTTGTCTAGGTCAATGCACTATCTAAACAATCTCGCACGAGTATCCAACTCCATAAGGAGGCACGGATAGCACAATATAATATGAACAACATACTCAATCACATAACTGCAGCACGATAAGATATCGAAAATAAAATAAAATGCAACACAAGTCTAAATAGAAATAATCTAACTCAACAATAAATCAAAGTCTCAACAAAATATGCCGGAGACAAATTCGGTACCAAAATTAACTGCTAAAGAAACTAACTAGATAACTAGTAATTTCGGTTAGACCACCCAAAATCACAACTGAACTACCAAGTCCATGTCTGCAACTACTCTCCCTGTGGTCCATAAAATGTCGGACACCAGTCCTCTAAGGCATAGTCTGGAAAAATATTTCCAGGCAGGAAGGAGCAAAGTACATCTCAAATAACAGTTCCATTTAATTGATAAGGACTATAAAACAATAAACAGATAATGCTATATACTGAGAGAAGACAATGAATAAATGCAATGGCAAAATAAAGAGACAGGCAATATAAAGAGACAGGCAATATAGGCAATATGATACAGTCAGTGCATATATGAAATGAAGAGAATAAGGTACAATATCATATACGGATGATGTAGTATATGATCTAAAATAGAGAACTATAACTAATCTAAGTATTTGAAATAGTAGCTTCGATATGTGTTCGGCTTGGGAACATGTACGAGAGCTATATGGCCTGGCTAATCATATGTGAGGAGTATGATTAACACTAACATTATTATATACTTGTACAAGAGGGATATGATCACATTTCTCACTAACTACTTCCCCGCCCCCAACTAGTATAGTAGATCCAACCATGACACATCACGATACACGAGCAATATCCAATATATCATGTACAAGGTCTAAATATCAATGTCGTGTACAATGTCAATACGATAATAAATGTAACATCTCATAACTGCATATCCAATCTATATATTAGTCCGTGTAGCACAGTGTCAAGAATCAGATATAAAATTTCTAGATACTGGAATTATAGAAATTATCAAATAATTGGAAATTATCAGAGAATGTACTCGCCTTGGGTCCTTAGCTGGTAATACCAATGTCCTGTTCCAGAGTATCGTCTAGATGATCCAACAGTCCTATAGACATATCATAGAATATAATATTTGCATCAGACGTTACACTACCACAATCATAATACATTGAACTCAGGGGCTACGCCAGGTATGGCACTAGTCAACTAGGGTCAAGTGCATGTCTAATTGCGCGGGTGTCGTATCAGTAATTGCTGTGAATTCAGACAGTCGGTAATACGGGTCTCGCCAATACGTGAGTGTACATATGGTAGCCTTTAAATAATTAACAGGGTTACAGTTCAATGTAAATACGGGGTATCCGCAATTACACTCGGGTTGCCTAAAACATCCATCATATTTAGCATATATCATTAATTAAATATATATGTACATACCAAATAATTACATACGAAAATATGTATAAGTGTATATACACTATATATATATATGTGTGTGTGTGTGTGTGTGTGTGTGTGTGTTTAAAAATGCCACATTTTTATATATATACAATAAGCCATATTTATACGTATCAAAAGAATACGTATACTGAATATATATATATATATATATATATATATATATATATATATATATATATATATATATATATATATATATATATATATATATACACACACACCAAGTAAAAATATACGTATACTATATTTATATATATATGTACCAAATAATACATATACTATATATATGTATATATGTACATATATATATACCAACACATACATATATTATGCTACATATATATATATATATATATATATATATACCAAATACGTATTTACTACACATATACCATATAAAAATATACCAATATATATATATATATATATATATATATATATTGAATACATATATACTATTACATATATACTAATACATACATATATATACTACATACATACGTACACGTGTACGTGTACGCGAGGGGGGGAGAAATCGTACCTATGTGCGTGCACGACGACGGCGAAGACGACGAAGATGATGACGACGAGGTGGTGGTCCTGGTGGTGGACACTCAGGAACTCAGGCCAGAGGGGAGAGGTGGTACGGTGAGTGAAGCCGAAGAAGGAGGCTGGTCGAGGAGGACAGGTCGACTGGATGGGTGGCCGGGCTGAGGAGGGGGCCGGACTGAACTGATGGTGGTGGTAGCTCGGGAACTCAGGCCGGAGGGGAAGAGCAGTCGGCGGGTGCTCGGCCGGGCTGAAGGTGGAGCGAGGTCGAGGCTCGGAGCAGTGGAAGGTGGTCGGAGTCGATGGGGATGCTCGGGGCTGAGGGGGAGAACAGTGGCCGGAGAAGCAGTGGCTCGGGTGGGATGAGTTGGCCGGAGGGGATGCAGGGAGGAGGGAGCTCGGGAGGAGGTCGGGTGAGGCAGAGGGAGGTTTGGGATGGTGGTTCTGACGATGCAGCAGAGTCGTAGAGCTGTTCGTGGCCGGAGTTAATGGCCGGAGGAGGGAGAGCAGGAGGGGATCACGTCGGGGAAGATGGAGTTTCCTGTCGAGCTCCGACGAGTCAGGCTCAATAGAGGTAGGGCTCGCCGGGGTCGGGACAGATGGCAGCAGGATCGATGTCGGGCTCGCCGGGCTGGAGGAGGGTCGACTAGAGGCTGGAGCGGGTGTCGGCCGCAGGGGTCGAGGTCGGGTGATCGGAGCTTGGCCGGCCGGGTGATAGTGGAGTTGGTGTATTCCCCTCCCCCCCCCCCCCTTTCTTTTAAAAGTATGAGGAGAAGAAGAAGAAGAAGAAGAAGAAGAAAGGAAGAAGAAGAAGAAGAAGAAGAAGAAGAAGAAAGGAAAAAATGAAAAAGAAGGAGGGAAGCTACGGTTGAGTGAGGGGGAGAAGATGGGGGCTTTCCTAGGTTTTGGGATTAGGACATGTTGGAAATGGTGCATTGAGGAGACATTAAATAGGAGATGGTGAGTGGGAATGTGTGGTGATGATGCTCCCATTTTGAATGGGTGGTCAGGATTTGACATAAGAAAATTACTTATGCAAGGAGAGGGTTGGGTTGACTAGTCAAATATTAGGGCTCTATATTTGGTTTGAACCAATGGGGTGTTGACACCTAATGCAATATTTGTAAATAAGCCCCCCTTAAATTTGGATATTTGCACAGACACATGAAATGATAAAAAATTGGTAGGCGATTTGGTGTTTGATATTTTGTAGGGTGAGGGGGTGTTGTGTGTTTTGTATGGGCTCAATTAATGGGGTACTTGGATTAAATTGGGATTAAACGGGATTAGTCAAAGTTGGTATCCCCAATTTAATTAGAAAATAAATGTAAGCGATGTTCTAAAATTAATTAGAAATACATGGGGCTAAAATTAGGTTGGGACACAAATATCACAAGTGAAGAAGACTCAGAACAGAATATTACCCAAATTTGGGTTGTACGAAAATGGGTTGAGATTGTGTCCAATTTCGATTGGAACGCACAACGATACAAAGTTAGAATTTATTTAGAAATTAAATAAACGTCCGCAACGAATATTGTGCGGCTAAAATGAAGTACAAGAGAGCATAATTACGAGTCACAAAAAGGTCAGAATGGAAGGCGGACATGTCTAGGGCAAGCTTGTAAAATTTGATAAAAGGCAAAAGCTAGGGTAGCGCTCCAAATATCGAAGCAACGGTAAGGCGCAACAATTAAATAAAATTACGGTAATTAATTACTACCTCAAATAATTAAATCCTAAATAATACAAATTAAATTCATAACCCTACATTTCGGTCAGGTGTTCATCTAGTGGGCTTCTAGGTCAAGTCTACTAGCTCAAACATTAAGAACACAGTATATATATAATATATATATAAATACACATCTCATATAATTATTTAAATTAAATACACATATCATGCAATCATTTAAAATAACTACCATAATATTAATAATATATAAAAAGTCAAAAATACCCCTATTTTTGGAATGTGGTAGTGACAACAATCATATGTGAAGTGTATTATTGGTTGTTGTTTATATTATATAATACTTTAAATATTTTTTAAGTTTCTTGATCACATATCAAGCTAGCACTTCCCCGGACCGACCAGTATAATAAATCCAAATCATAACACGTCACGATACGGTAATCACTATGCACGGTCTATAATACTAGAAAGATGATCTTGGTCTATATAATCACAAAGAATATCAAGGTAATCACTAAGGAGTAACACCTTATGACGGGGATCCAAGTATACCAATCCGTGTACCATCGTATCAAGAATCAGGTAAAATATTACTATATAGTTGTATTATAATAATTATCAAATAATAGAAACTATCAGAGAATGTACTCGCATGTGGTCCAGAGTAATGTATATCAAACAGTGTCTGTCTCGGTGTCTCAAAGAACTAAATATGAATTACAAGTCAAAATAGTATTTTGAAATTAAAAACATGCTAAACTAGCTTGAAACTAGGTCTCTAGGTCAAACTAAGTCAATACCTTGCTAAACTAGGTTTCTTATGTCAAAACTTGGTCACTATGGTCAAACTAGGTCATTACCCTAATTCGGATTCTAAAATACCCATTTAAGTGGTCTATATAGTCATTCTAGCTAATTACTAGGCTATACTAGGTTAATCTAGGTTTTCTAGTTAGCTATATTATACTAACTATCATAAATACACTAAAAGACTCTTAAATATCATTATATTATAATACTTTAGCCTATACACCAATACCTAGCCTAATATCCCAAATACCATGGTATCCTATCACTATTACCTCTTTGTATCTCAATAGTTCAATACCATTATCTAATTATGTTACTAACTGTATACTCTAGGTACTATGATAGTTCTTATTAGCTACGTATCAAAATATATCATATATACATATATATAGTATTAAGTATCACTTGATACCACTCACATTAAGACACTAAGATATTAGTCTATACTTGACACTTAGTCTTTGGTCTGCACAAATGTACCTATGGTCCTTGAAAACTCAAACAATAGGTTACACATTGATATCAGTCCCTTACATTAACTGTAAGGCTACCACTTCCCTCTCTCTGCCTGGAAGCTGGCACCCAATACCTAGTCCAAAGCCTGGACAAGTTCTCGAGCTCTCCGGTATCACCTGAGTTCAATACACAAACTGACACTCATACCTCATTCAAATATCCCTCACCCCCACTTCATGCCAACCGAGACCCACTGATCCCTCAGGGACTTTCGAAGGTTGTAGTTAATCCATCACACTGGTGCATGATGCAATTGATGCTGAAATAAACTTCTACAACAGAGCAATCACTGCTGCCTCCCTCCTCTAAATTGATCCACAACTACTACCACTACCATTTACCTACAGACCACCTTCTTGCAACCAGCAGGGAACAACATTCCTTGTCCCCTCAAGTTTCTTACAGAACTCAAGCTTGTTGTTGTACACCCATACACAGGTACACATCCTTCTTTCCTGTTGCTAATTAGTTGTTGTCAACACATATATATTTTCCCAAATCTGTTATTGTATCTCCTACCAAGTAGGTAACATAAATTGTTGCTAAACCAATCAGGCCACCCCCTTCACCTTGATGTCAACTACAACCCAGGTAAACTCCTCTTTGTAATTTGTTGCTATATAAGCACAACTACAACACAGTGCCTGTACAGTGTACAAGATTTTGTATATCCTCCACACTCATGTTCATAACACACTCCATCACACCCATACAGTCCCCACATCCTCTTATTGTTGCTATCAAGCCCCATATCTTGCTACCTCTGTTTGCAGAGTTACAAATGCACACTTAAACACCAATGCACCAATATCTAACTCCTTTCATGGTCCTGATATCACTTATACCCAGGCCCTCACAAGTTTAACTTCTTTACTTCACTCTAATATTTTCCTACACTCACATACACTAGTGTGACTGTCACACTAACACACTCTTAGATACCCATATATGTCCACTAAGGGAACACATACTACACTAAACATATTATGTATACTTACACATTCACTCCCCATCTCTTAGCACAACACTTCCATCTAGCACTAGATACACATCACTACTAATCAAATACACATATATAAAACACAACTCCCTCACACATTATCTATATACAGTAACACACATACACTAGTATATATATTTTGCACATATATAACACTAGTCTAGACAATATCTCAAACACCTAATGCACTAAGCTAGTGATACTCATGATACTCAATATGACACTCACACCATCATGATACTAAACCCCTACAACTCAATTAGAACCTTAATACGTATTTAATACCTAATATATAGTATGGATAATAATCAAAATAGCTATTCTAATGCATTATGGAAAAATTGACATACTAGAACTCAATATGCATGGAAATATCCTTCCTACGACTATGTATCATGGTGTATCATGATACGCACTCCCAGTATCCAATCGTGGACACGTACCACCCTAATACCCATGAATTAAAGCCTCTAATAACCAATAGACATATTCTCAAAGACATGGTGCACCACATTCGAATTTTCTCTAATTTGGCTATAAAACTCAACGTAACTATCACAATAGAGCTTATTACAACCTAATTCTTCTTCCTATTGGTAGTCCTTAGACATGGAAGGATTTTTATGGATCTAATATGACAATTAGAATAGAAATTGATAAGGAAATATGGATTATACCTATTAGGAGATGGATTCCCAATGTATCACCACTAAATGGACACAATACAATGAATGGACAAAATCCTTAGCCAATGCTTCCCTCCAAACCTTTCTTAAGCAACACTAAGCTCCTTAGCCTCTTTGGGAAAGATTTGGAATAAGTATTTGAGTAGATTGATTAGGGTTTGCTTCTCAATTTGGGAAAATTTAGGGATGAACTAATTAGGGAAGAAAGGGAGGCTATTAATGAACTAATAAAGACTATTTATATACACTATAGGGGGCGGCCACTTTCTCTTAGGGTTAGGATTAGGGTTAGGGTTAGGTTTTGGATAATTGATTTGACTTAAAGCCACCTCTCTAATCTCTCATGAATATGATCCACTAATTCCTTAAGAAAGAATATTCTATTCTTAAGTCTAATTGGGTTTAATGGACTTAATCTAGTCATAAAATAACTAATAGACACTTGCTAACCATGAATAACACCTAGTCCAATCTAACTAACTAGCACACAATTAATAATAATTTAATATAAATATATAATACAACTATAATATTTAAATAATGGTAAAATAAAAAAAATACCCCTAATATGAAAATGTGGTGGTTACATCGACGCAGCTACTTTAGCGAACCAACTTTTTAAAGACAAAATTTCATATCCCCCCGTACCATTCGGGCCACCAGATGGACTCATAGTGACCGTGAATGGCATGGCCTGACTTTGTGGATGCTTACAAAGAATGAGACATTTTTTTAAGAACTGGGGTTGTACTATGCTTTGAGAACTATCAAGTACGGACTGGAGGTAAACCATCACTATAGAAGCATAAAAAATCTAGATCCATGTGTCCCACAAACATACGTCCCAAGATCGACTCATAAGAAATCAGGTCGCAGAACGACTATGCGGCCCAGAAATCCAGTTATTATGCACCGACGGCTAAATAACTAGTGTTCTCATACGCATTAGTGTCATGCGCCACTAAGTAAAATAGTGTATACATGCGCCAGCAGTGCCATACGCCACTACTCCCTCAAGCATCCATGTGCCCCAATATTGGCCACTTAAAGGCCTAACACAAAGATTATGTCTGACACAAAATCATGACAAAAAGAAATTTTTGAACACCTCAAAAGACGTGATCACGCTAAACGACAGAACTACACGTCAACATAAACTTTATTCCTGATAGGTGTGCAGCTCCATGTGTACGAGACCACATGTATCCCGGACCCCATGTGTTCCATGAGTCTCTGGCCCCATGCATTCCAGACTTCATGTGTTTCATGCGCCTCTGGCCCCAAGCAATCCAAACTCTATGTGTTCCATGCGTCTCTGGTCCCATATGTTCCAGATTTCATATGTTACGTGCGTTCTATGCGTCCTAGACTCCATGCGTCCAACATGACAGGGTTCCCTGAGACAAAAAATTTCTGTTGCTACTGAAGCAATTCTCTCCAACAAAATGCGACTGCCACTACCACATTCCAGAATAGGGGTATTTTCATCTTTTCGTTTATTTAAATTAATGTGTTAATATATTACATGAAATATATATATATATATATATATATATATATATATATATATATATATATATATATATATATATATCATAGTGTCTTAAATGCATGAGTTAGTAAACTGGACAAGAAACCCACTAGTAGAACCTCTGACCAAATTATAAGGTTATGGATTTTAATTAGCATTTTAGGAATTAATATTAGAGATTATATATAATTGCTGTGATTTTATTTGATTGTTGTACCTTACCGTTGCTTCAATAATTAGAGCGCTACACTAGCCATTGTCTTCCAACAAATTTTACACCCTTGTCCTAGACGTGCCAGTCTTCTATTCTGACCTTTGTGTTACTCATAATTATACCCATTTGTGCTTCATTTTAGTCGCACAATATTCGTCCCAGATATTTATTTTTCTACTTTTGAGCAATTTTTCAATTATTGGGGACTTTTATGCAAATTGCAGTAAAGTGTCCATATTCTATTGGACCCAACACATGAAGAAACATCCCCCTCTTCTTTGACCGGTCACCTACAATTTTGTCCATAATTTTGGAGTGTGCAACGCTCAACATCTTCTCTTCACAAATCTTAGCCATCCATTTTAAAATAACTCAATCCTAGCCTTTAAAATTCTACATGTAGAAAGCCAACCCCAAATCCCTAGGTGTACTTGGGCGGCCCAACTTCCTAGATCAACATCAAACCCTATTTTCTCTACATACATATATATACAACTTTTCCTCCATAAGTCTCATCAACCATCACCTAAACCTAAACCTAGCCAAATACTCCTTCATCCCAGACCCCCGCCGAGCAGTGCAGCGGCCGACGACACCCTCTCTATCCCGCGGACACCACCACTCCACGACTTCCCAACGCCGTCCTCCTCCAACTTCCCCATCCCATCCACCATTTTTGACTACACCGACGCTTCCACCATCATCATCATCTCCCCCAACACCACCATATCACCCCATCATCCTCGCCGCGAACACCCGACTCCGCCTGATCACCGCCAACACCATCCCCATTGCCATTAACGCCTGAACTCCACCGACTTCCCTCGCCCACACGACCCATCGACACCCTGACCTCACCTGAACCCGTCTTCTTTCCCTCGATGACACAGTACCGCGAAACTCCACCGGAGCAGCCGACCCAACCGCCTGAGCAACGACTGAACCACCGCCGCCAGCACGTCTCGACACTTCACCTCGACAGTGCCCGACTTCCCCACACTGGACTCTTTGACATAGCTGCAGCCGAGCCCCCCACCATGACACAATCGAGCACCACCTAGACGTCGAATACACCCCCTCGTTCATGTGCACGCAGGTTCAACTTATTTTCCTTTCATGTTGTGTGTATGTACATGTGTGAATAGTGTTAGGATTTAGGTGTTGCTTCTTGATAAGTTTTGTTAGATGTTCATTGCTAGGCACTATGCAAGTAAACCCAAAATTAGTTGTGTGTGCGTGTGTGTTTACTAATTAGTTGATATATATATAGATATATATATATTCCATGGGAATTGATTGCTAGTGCTAAGTAGGACTATAATATATACATGTATGTTGTATGACCCTAGGTATTAACTGTGGATACCCCATATTTGCATATGACCATGTGACCCTGAATATTAGTGAATCGACTGCCTTGTGTACCCCAACATACTGGCTTAGACATGTGTCAGTGAGTTAACTGTCTGATTATGCACAATATTGAAGACATGACACCCGTGCAGTTAGACGCACATTTGACCCTGCTAGTTAACCAGTGTCACCCCAAGCGTAGTCTCTGAGTTCAGTATATTTATGTTTGTGTCTGTGTTAGTATAACGAATGATGTTGTATTATTATTAAATGATGTCTATAGGACTGTTGGATTATTCAGACAAGACTTCAGAAATAGGATATTGGTATTGCCATCATAGGACCACAAGCGAGTACATTCTCTGACAGTTTTCAATATGATGATCATCTCTATGATTCTAGTTATATTGCGTACATGATTTTGACACTATGGATACACGAGTTAGCATCATCAAGACTTGTCACGAGAAGTCGTGATTGGAATCCATCGTGCCAGCTTATGTGATCATACCCCACTCTACATGCATCATAGCTCACCCCACACCTCACGTTGGGTGCAGCCTGACCATTACATGCCTCATATCCTGTTATGTATGATTAGCTTAACTATTGCTCGCATCATTGCTAACTGGATGGTTAGCCTGACCTTACATGAATCATAGCTAATCATATATAGCAAGCATGATCAGTCCCAAGACGATCACATGATATACTGATGTTTTACACACTTAGCTAGATATTCTATACATGTATTTCTAGTTTATTGTTCTAGCATTCACTTATATTCCAGTTTATTATTCTAGTAGGAACTTGTATTTCTATTCATTGCTAGTTGTACCATTGATGATGATATATTCTCCCGTATTTCTTATTTCTTGTATTTCGTTATATCCAGTATTCTTATTTCCAGTATTTATATCCATCTTGTATTTCTTTAAACTGTATTATAGTTTTTGTCAATATACATGGAAATGCTGTTAGTGCTTGCACTTTGCTCTAATCCTGACTGGATATATTTTCTAGAGGATCTTGAGGACTTCTGTCCCACACATTATGGACCAGGTGTAGATGGAGACTACATACCAGAGAGCTTAGAAGAGTCCAATCCCTTAGAGGAGATACTACCTGCAGCTATTTATAATGTTAATATTTATGCATTTGAGTTTATGTTGAGACTATATTGAGACTTATGTTGAGTTTTTGAGACTTGTTGAGACTTTTATGTTGGACAGTTAGACTATAGTTTATCTCTATTTTGAGTTGTTGTACTTGACTTATGTCAGTACTTCCTATCTTTTATCTCATCGTGCCATTTATTTCTTATAGATATTGTGATTGAGTATACATTATGAGATATTGAGAGATATTTATTTTATTGTCCTCCTTATGGAGTTGATATCATTGACAGGTTGTGAGTAATATTTAGTATTATTGAGACCTAGACAGCGTTCTACCGCCGATGCTGCGGCGTAGGCTGGACGTACCCATGACTCATGCCCAAATTCTGGGTGCGGTCGTGACACATTTTTTATGGTGGCCCATGTAGGTCTCGAACCTGCGATAGGATATAGGAAATAGGATTTAGGATGAGAGTATGCTCAATCACAACTAGGAATTCTAATCTTTACAATGATATTCTGAATAATTACTTCCTTTAGAATTTTACTGTCCTTCCTTGATGATATTATATCTATTACCGTAATTGATTCTTTTTGGTCTGTCATCAGGATGCTGCCGAAGACTAGGTCTTTAAGACTGGGAGCATCAACTTTAGAGAGGTCTGCCACCTCTCGACCTGACGAACAAACATCTGGAGTTTCTCCTATATCTCCTGTTCATGTGGGAGTATCAGCAGCTTTTGGGATTTCTCCTCCACCTGTTCCGAGGGTTACCCTAGCTGTGACAGAGAACCTTCCATCACTACCAACTCTGATTCCCAGAGGTATGCCCACTGACGGGGCACAAATATTCACACTTATCCCAGGCATGTTAGATGCTCAGAGAGTGACAGCAGAAGCTCTGCGTGTTCAAGCTGAGGCTCAGAGGGTGCAAGCAGAGGCACACCAGGCACAGACATAGCTGATAAGAGAGAGAGAGCATAGAGAATACTCATCAGGTGGCTCTCCAGGCTGTGGAGAGAGTAGTACAACACCAGCAGCATTCTGGCCAGCAACACCAGAGGCCGGGTACTATAGTAGACTTCAAGAGGATGATGCCTCGAGAGTTCAAAGTCATCGAGGGGATACTCGATGCTGACGAATTACTAGAGGATATGGAGAGGAACTTGCATTGGCATAGATTTCAAAGATTCTTCAGATCGAGGCCGCTGGCAGTCAGATGTTTGATATCGCGCTGACGTGGTATCGTACGGAACCGAGACTCGCTGATGAAGGACTTACTTAGGAGGCCTTCAAGGAGATCTTCAAAGAAAAGTTATTTCCTGACGTAGCTTTGGGAGGATTGGAAAGTCAGTTCCATGACTTGGTCCAAGGAAGCATGTCAGTTGACAAATACGTCACGAAGTTTTGTCGATTGAGTCATTTTGTGCCATCGATGATTCGAGACCTAGGAGACCGGGCCCAAAAATTCAGGAAGGGATTGACTAGAGAGATCAAGTCTCGTACTTCGGGATAACGCACTACTACATTTGAGGGTATTCTGATGGATGCCCAGATTGCTGAAGATGACTTAGACCTCAGGCCCAAGAGAGGATGCGACACTTCTGGGGGAATAAGTGGTAACAAAGGACCGGCCAAGCGTCCACACTTTCAACAACAACAGAGGCTGTACCAGCAGCAGCATCAGCAGCACTAGGCACCAGTTCGAGGACACACCTAGCAGCAGCAACCACAGAGGCAGACTCAGCCCGCTGCCCAGTGTGCGTATTGCGGGAAGATAGGACATACTAGGGACATCTGCAGGAAGAGGTTGGGTACATGCTTGTCCTGTAGATCGTCATCACATCAGTTGAGGGACTGTCCATCTATTCAAACTCGTCAGGGTGGACACTGTGCTACACGGACTGGTATTGCCCGCTCAAGATCACAGGCGAGTATATTCTCTGATAATTTTTGTTATTTGATAATTTATATAATTTAAGTATTTAGAAATGTTACATCAGATTCTTGACACTGTGCTACACGGGCTAGTATATAGATTGGATCTATAGTCATGAGATGTTACATTGTTTATCGTATTGACATTGTATACGATATTGATATTAGACATTGTACATGATATATTGGACATTGATCGTGTATCGTAATATGTCATGGTTGGATCCACTGTACTAGTTGGGGGCAGGAGAAATATTAGCAGATTATGTGATCATACCCCACTTTACATGCATCATAGGTTACCCCACACATCACGTCGGGTGTAGCCTGACCATTTACATTCCTCATAGTCTGTTATATATGATTAGCCTGACTATTGCTCACATCATAGCTAACCAGATGGTTAGCCTGACCTCACATGTATTATAGCTAATCATATATAACAAGCCTGATCTTATCCCAAGCCGATCACATGATAGACTGATATTTCAAACACTTAACATAGTTACAGTTCTTTATTTTAGTTTAATATATTACATTATCCTGTATATGATATTGCAGTTCTTTCTCTTCATTTTATATATGCACTGACTATACCATATTCCCTATATTGCCTGTTCTCTTTACTATTTGCCATTGCATCTATTTATTATTCTCTCTCAGTATATAGCATCGTCTATTTATTGTCTTATAGTCCTTGTCAATTAATTGGAACTATTATCGGGTTGTACTTCGCTCCAATCCTGACTGGATATATTTTTTCAGACTGCAACTTAGAGGACTGGTGTCCGACATATCATGGACCACAGGGAGACTAGCTGCAGCCTTGGACCTTGTAGCTCAGGTATGATTCCAGGAGGTCTAGCCGGGATCACTAGTTATTCAGTTAGTTTCTTTTAGCAGTTTATGGTACCGAATTTATTTCCCGTATATTTGGAGACTTGGATGTTATTGTTTGAGTTAGATTATTTTATTGTTTAGACTTTTGTTATATTTTAATATCTTATCATACTTTAGTTCTGTGATTAAGTATTTTTATATTATATTAAGATATCTGTCTTCTTATGGAGTTATATATTCGTGTGCGATTGATTAGATAGTATTGTGACCTAGACAGCGTTCTACTGTCGATGTTGTGTCGTAGGCTGGACGTACCCACGCACTCGTGCCCAAATTTCGGATGCGGGTCGTGACATATTTTTAGTGGTGGCCCATGCAGGTCAGGCTTCATAAGTAGTACGATGTCATGGTAGTGTGACGTCTTAATTGTACTACTACGAGCCTGTGATAGGATCTAGGATATAGTATACTAGGATGAGAGCGAATACTCGACCATAACTAGGAACACTTTTAATCTATTGCTATTCCTTCTGAGCATTGCTTTCCTTGAATATTTAATTCTTAGTGTAGTTGTTGAGTTTGATTTCATATCGAGATAAATTTTATGGACTAAAATTATGGTATCATCTGATGACATATGTTGACAAGGACAGTGAGAAAGATAAAACGTCTGCTTTAGTTATGGAGCATAGAGTTCATCGCAGCCATATTAGCTGGCGTGGCAGAAACATAGAAACCTGACTTCGGATGTATATATATCTTAGTTATAAAATTTAGAATTTCTTACAGCTATACTAGTCGGCACAGCGAGGATTCTAGACGACATGATTATAGAGTTGCATACCTAAGTTATGGAATCTATCGTTTATCGCATATATGCTTACCGGCGTGGCGAGGATTCTGAATGTCATAATTTTGGACAGACATGTATGATTATCAGATTATATCTTAAATTGGTTCTTAAAGTATCATCTTAATACTTATCTACTTCTATTATTATAGGACTTTGTTCCATTATTTTGCTAGCAGTAGATATACCTTTAGTCCTTAGTCCAGTTCTTTTTTGAGTTTTATTTCTTTAAGGATCCTCGTTAGTGTGATAATTGGTGACTTGCAATTAGGTCTGCATCTTGAGTATCAGTATTGAATGTACCATAATAAGAGAGTACCCATAAGTGTATAGGAGAGTATGAGGGAATAAGAATACATTGTGCTAAGTAGTAAGACTTGTGTTACAAATAAAAGTAGGGCCTTGTTGTGAGTAGATATGAGTGAACTAGTATATGACTAGTGATGGATGTATCACCTGATATTGAGGCCAGTGATGGGTTAGAAGCAATAGACGGAAGAGTGTCTAGAAATTATGTGCAGGATGTACAGTGGGTGATGAGTATCAGTGTGATGAGGTAATCTAATGATGAAGCTAGTGTTACTATACCAAGAGTGCTAGATGTTTATATATCAAGGATTAGTGGAGTAATGTGCTAGTAACAGTAAGTACTCCGTATGATAATATTAGATTGGTGAAACAGTTAATGTGGATAAAAATCATTGGAAGTAATAGTGCAAATAATCCAAGCAGTACAAATTTCAATACACAGTTGAGGGGTATAGACAATTGGTGTGTTTGTGTGTACCCTGAGTGTTAGAGACTGTGAGTATATATAGAGGTATACTTAGATAGATGTGGGTAATAAATGTATATCAGTATATGAGTTGATGATGTGCATGTGTAAGGATCTGTTGGCTTGAGCATGCCTGAGATGGCACTGCAAACTGACTTGGGTGGTGTGTTGCACTTGGTGTGCACTTGAGTGATAAGAACAACTAGTATAAGCAATTACAGTAGATAAGAAAGCTAGCAGTGGGTGTAATTGTAGTAGAAACAGTAGTACCAAAGGGATAGGGGTATCAAACTTTGGATGCATCATTTGACCTATGGTTGTGTTAGAGGTTTTTGGTATCAAATTTTGGTATCAATAGACAGGTGTATGCAATATGGATGTATCCATGAATATCTTGTGGACTAGTGATTAGTTGATGTGGGTATCAGTGTATGGGGATAGGAATTAGTGAGTGAATGTGCCAGAGTTAATTGTATGATAGAGGATGAAGGTGTGTCCAGGTGACGCATATCAAAGTATTTTAGTGTATCAGAGTGTTGAGTGCATCACATGTATCAGGGTGTTTGGGGATAACTGAGTTGATGCCATAGTGAGAGTGTAGGTCTAGTACAGCACAACCTGTGTAAATATTTGAACATCAGAGCACAAGTTTGAGGTATAATTCTTTGTCCCATTGTATGTTCTTGTGCTAGTTTAATTCAATTTCGAGGACAAAATTTTTTAAGGAGGGTAGACTTGTCACTACCACATTCTAAAATAAGGGTATTTTTGTCTTTTTATTTATTATAAGTATTGTATGTATTTTTATTTTTAAATAATTATATGATATATGTATATATATATACATATTATATAGTGTTCATTAATGCATGGGTTAGGGGACTAGACCTAGAAACCTACTAGTTGAACCCCTGACCAGAATATAGGATTATGGATTTTAATTAGTATATTTTTGGGATTAATTATTAGGGGTTATAATTCACCACTGTGATTTTATTCAATTGTTGTACCTTGCGTTGCTTCGTTATTTAGAGCGCTACACTAGCTTTTGTCTTCCAACAAATTTTATACCCTTGTCCTAGACGTGCCAGTCTTCCATTCTGACCCTTCTGTAACTCATAAATATGCTCTTTTGTGCTTCATTTTAGTCGCACAATATTCGTTACGGACGTTTATTTTTAAATCCAAAAAAATCTAACTTTGCATCTTTGTCCTTTCCAATCAAAATTGGAGACAACCTCCACCCATTTTGTGCAACCCAAATTATGACAATATTCTATTTTGAGTCTTCTATGTCCATGACACTTGTGTCCCACCTAATTTTAATTCTATGTACTTCCAATTAATTTAAGAACAACATTTACACTAATTTTAATTAAATTGGTGTAAGGACCCAACTTAACCCAAAACTAGACCCAACATCAACCCAAACCCCCACTCACACCCCCAAAGTTTATACTAAACACCACACACTTTTTATCTACTACATCACACCAAACATGGTATTTTTTCTCATCCAATCCCAAAACCCCACCTTTTGTGCAATTTTCTAATTGTTGGGAATTTTTATACAAAAGTGCAGTGAGGTGTCCACCTCTCATTGGACCCAACACATGAAGAAACACATCCCTCTCCCTTATTTATCGTTTACATGAATTTTTCCAATTTTTTGTAGTATGCAACACTCAAACCTCTCCCCTTAAGCCATCTCCACCCTCCATTCAAACCAACTCCATCTCCACCCTCCAATTTCCTTCCTTTAAAAGCCAACCCCATCCCAAGGAGCACATGGTCGGCCCTAATCCCTAGGTTTTCATCACCCTTTTCTCCCTTATGCAAAAACTATCACCCCTCCATTAATTTTCATCACCATCATCATACTTTACAAACAAAAACCCTAAATCAAACACCGACCATCATCTTCCCCCTCACAGCCGACTTCCTCGACCTGTTCACCGCCGCACCACTCTCTTCCAATGCCTCCCCAACCCATTCTCCACTGGGCCACAGCAACCTGCCGTCGATCTCTCCAAGATGAGCATCCCGACCAATCTCCTCCGCACAACCCGACTTTTCCCTTCTTCCTCGACTCATCTTCCCCGCCCATCCTGCCGATCACCCCGACGACGAGCAGCCGCCACTACAACCGGTCATCGACCCCGATAGCAGCCTCCTCCTCACTGTCGACTCATCTCTGCCGACCCTGAGTCATCACCACCATCCTTCACGATCCCCGACTCCTCATGATCTCCATGGCGAGCTCACCATCGCCACCATTAACATCATTACCACCGCCACCATTAACATCATCACCACCGCCATCAATACAGCCTCCCCCATCTCCGGATTACCACCTCATTCCTCGATAACACCGCCATGACCGACTTCTCCCCATGACCCTTCTTCTCCGGTCACGACAGTCGATATCACCCGCAATCGCCGACCCTGGTCATCCTCTCCAACAGTCGACCCTCCTCCACGACTTCCCGACTTCCTCTTTCCTTTACTATCCCCACCTTTCTCCTCCACCCATCTCCGGTCAGGACCATCACCACTCGCCACCCAGTCTTCATCCTCGAGCTCCGACAGCAGCCACCCACTTTACCTTCCTTCACCGTCGATCTCCACCGGCCGAACCTCACACCGACAACACCCCAGCCATCATCTACACCACAACCACAGTCAGTCACCACCACCTTCCCGGTCGTCTTCCCTGAGCACCGACCACCACATCCCCAGCCACATTAGCACCTCCACCACCTCGATCCGTGCACGGTTGCCACAGTTGACCGGAGCACCCCCGCCAGAAGTCGACCTCCATGGGCCACGGGCGAGGGTCGCCCCTCCTCGGTCACGTGCACCAAGGTTCGAACTTGCATCCCTCTTTCATGTTGTGTGTTGTATGACACTGTGATGATGAACCCTAATAACTAGTGTGTACACATGTGCATGTGGGAGTAGTGATTAGGTTGGTATATACTTCATGGGAATTAAGTGTTTGTGTTTACTCCTTAGAAATTAAGTTGTTAGTTGTGGGTGTCACATTTTCTATATATTGTATAGACCTAGGTGTATTAGTACAATATAAGTGGTGGGTAATACTAGGCAATGTATTAAGCTACTATATATATATATATATATATATATATATATATATATATATATATATATATATATATATATTAATGTATTTTGGTAACTCACTGTCTTGTGTACCCTAACCTACTAGGCCTTGTGTCGGTGTAACACAATATTTAGAGATTTGAACATGTGTTAGTGTTAGTTATTTGCCTTTTTGTGCACTGTATTCGAGGATATGACACTTGTGCATCATACTTGACCCTGCTAGTTGACCAGTACCACCCCTACTTGCGCGTGCAGTTGTACTAGTATAACGACTGATGTTATTGTTATTATATTATAAATATAGGACCATTGGATCGTTCTGCGAGACTTCGGGAGCAGGACATTGGTAATGCCTACTTAGGACCATAGGCGAGTACATTCTCTGATAATTTTTGTTATTTGATAATTTTTATAATTCAAGTATTTAGAAATATTATATCTGATTCTTGACACTGTGCTACACGGACTAGTATATAGATTGGATCTGCAGTCATGAGATGTTAAATTGGTTATCGTATTGATATTGTACACGACATTGATATTAGACAGTGTACATGATATATTTGACATTGATCGTGTATCGTAACATGTCATAGATGGATCCACTGTACTAGTTGGGGGAGGAGGAAATATTAGCAGATTATGTGATCATACCCCACTTTACACGCATCATAGCTCACCCCACACATCACGTCGGATGTAGCCTGACTATTTACATGTCTCATAGCTTGATATATATGATTAGCCTGACTATTGCTCGCATCATAGCTAACCAGATGGTTAGCCTGACCTCACATGTATCATAGCTAATCATATATAACAAGCCTGATCTTGTCCTAAGCCGATCACATGATAGACTGATATTTCAAATACTTAGCATAGTGTCATGACCCGCACCCGGTTTAGGGGCACGAGTACGTGGGTACGTCCAGCCTACGCCGCAGCATCGGCGGTAGAACGCTGTCAAGGTCTTGATACTATCTAGCCAATCTCACACAAGCATCCAATCTCCATAAGGAGGCACGGATGACACAACTAAAATGAGCACATACTCAATCACAGGATTACAGCACGATAAGATAGCGAAACAAAATTAAATATAACACAAGTCTAAAGTAATAATCAAACTCAACAATATCCCAGTCATCAAAAATTGCCGGAGACAAATCCGGTACCAAAAGTCTGCTAAAAGAACTAATCAGAAAACTAGAAGAATTAGTGATTTCCGGCTAGACCTCACGGAATCACAACTAACTACCAAGTCTGCAGCTACTCACCATATGGTCCATAAAGTGTCGGACAGCGGTCCTCTAAGGCATAGTCTGGAAAAATATTTCCAGTCAGGAAGGAGCAAAGTACAAATCTCAAATAACAGTTCCATTAAATTGATAAGGACTATAAAGCAATAAACATGTGATGCTAGCTACTGAGAAGACAGTAAAATAAATGTAATGGCAATTAAAGAGAGACAGACAATATAAAGAGACAGGCAATAGGCAAAATGATACAGTCAGTGCATGTATGAAAATGAAAAGAACAAGGAACAGCATCATATACGGTGATGTAGTATATGATTTAAAATAGGAAACTGTAATCTATTCTAAGTGTTTGAAATAGTAGTTTCAAAATGTGATCGGCTTGGGAACATGTACGATAGCTACAGGGCCTGGCTAATCATGGGTGAAGAGCATGATTAATACTTACATTGTTCTACACTACAATAAGAGGTTATGATCACATTTCTTACTAACTACTTCTCCGCCCCCAACTAGTACTGTGGATCCAACCATGATACGTCACGATACACGAGCAAGTCTAATCTATCATGTACGATGTCTAATATACATGTCGTGTACAATGTCAATACGATAATCATTGTAACATCTCATGACTGCAGATCCAAGCTATACTAGTCCGTGTAGCACAGTGTCAAGGATTCAGTTGTAACATTTCAAGATTATTGAATTTATAGAAATTATCAAGAAATTGGAAATTATCAGAGAATGTACTTGCCTTGGGTCCTTAGCTGGTAATTATGGATGTCCTGTTCCAGAGTATCCCCTGGATGAAACAACAGTCCTATAACATATCACAAATATAACACTTGTATCAGATGCTACACTAACACACAATAGAATTACGCTGGCCTCAGGGCTATGCCAGGCATGGCTCTAGTCAACTAGGGTCATCTAGTAGGGATACGTAAAACACATTACACTTATTAATACTTATAATATTTTATACATGCACCAATTTAAATGTATTTACAATATAGATATATATGCCTTTTAAATACATATTTGATTTATACTAGTTGAACATTATGTATGTATACTCATATATATGCCAAAAATATATTTTAGAATATATATATATATATAGTCAATATTATCATTTAAATATACTAATACTAATACACCAAATTTAAATTTATACTATGTATATTAGGAATATAATAAAAGCATGTACAAAATATATATTTTTATACATATATACAAATTATATATGTTGAAAGCATATACATAGTATATACAAAACATAGATATATATCAATTTATACAATACCAATAATGCATATACTAAGTACGTATTTATATTTATATCAACCCTGTTAAATATATACATATACATTATTCATTAATTACTCATACCTATTAACAAAAATACGCACTAAATACGTACTAAAATATATATTAGTTAATACTAACACGTACATATATATACATCTATTAAAAATACGTATCTAATACACATTATAAGAAAATACCAATATACTTACATTTATACCAATTAATGATTACATATATATACTAAATATATATATATAAATACATGTATACCCATTTTTTATATAAAAATATATTAAGTATACTAATAAATAATTACCTACATATTCTGAAATCTACATATACATTAATTAATTAACTATTCTACATATACATCTATTATATATATACCCATATGTATATACGTATGTATAGGGGAGAGAAGAGAATTGCTTACAGTGGCTTGGGGTCCTGGCCGGAGTACGGTCGGAGGGCCGCCGGAATACAGGGAGGAGGTGGTGGAGGTAATGAGAGGTTGATGGTGGTGGTGGTGTTTGGATGATGGAGGTGGTGATGAATGGTGTATGTAGTGGCCGGCCGGAGTCGAGGTAGGAGGGAGAGGGAGTAGTGGTTGGCCGCCGGAGTCGCAGTCAGCGGGGAGTCGGGGAGAATGGAGGGTAGTGGTGATAGAAAGTTGATGGAAGAGTTCCACGAGGAGGAGGGAAGTGATACGGGGAGGATGAGGGAGGGGTTAAGGGATGAGGAACTCGTGAGGGGGTCGGCTGGCCGGAAAGTAGCCAGGGGGCTCGTACTGGAGGAGGCCGGAGTACAGCGGCCGCCGGACCGGAGTTGGCGCTGACCGCCGGAGAGGTGTACACAGAGGGGGAGTTGGGCTGCACAGAGCACGCCGCCGGTGAACAGTAGTTGCGGATGTTCCCCCCCCCTTTCTCTTTTGAAATTTCAAATTCAAAGAATAAAAGAAGGAGAAGAAGAAAGGAAGAAGAAGAAGAAAGGAAAAAGAGAAGAAGGAAGGAGAACTCCCACGTTGGAGAGAGAGAGAGAGAGAATGTGGAGGCTTGAGGAGGGTGGGTTTACCTAGGTTTTTCTTGGGATTAGGGTTTGATGTAACATGTCATTATATAGGGAGAGAGGGTGTTGGAATGAAGGGTTGTGATTGACCCTGTAAATGAGGGGTCCAGATTGGACATGGAGAATTTTTTCATGTGGGTGAGGGTGTTGACTAGTCAATGTTGGGCTTCTCCATTGGTTTAAACAAATGGGTGTTGACACAAAAATGCAAATTTGCAAATTAGCCCCCTTAAATTTGGGTATTTGCACAGACACATGAAATAACGAAAATTTGGCGGACGATTCGGGGTCCGGTGTTTTGTAGGGTCAGGGGGCGCTGTATGATCGGTATGGGCTCAATTAGCAGGGCACTGGAATTAAATTGGGATTTCAGAATTGGTTTAAATAGTATCCTCAATTTAATTAGAAGTAAAATGCAAGTTGTGTTCTAAAAATAATTAGGAGTACATGGGACCAAAATCAGGTCAGGTCATCAATACCAATAATAAAGTAGACTCAGAACAGTATATTACCCTAATTTGGGCCGCACAATAAATAGGTCAAGATTGTCTCCAATTTTAATTGGAACGCACAACGATACAAAATAAGGATTTATTAAATAACGTCCGCGACGATCTTTGTGCGGCCAGAAATAATGCACAGAGAGCATAATTATGAGTTGCAAAAATAGCAGAATGGAAGGCGGGCATGTCTAGGGCAAGATGGTGAGATTTGTTGGAAGACAAAAGTCAGGGTAGCGCTCCAAATATCGAAGCAAAGGCAACGCGCAATAATTAATTAAAATACGATAATTAATTACAATCTCCAATAAATAAATTCTAGATAAAATAAATAAATACAGAATTCCATAATTTGGATAGGTGGTCATCTACTGGGCTCCTAGGTCAAGTCTACTAGCTCCAAAACAAATGAACACTGTATATAATTATATTTAAATTACACATCACACATATTTATTTAAAATCAAATATACTATCATGCAATTAATTAATTGTAAATACCATAATATTAAATATTGTAAAAAGTCAAAAATACCCCCATTTTCGGAATGTGGTAGTGACAAGTCTACCCTCCTTAAAAGAATTTCGTCCTCAAAATTTAAAATCCTCATAGTAGCATTTAATCATACACCTCAATTTTAAATTCATCAACCACGAAATCAGTTAATAATCCACAAGGTCCTTTCACAATTTTTTCAAAAATTCTGAATTATTTGTATTCCTGAAAAAATCCTTGAAATAGAATCAAAGTCCATTTTTTGTCAAAATTTCCTTGAAAGTTTTTAGTTAATAATTCAATACTCGGAATTTAATATCCACTCCTCTAATTTGATTTTTATCAATGCACAATTATAAAATGTAATCTCGTCTCACAAGTTTGAATTTAAACATTTATCCATCAAAATTTTATTTCTCGATTTCTTCTTCCTCAAAATACTTAACAATACGATACTTAAGGATTCTCCAAATGTGACATCCAAATATAAAGTTCTAAAATTCATAACTTGCAATTAAATAAAAATATTGATAAATCTCCCAAAATTTCCAAATTTATAACCAATTTAATCATGTCATAATCTTCCTGGAATTAATAAATCCTAAATTCTGCCATGTTAAATTTCTTGGCCCTTTGTTTAAATCGATATTTATCCTCGAAGTTTTTAATCATCTGCTTAATCATCTTGTCTCTCCTGTCAAGTCATAACTCCTTTATGAATCTTCGTCATGGTTTAACCCCAATAATCATGGTCTAAAAATCTATCCTATAATCATACAACATGCAACCTAAGGAGAATATGTACGGTCATGGTATCTTTTGTCATGGTATTGCAGTCTCTATATCAGGGGTACCATTAACTACATTCTAACAAGAAATCATGCATTGTAACCTCCGATTTTCAATTTCCAAAATAATTAAATTTAATTTATTTTAAAATATCAAGTTTTATAAAATATTTCTCCTTGAAATTTTATTTGATTTAGAACGAGGTTTGATTGTATGAGGTAATTTAAAAATCTTTTATAAAAATCGTTTTTCATAAATGTCGCTTTCTTATAAAATAAGTAAATAAATAATAATATATATATTTCTAGTTTCAAATATTTGTGGCTCGAACCATAAAAATTATTGTTTTAACTAAATACTTATTTAAAAGACTAATTGATAAAATAAAATAGATTTTTATTTAATGGGATAGTAAATAAATAAATGTCATACTTTCTGAGACTTTTGCAAAATGTATTAATTAGTAGCTAATTTGGAAATTAGCTAGCTTTCCTAAAAACATTTTTTAAAATTATAATCTTTATTTTTATTTTTATTTTTTTACAAATTGCCATTTCCTATGAACTAGCCAGCATCCTCATTTTTCCCACATGAGAAACTTTTTATAATTAATTCTGGGCCATTCATTATTGGGCCAACCCGCAACCCTTTAACCCACACCATCTCTCCCTATTTAAGTTCTCCTTCTCACCATTCCCAAGAAACCCTAATCTTCTAATTATTAGCTAGCCTCCACAATTCCCAAGCCAACAAGCCATCACCATCATCTTGTGTGCTCGTGTCCGTGTGTCCAGCATCACCGTGTCAGCCGTGATGGCCCCGGGTCCGACCCCGGGTGTCCCACAGTCTCCATTCATTTTCTGTGTCCGGTTACAATATTACAACCTGATTTCCGTGTCCGACACACCCGGACACATCCACCCCCACCACAGCAGACACCCATTACCACATACATCATTCCTCGTCGTGTCCGACACAGGGGCATGATCACAGAACATCTACAGAGCGACCATCTGTTGTGTCCGACACTTCCCCACCAACCCCAAATCAATCGACACAGGAAATAACCTAACCCTAACCTAACCCCGGCGATCGCCGTGGCCGCCCAGATCCGCCGAGATCTCCACCGCTGTAGCCGAGCCTCGCCGTGGCCGCTGGGACGAAGCCGCCTCCTCAGACAGAACGCCGTCGCCCGAGACGCACACCCGCCGTCGTCGAGATCCCGCCGTGGCGTCGTCGAACTCAGCCCGCCGCTGGCCTCGAACAGACGCCGACCACCTCGGATCTCCTCGGGACGAAGCCGCCGACCGCCTCCTCGATCTGGCCGCCGCTGGAATCGAACGCCGCCGCCGCTGGTTCGTCGTCGATCTCCGCCGACGTCTCCTCGAAGCCGCTGCCGCCTCGAGCTCCACGCCGCTGCCCTCGAGCACCACGCCGCTGCCCTCGAGCACCACGCCGCTGCCGCCTCGAGCTCCACGCCGCCGCCGCCCTGCCCGGCGAGCTCTTCCTCCGTCGACGCCGGAAGCCTGAGACCCCCGAATGTGAGCCCTCTGTTCTCTTCCCCCTTTTCTTCTGTGAATAATGTAATTAGTATATATTAATCATTAGTATATATTAATCATTAGTATATATTAATCAGTAGTTAATATATAATTAGTAGTTAATTATATAATTAGTAGTTAATTAATTAATTCGATTAGTTTAGATAAATTATTTAATCAGTAAATTAGTTATAATTAGTTAATTAATTAATCATTTAATTAATTTATATTAGTTTAGTTTAGTAAATTATTAATAATCAGTAATTAACTATTAATCAGTAGTTATTCATTAATGTAATTAGTTTAGTAAATTTATATATTTAGTTTGGTAATATATAATTAGTTTAATAAGATTAAATAGTTAGTTTTTATTTAGTTTAGTAAAATATAAGGATTTTGGTTGTGTAAACAAAAAATAATAATTTTGGGTTATATTATATTTAAGAATTAATTTCGATAATAAAACTTAGTTCAAAAATTGTTATTTGGGGCTGGTGACCAATTTTACTATAGATATATAAATATATTGGCTATTACGTAAATTCTAAAATTTTATATAGTATAATTCTTATTTTTGGTATAAAAAAATATATAAATATATATATATTTGGCAAGAGTATATGTTTAATAAAAATGTGTATTTTTAGTATATGTATCAACATATATATAGGTAGGTAATTTGGCATAAAGTATATGGGTAAAATACATATTAATTTAATACATATTTTGGTAAATATATATATGTATGTAGATTATATTTTCGAATTAGTATATGTAATTGATTTGGTATCTATGTATATTTTTATTATATGTATATAATTATATTGGTATATATATAACTACGTATTCTAGTATAAGTAAATTGGTATATGTATATTTATGTAGTTGTAAACCTACTTAACATATTTTATAGATATAAAATTAATATATATGGTAAATATATTGTTCAACCTATATATATATTATGCATGAATTAAATGGTATATATATATTGTATATGTATTTATTTTGGTGCAAGTAATATTGTAGGTGTTAATGTTAGTTAAATAGGTATAATGTGTCTGTCTAACTAGATGACCCTAGTTGACAGAGTTCCATGCCAGGCTTAGCCCTGAGTTAGGTATTTGATTGTGTGTGTAGTATAGCATCTGATGCAAATGTGGTTTTGCTTGTGATATGTTTATAGGACTGTTGGGTTACCCAGGGGACACTCTGGAACAGGACCTCGGTATTCACCAGCTAAGGACCAAAGGCGAGTACATTCTCTGATTAGTTTCTAATTTATGATATCTCCTATGTTCACTGTATCTAGTGTAAATATCCATGATCTTGACACGATGGTTACACGGATTGGTATACACGGATCTCGTCATGAGATGTTATTCCTTATTCATGGTGTAGCTTGTACAAGACTTGTTTTCCTTGTTATCTTGTGCATGTACAGACACTGATTCCCGGGGAGATTTGCTACCTTCTTAGGGAATCCCGTGCCATAGTGTACCATGATTGGATCTACTATACCAGTCGGGGGTTTGGGGAGTACTTTAGTGTAGATATGTGATCATACCCAACTTTATATGCACCATAGCTCACCCCACATCTCACGTCGGGTGCGGCCTGACCATTTACATGTCTCCTCACTGTTACATCGGTTAGCCCTACTAACCCATGTAATGAGTTTACATGCCTCCTCACTGTTACATCGGTTAGCCCTACTAACCCATGTAATGAGTTTATATGCCTCCTCACTGTTACATCGGTTAGCCCTACTAACCCATGTAATGAGTTTACTAGTCCCAAGCCGATCACATGTTAAAGCTAGTACTCACACACTTAGTCATAGGTCTCTTGCTCTTTGACATATGTTTCTTTTCCTGCATTTACTTACAGTATTTTCAGTATTTCTCTCATTGTACATTTCTCGTACTTATACATGCATCTGGTATGTTTCCATCTAGAACTGCTACATAGTTTATGTCATTTATATAAAACTGCTATTTAGAGATGTACTTTGCTCCTTCCTGACTGGAAAATATTTTTCCAGACTGTGACCTTAGTAGACTGGTTCCGACACACTGGGGATTGGAAGTTAATAATTGCAGGTATGATTATGTTGTCTTTAGACTTGTGTTGTATTCTTTTATTTCTTCAAGTTCCTATCGTGCTGTAGTTGTGATTGAGTATGTTGTGAACATTTTAATAGTATTATCCGAATCTCCTTATGGAGTTGGATACTAGCGTGAGATTGTTAGATAGTACTCGACCTAGACAGCGTTCTACCGCCGATGCTGCGGCGTAGGCTGGACGTACCCACGCACTCGTGCCCCTAAACCGGGTGCGGGTCGTGACACGTTTTTAGTGGTGGCCCATGCAGGTCAGACTTCGCTAGTTGTGCGATATCGTAGTAGTGCGACGTCATAGTTGTACTACTGCGTACCTGCTATTGAATATAGGACATAGGATACTAGGATGAGAGAGGATACTCAATCACAAATTCTTGAGAGATTCCTGGGACGACCCCTTGGGAATCTTATTATAACTTCTAATTTTGAATCTTTCGTTTGTTTTCGTCCGTCCTTACTCATTGATATTGAATTTGATTATTGTTGATCAAGTATTAAAATTTGAATCTTGGTACCATTGTTGAGTTTGATTCTTGTTGACCAGTTATTAAATTTAATTCTTGGTATCGTTGTTGAATTGATTTCATATCGAGATGAATTTTACGGGCTAAAATTTACGGTATCATCTGATGACATATGTTGATGAGGACAGTGAGAAAGGTAAAACGTCTACTTTGGTTATGGAACCTAGAGTTTATCGCAGCCATATTAGCTGTCGTGACGAGAACGTAGGAACCTAACTTGGATGTACATACCTTAGTTATGAGATTTAGAGTTTCTCGCAGCCATACCGGTTGGCGTGGCGAGGATTCTAGATGGCATGATTATAGGGTTGCATATCTAGTTACGGAACCTGTCGTTTATCGCATCTATGCTTACTGGCGTGGCGAGGATTTTGAGTGTCATGATTTCGGATAGACGTGTATGATTATCAGGTTGTATCTTAAATTGGTTCTTAAAATATCATCTCAAGACTTATCTATTTCTGTTATTCCAGGACTTTGTTCCACCGCTTCTTTCTTTACTAGCAGTAAAGATACCTTCTGTCCTCAATTCAGCCTTTGAGCTCCTATTCCTTGAGGATTTCTTGTTAAGTATGATAATTAGTGGCTTGTAATTTTGTTGTGTCTTGTATTAGTATTGACTGTGTTGCTAGTGATTTGTAAGTGTTTCTTAGTTGGGCATGTGAGCAGTAGGCTTTAATCTAGGGTTAGCCCTTAGCATAGTACCTTGTACCAATGATTCTAGGAGTAGTGTCATTAGAGACTGAGAGTTAAGGAGAGTATAGAGTATCAGTGATAGTTCTCAGAGTTAGTATCAGAGCCAATTACCCGTCCTGGATAATCATGATTATGTAATTGAGTGATCTATGTAAACGATTAAGTATCCGGGAATTGTGTTAAGGATTTATGGAGCATGATGTCCAATTTGATGATTAATATCGGAAATGTTAAAGGTAAAGAAATGTATATGTATAAAGGGTTTAATGAGATGTCATAAGTAGAGAAATATCAGGATTAGTAAGGGAATTTATGAAGCGTATCACGGGTTAGTTTAATAGGCTTTAAAGGATTGAAGGAAATACATATACAACCATCGAGATGAGGAACCATACACATACCCATGAGAGTAAAGAAATATGAGTGTTATAAAGGATACAGGTGATCATGAGTCTAATGAACTTGATGAGATAATCCATTAATGCAGCTAGTGATATAATACCAAGAGTGCTAATGATTCTATATCGAGGATTGGTCAAGGATGACGTTAATAACAGTAAGCATTCTGTGTGTTGATAATTAGAGGATATACCAATTGACATAAATTGAAATTATGAAAGAAAATACAGTTGATGGCAACTTTGATCATGGGAGGTAATAGTACAAGTGATTCGGGCAGTACAATTTAGTACACAATTATAGACACTAGATGCATTGAGTGCACCTTGAGTATCAGAGACCGTGAGCACTAATATGTACATTGAGGAATTATAAATAAAAAGGTGGAAATGAATTTTAAATTTTCAGAATTTTAAGGAGTTGAGATTTTATGTTGTTAAAAAAAAAAAATATATTGAGGATTTAAATTTGATTCACTAAACATAGTTAAGGCTACAAAGATTTTAGAAGTGATTAAATTTTATTTCGATGGGAAGTATCTAATTTTGAGGAGGTATATGCATTTTATTTTAAGTTGATCGGGAAGTTAAACCTTGACGATTATTTTGAGGATTAATTTTTTGGTAGATGAGAGATATGAATATTAATATATGAGTAGTTGATATGGGTACCAGTGTACATAAATAGGAATTAGTAGTGAATATGCTAGAGTTAAGTGTTTGTTAGAGATAGTAGACACTACAAGTAATATGTTAACATGATCCTTCTTCCTTCCTAATGTTCCTTTTCTTTTGCCTTTCGTTTGATTGATTGATTTTCCTAGTACTGTGGTTCACATGCATGACTTCCTTGTTAGAATATAACTAGCAGTACCCCCTAACAGAGACTGAAATACCATGACAAAAGATACATGACCTATATATTTTTCTTAAATTGCATGGCTGTAGGTAGAGTTTTCTTAAACCATGATCATTGGGTTTTGACCATAGCAAAGATCTATGACGAGGTTATGACTGACGAGAAGAGACAAGAGGATTAAATTTGTGGATGAGCATTAAATTAAATAAAGAATTTAGGGGTTGTTATAACGGAATTGATGGATCATTGATTTTATGAAAATCGAGGTATGATTGAAATTCGAGGACAAACATTTACTTAAAGGGAGAATTAAGAAATTCACAGAGCCAAAAAAAAAATTGAGGATTTATTAATTTTAAGGAGGTCTTGATATGATTGAATTGATTATTAAAAATTTGAGAAATCTTAGAGATTATCATTTTATCTATTTGATTGTAAGATAGAAATTCTATTGAAGATACTGGAAGCATCGCATCGTTGAGTATTTGAGGAAAAAGAAAAACAGGAAATAAAATCGTAAATGGAATAGTGTCAAATTAAAATCATGGTATATTGAGGTTGTAAGGTAAGATCATGGTATATTGAGGGTGTGATTTAAATTAAAATCTTGACCATGACAGTAACATTTGAAATCGAAGAAAATAATCGAGGTATAGTTGATGTTAAGATAAATAAACTCGAATTTGATGATAAGGATTTTGGACATGTAATAAATTTTGATTCAGAAATTCTAAGATCTAATCTAATAAAGTTTGTGGAATTTGAAACTTTTATAGATATTAGTGGATGATGAATCACAAGATTGAGAAAAGTAAAATGAACGAGGATAAAAAAGAAGGATTATTTTCAGATGGTAGTAAAGACTACTCTTTTTCCTAGAAATTAAGAAAGGCGATTAGATGTCTCTTGATTACATTCTGAAGGATGTATTTAAGTTTCTTAAATCAAATTGTCGACCGTATCTTTCGAATTAGCTATAACTTTCATGTCTATATCATTCCTTATACTGGGTCTTCCTTGGTTTAGTTACTTTGAAAAGGTAACGTGCATTATTCCAATTATCTGTTTTGTGATCGTGTCTACTTCCCAAACCTAAACCTTCTAGAGGATTCAAAGCCGAGCCATGATTCCTTCAAGTTATTCCTGTCTTAAACCATATTTTCTTTTTCTTCATGTTTCCTTCTGTTTGGTAAATATTTTTCCTTATAGAAATATTTTCTTCAATGATATATTCATCATTTTGAACAACAATTTTTTTTTTATCCTAGTCATCCCTAAAATTTCGAGGACGAAATTTTTCTAAGGTGGATAGACTTGTAACCTCCGATTTCCAATTTCCAAAATAATTAAATTTAATTTATTTTAAAATATCAAGTTTTATAAAATATTTCTCCTTGAAATTTTATTTGATTTAGAACGAGGTTTGATTGTAGGAGGTAATTTAAAAATCTTTTATAAAAATCGTTTTTCATAAATGTCGCTTTCTTATAAAATAAGTAAATAAATAATAATATATATATTTCTAGTGTCAAATATTTGTGGCTCGAACCATAAAAATTATTGTTTTAACTAAATACTTATTTAAAAGACTAATTGATAAAATAAAATAGATTTTTATTTAATGGGATAGTAAATAAATAAATGTCATACTTTCTGAGACTTTTGCAAAATGTATTAATTAGTAGCTAATTTGGAAATTAGCTAGCTTTCCTAAAAATATTTTTTGAAATTATAATCTTTATTTTTATTTTTATTTTTTTACAAATTGCCATTTCCTATGAACTAGCCAGCATCCTCATTTTTCCCACATGAGAAACTTTTTATAATTAATTCTGGGCCATTCATTATTGGGCCAACCCGCAACCCTTTAACCCACACCATCTCTCCCTATTTAAGTTCTCCTTCTCACCATTCCCAAGAAACCCTAATCTTCTAATTATTAGCTAGCCTCCACAATTCCCAAGCCAACAAGCCATCACCATCATCTTGTGTGCTCGTGTCCGTGTGTCCAGCATCACCGTGTCAGCCGTGATGGCCCCGGGTCTGACCCCGGGTGTCCCACAGTCTCCATTCATTTCCTGTGTCCGGTTACAATATTACAACCTGATTTCCGTGTCCGACACACCCGGACACATCCACCCCCACCACAGCAGACACCCATTACCACATACATCATTCCTCGTCGTGTCCGACACAGGGGCATGATCACAGAACATCTACAGAGCGACCATCTGTTGTGTCCGACACTTCCCCACCAACCCTAAATCAATCGACACAGGAAATAACCTAACCCTAACCTAACCCCGGCGATCGCCGTGGCCGCCCAGATCCGCCGAGATCTCCACCGCTGTAGCCGAGCCTCGTCGTGGCCGCTGGGACGAAGCCGCCTCCTCAGACAGAACGCCGTCGCCCGAGACGCACACCCGCCGTCGTCGAGATCCCGCCGCCGCGTCGTCGAACTCAGCCCGCCGCTGGCCTCGAACAGACGCCGACCGCCTCGGATCTCCTCGGGACGAAGCCGCCGACCGCCTCCTCGATCTGGCCGCCGCTGGAATCGAACGCCGCCGCCGCTGGTTCGTCGTCGATCTCCGCCGACGTCTCCTCGAAGCCGCTGCCGCCTCGAGCTCCACGCCGCTGCCCTCGAGCACCACGCCGCTGCCCTCGAGCACCACGCCGCTGCCGCCTCGAGCTCCACGCCGCCGCCGCCCTGCCCGGCGAGCTCTTCCTCCGTCGACGCCGGAAGCCTGAGACCCCCGAATGTGAGCCCTCTGTTCTCTTCCCCCTTTTCTTCTGTGAATAATGTAATTAGTATATATTAATCATTAGTATATATTAATCATTAGTATATATTAATCAGTAGTTAATATATAATTAGTAGTTAATTATATAATTAGTAGTTAATTAATTAATTCGATTAGTTTAGATAAATTATTTAATCAGTAAATTAGTTATAATTAGTTAATTAATTAATCATTTAATTAATTTATATTAGTTTAGTTTAGTAAATTATTAATAATCAGTAATTAACTATTAATCAGTAGTTATTCATTAATGTAATTAGTTTAGTAAATTTATATATTTAGTTTGGTAATATATAATTAGTTTAATAAGATTAAATAGTTAGTTTTTATTTAGTTTAGTAAAATATAAGGATTTTGGTTGTGTAAACAAAAAATAATAATTTTGGGTTATATTATATTTAAGAATTAATTTCAATAATAAAACTTAGTTCAAAAATTGTTATTTGGGGCTGGTGACCAATTTTACTATAGATATATAAATATATTGGCTATTACGTAAATTCTAAAATTTTATATAGTATAATTCTTATTTTTGGTATAAAAAAATATATAAATATATATATATATTTGGCAAGAGTATATGTTTAATAAAAATGTGTATTTTTAGTATATGTATCAACATATATATAGGTAGGTAATTTGGCATAAAGTATATGGGTAAAATACATATTAATTTAATACATATTTTGGTAAATATATATATGTATGTAGATTATATTTTCGAATTAGTATATGTAATTGATTTGGTATCTATGTATATTTTTATTATATGTATATAATTATATTGGTATATATATAACTACGTATTCTAGTATAAGTAAATTGGTATATGTATATTTATGTAGTTGTAAACCTACTTAACATATTTTATAGATATAAAATTAATATATATGGTAAATATATTGTTCAACCTATATATATATTATGCATGAATTAAATGGTATATATATATTGTATATGTATTTATTTTGGTGCAAGTAATATTGTAGGTGTTAATGTTAGTTAAATAGGTATAATGTGTCTGTCTAACTAGATGACCCTAGTTGACTGAGTTCCATGCCAGGCTTAGCCCTGAGTTAGGTATTTGATTGTGTGTGTAGTATAGCATCTGATGCAAATGTGGTTTTGCTTGTGATATGTTTATAGGACTGTTGGGTTACCCAGGGGACACTCTGGAACAGGACCTCGGTATTCACCAGCTAAGGACCAAAGGCGAGTACATTCTCTGATTAGTTTCTAATTTATGATATCTCCTATGTTCACTGTATCTAGTGTAAATATCCATGATCTTGACACGATGGTTACACGGATTGGTATACACGGATCTCGTCATGAGATGTTATTCCTTATTCATGGTGTAGCTTGTACAAGACTTGTTTTCCTTGTTATCTTGTGCATGTACAGACACTGATTCCCGGGGAGATTTGCTACCTTCTTAGGGAATCCCGTGCCATAGCGTACCATGATTGGATCTACTATACCAGTCGGGGGTTTGGGGAGTACTTTAGTGTAGATATGTGATCATACCCAACTTTATATGCACCATAGCTCACCCCACATCTCACGTCGGGTGCGGCCTGACCATTTACATGTCTCCTCACTGTTACATCGGTTAGCCCTACTAACCCATGTAATGAGTTTACATGCCTCCTCACTGTTACATCGGTTAGCCCTACTAACCCATGTAATGAGTTTACATGCCTCCTCACTGTTACATCGGTTAGCCCTACTAACCCATGTAATGAGTTTACTAGTCCCAAGCCGATCACATGTTAAAGCTAGTACTCACACACTTAGTCATAGGTCTCTTGCTCTTTGACATATGTTTCTTTTCCTGCATTTACTTACAGTATTTTCAGTATTTCTCTCATTGTACATTTCTCGTACTTATACATGCATCTGGTATGTTTCCATCTAGAACTGCTACATAGTTTATGTCATTTATATAGAACTGCTATTTAGAGATGTACTTTGCTCCTTCCTGACTGGAAAATATTTTTCCAGACTGTGACCTTAGTAGACTGGTTCCGACACACTGGGGATTGGAAGTTAATGATTGCAGGTATGATTATGTTGTCTTTAGACTTGTGTTGTATTCTTTTATTTCTTCAAGTTCCTATCGTGCTGTAGTTGTGATTGAGTATGTTGTGAACATTTTAATAGTATTATCCGAATCTCCTTATGGAGTTGGATACTAGCGTGAGATTGTTAGATAGTACTCGACCTAGACAGCGTTCTACCGCCGATGCTGCGGCGTAGGCTGGACGTACCCACACACTCGTGCCCCTAAACCGGGTGCGGGTCGTGACATGCATACAAGCTACGGTACTAAGGTATCAGTCAATCAATCAAATAGATAAGAACAGAAGGAAGGAAAGAACAAAACCTGCTAACACATTACCTGTAGTATCGGTCTCCTCGACCGTCATCGCAAATGCCCCGCCCTACTAGGGTGGTTCCCTTCGCGGGTGCTGAGCAATATACGGTTCCACAGGTAGCCTAACTGGATCTCTATAATCTGAAGCTGCGCGCTGGCCGGGAAGATAAGGGGCTAGAAGACAATCCTTTACTCGATGTCCCGCAGCGCCGCAGTGCAAACAGAGTCCTAGTCTCGTTCTACAGCTCTCCCAAAGGTGACCTGGCTTCTTACAGAAATGACAAGTCTGCTGTGTCTCTCTCGGAGGCTGTTGCTGATTATACTGAACACGGACTGGTGCCTGGTACTGTTGTTGATACTGATACGCCCATGGATGTTGCTGGATAGGAACTGGTGTTAGGTACTGCGGTGGATGCTGAAATGTCCATGGTTGTTGCTGAATATGAAATGGTACTTGGTACTGCTATTGGTGCTGAATACGGGGATGCTTGGCTGGTCCTGCGCTACCATTCGTATCTCCAAAAGTATTGTGACTCCTCTTAGGCCTGAGATCCAGATCCTCTTCTGCGATCTGAGCATCCATCAAGATAGCCTCATAGGTAGCGGTACGCCGACCAGAAGTGCGTGACCTAATCTCTCTCGTCAACACCTTTCTAAATTTCCGGGCTCGATCTCCTGGGTCTCGAATCATAGACGATGCAAAACGGCTCAATCTACAGAATTCTGCAGCGTACTCGTCGACCGACATGTTTCTTTGAACTAAGTCATAAAACTGACTTTCCAAGGTTCCCAATGCCACGTCGGGAAAGAACTTCTCCTTGAAGAGTTCCTTGAAGGTCTCCCAAGTAAGTCCTTGCGCAGTAATTCTCGGCTCCGTGCGATACCACGTGAGTGCGATATCGAACATCTGACTGCCAGCGGCTTCTATCTGCAAGTTCTCCAGAATCTGGGTCAATCGCAGGCTCCTCTCTATATCCTCTAGCCAGTCGTCAGCGTAGAGTATCCCTTCGGTACCTTTAAACTCTCGAGGCATCATCCTCTTGAAATCCACTATAGTGCCTGATCTCTGCTGTTGCTGGCCAGGAAACTGCTGGTACTGTGCTACTCTCTCCAAAGCTTGGAGAGTCACTTGATGAGCATTCTCCATATTTTCTCTCATCAGCTCGGTTTGTGCCTGGTGCGCTTCTGCTTGCACCCTCTGAGCCTCAGCTTGAACTCGCTGAGCATCTGCCGTCACTCTCTGGGCATCTACCATGCCTTGGATCAAGGTAAACATCTGCGTCCCGTCAATGGGCAAACCTCCAAGAATCGGAGTCGGTGGAGGTGGAAGGTTGTTTGTCACATCTGCGGCAATCCTCTGAACAGGTGGAGGAGGAGGATCACCTACGTGCATCGGAGATGTAGGAGGAACTACGGCTGTCTGTCCATCAGGTGGAGAGGTGGCAGACCCCTCTAAAGCTGATGTTCCCGCTCTCATAGATCGTGTCTGCGGCGATATCCTGAAGACAGATCCCAAAGAATCAATTTAGGCAAAATGCGATATCATCAAGGAAGGACATTATGGTTCTAAAGAAGCAACATCCAAGATAAATAGGTTGAAAGAAAAATCCTAGTTGTGATTGCACAGGTCAAAGATGCATCCAAGGTTGATACCTCTAACCCCTTAGGTACCACAGTTCTATCACAAGCACACTCACTGCTAGCTTCTTTACCTACTGCAATCGCTGATACTAGTTATTCCTATCACTCAAGTGCATAACAATTACAACACACTATACCAAGTACTGCTCTCTCTAATACAATCCTAGATGAACACCTCAGCCAGTTGGCAGTAAAATCTCAATCATGCTCAAGCCAACATACCCTTACATATGCACCTCATCTATTATATACTAATATATTTCTCCCACTATAAAATCCTATCCTCAAATAAAATTCCTCAAATAACTCCTCGAATAAATTTTTAAAGTAAAAGCATACACTTTCCTCAAGACTAATTATCTAAATACTGAAATAAAAATTTAATCACTCAAAAATCCTTACAGCTTGTTTAGGTTCATCAAATTGAATCTGAATTCCTCAAAAAGTTTTAATGACAATATTTCACTTCTCAAAATTCAAAAATTAAAAATTCACTTTCAATCCTCAATTTAAAATTTAAATCTGTATCTTGTAGTCCAATAGCCCTAGTGTTATCTTTCTCACTGTCCTCATTGACGTGTGTCATCAAATAATACCATAAATTAGTCTACAAATTCATCTTGATATGAAATCAAACCCTACAATAGAACCAAAATCCTAACTTAATAACTAATCAACAATCAACAAGTGAGAATGGACGGAACAAGGGAATGATTTTAAATTGAAAATTATAACAAGATTCTCAGGGGTCATCCCAGGAATCTCTCAAGGAATTGTGATTGAGTATTCGCTCTCGTCCTAGTATCCTATGTCCTAGATCCTATCGCAGGTACGCAGTAGTATAACAAAGATGCCACACTACCACGACATCGCACAACTTGCGAAGTCTGACCTGCATGGGCTACCACTAAAAACGTGTCACGACCCGCACCCGGTTTAGGGGCAGGAGTACGTGGGTACGTCCAGCCTACGCCGCAGCATCGGCGGTAGAACGCTGTCAAGGTCTTGATACTATCTAGCCAATCTCACACAAGCATCCAATCTCCATAAGGAGGCACGAATGACACAACTAAAATGAGCACATACTCAATCACAGGATTACAGCACGATAAGATAGCGAAACAAAATTAAATATAACACAAGTCTAAAGTAATAATCAAACTCAACAATAACCCAGTCATCAAAAATTACCGGAGACAAATCCGGTAACAAAAGTCTGCTAAAAGAACTAATCAGAAAACTAGAAGAATTAGTGATTTCCGGCTAGACCTCACGAAATCACAACTAACTACCAAGTCTGCAGCTACTCACCATATGGTCCATAAAGTGTCGGACAGCAGTCCTCTAAGGCATAGTCTGGAAAAATATTTCCAGTCAGGAAGGAGCAAAGTACAAATCTCAAATAACAGTTCCATTAAATTGATAAGGACTATAAAGCAATAAACATGTGATGCTAGCTACTGAGAAAACAGTGAAATAAATGTAATGGCAATTAAAGAGAGACAGATAATATAAAGAGACAGGCAATAGGCAAAATGATACAGTCAGTGCATGTATGAAAATGAAAAGAACAAGGAACAGCATCATATACGGTGATGTAGTATATGATTTAAAATAGGGAACTGTAATCTATTCTAAGTGTTTGAAATAGTAGTTTCAAAATGTGATCGGTTTGGGAACATGTACGATAGCTGCAGGGCCTGGCTAATCATGGGTGAAGAGCATGATTAACACTTACATTGTTCTACACTACAATAAGAGGTTATGATCACATTTCTTACTAACTACTTCCCCGCCCCCAACTAGTATTGTGGATCCAACCATGACACGTCACGATACACGAGCAAGTCCAATCTATCATGTACGATGTCTAATATACATGTCGTGTACAATGTCAATACGATAATCATTGTAACATCTCATGACTGCAGATCCAAGCTATACTAGTCCGTGTAGCACAGTGTCAAGGATTCAGTTGTAACATTTCAAGATTATTGAATTTATAGAAATTATCAAGAAATTGGAAATTATCAGAGAATGTACTTGCCTTGGGTCCTTAGCTGGTAATTATGGATGTCCTGTTCCAGAGTATCCCCTGGGTGAAACAACAGTCCTATAACATATCACAAATATAACACTTGTATCAGATGCTACACTAACACACAATAGAATTACGCTGGCCTCAGGGCTATGCCAGGCATGGCTTTAGTCAACTAGGGTTATCTAGTAGGGATACGTAAAACATATTACACTTATTAATACTTACAATATTTTATACATGCACCAATTTAAATGTATTTACAATATAGATATATATGCCTTTTAAATATATATTTGATTTATACTAGTTGAACATTATGTATGTATACTCATATATATGACAAAAATACATTTTAGAATATATATATATATATATATATATATATATATATATATATAGTCAACATTATCATTTAAATATACTAATACTAATACACCAAATTTAAATTTATACTATGTATATTAGGAATATAATAAAAGCATGTACAAAATATATATTTTTATACATATATACAAATTATATATGTTGAAAGCATATACATAGTATATACAAAACATAGATATATATCAATTTATACAATACCAATAATGCATATACTAAGTACGTATTTATATTTATATCAACCCTGTTAAATATATAAATATACATTATTCATTAATTACTCATACCTATTAACAAAAATATGCACTAAATACGTACTAAAATATATATTAGTTAATACTAACACGTACATATATATACATCTATTAAAAATACGTATCTAATACACATTATAAGAAAATACCAATATACTTACATTTATACCAATTAATGATTACATATATATACTAAATATATATATAAATACATGTATACCCATTTTATATATAAAAATATATTAAGTATACCAATAAATAATTACCTACATATTCTGAAATCTACATATACATTAATTAATTAACTATTCTACATATACATCTATTATATATATACCCATATGTATATACGTATGTATATATATACGTATATATATATATATATACATATATATATATATATATATATAAAAAAGAAGGAAGGGGAGAGAAGAGAATTGATTACAGTGGCTTGGGGTCCTGGCCGGAGTACGGTCGGAGGGCCACCGGAGTACAGGGAGGAGGTGGTGGAGGTAATGAGAAGTTGATGGTGGTAGTGGTGTTTGGATGATGGAGGTGGTGATGAATGGTGTATGTAGTGGCCGGCCGGAGTCGAGGTAGGAGGGAGAGGGAGTAGTGGTTGGCCGCCGGAGTCGCAGTCAACGGGGAGTCGGGGAGAATGGAGGGTGGTGGTGATAGGAAGTTGATGGAGGAGTTCCACGAGGAGGAGGGAAGTGATACGGGGAGGATGAGGGAGGGGTTAAGGGAGGAGGAACTCGTGAGGGGGTCGGCTAGCCGGAAAGTGGCCAGGGGGCTCGTACTGGAGGAGGCCGAAGTACAGCGGCCGTCGGACCGGAGTTGGCGCTGACCGCCGGAGAGGTGTACACAGAGGGGGAGTCGGGCTGCACAGAGCACGCCGCCGGTGAACAGTAGTTGCGGATGTTCCCCCCCCCCCCTTTCTCTTTTGAAATTTCAAATTCAAAGAATAAAAGAAGGAGAAGAAGAAAGGAAGAAGAAGAAGAAGAAAGGAAAAAGAGAAGAAGGAAGGAGAACTCCCACGTTGGAGAGAGAGAGAGAGAGAGAATGTGTAGGCTTGAGGAGGGTGGGTTTACCTAGGTTTTTCTTGGGCTTAGTGTTTGATGTAACATGTCATTATATAGGGAGAGAGGGTGTTAGAATGAAGGGTTGTGATTGACCCTGTAAATGAGGGGTCCAGATTGGACATGGAGAATTTCTTCATGTGGGTGAGGGTGTTGACTAGTCAATGTTGGACTTCTCCATTGGTTTAAACAAATGGGTGTTGACACAAAAATACAAATTTGCAAATTAGCCCCCTTAAATTTGGGTATTTGCACAGACACATGAAATGACGAAAATTTGGCGGGCGATTCGGGGTCCGGTGTTTTGTAGGGTCAGGGGGCATTGTATGATCGGTATGGGCTCAATTAGCAGGGCACTGGAATTAAATTGGGATTTCAGAATTGGTTTAAATAGTATCCTCAATTTAATTAGAAGTAAAATGCAAGTTGTGTTCTAAAAATAATTAGGAGTACATGGGACCAAAATCAGGTCAGGTCATCAATACCAATAATGAAGTAGACTCAGAACAGGATATTACCCTAATTTGGGCCGCACGATAAATAGGTCAAGATTGTCTTCAATTTCAATTGGAACGCACAACGATACAAAATAGGGATTTATTAAATAACGTCCGCGACGATCTTTGTGCGGCCAGAAATAATGCACAGAGAGCATAATTATGAGTTGCAAAAATAGCAGAATGGAAGGCGGGCATGTCTAGGGCAAGATGGTAAGATTTGTTGGAAGACAAAAGTCAGGGTAGCGCTCCAAATATCGAAGCAAAGGCAACGCGCAATAATTAATTAAAATACGATAATTAATTAGAATCTCCAATAAATAAATTCTAGATAAAATAAATAAATACAGAATTCCACAATTTGGATAGGTGGTCATCTACTGGGCTCCTAGGTCAAGTCTACTAGCTCCAAAACAAATAAACACTGTATATAATTATATTTAAATTACACATCACACATATTTATTTAAAATCAAATATACTATCATGCAATTAATTAATTGTAAATACCATAATATTAAATATTGTAAAAAGTCGAAAATACCCCCGTTTTCGGAATGTGGTAGTGACACATAGTTACAGTTCCTCATTTCAGTTTCAAATACTACATTACCCTGTATATGATATTGTAGCTCTTTTTCTTCATTTCATATATACATTGACTATACCATATTACCTATATTGCATGTTCTCTTTACTATTTGCCATTGCATCTATTTATTGTTCTCTCTCAGTATATAGCATCATCTATTTATTGTTTTATAGTCCTTGTCAATTAATTGGAACTGTTATCGGGTTATACTTTGCTCCAATCCTGACTGGATATATTTTTTCAGACTGCGACTTAGAGGACTAGTGTCCAACATATTATGGACCACAGGGAGAGTAGCTGCAGCCTTGGACCATGTAGCTCAGGTATGATTTCGGGAGGTCTAGCCGGGATCACTAGTTATTCAGTTAGTTTCTTTTAGCAGTTTATGGTACCGAATTTGTTTCCGTCATATTTAGAGACTTGGATGTTATTGTTTGAGTTACATTATTTTGATGTTTAGACTTGTGTTATATTTTGATATCTTATCGTGCTTTAGTTCTGTGATTGAGTATATTTATATTATATTATGATATATGTGTCTCCTTATGGAATTGGATATTCGTGTGCGATTGATTAGATATTAGTGTGACCTAGACAGCGTTCTACCGTCGATGCTGCGGCGTAGGCTGGACGTACCCACGCACTCGTGCCCAAATTCCGGGTGCGGGTCGGGGCACCTGTCGATCATCTCAACTCCAAACGGAGGAGCATTATGGTATCTCACAAAAATATCTAATCGCAATCTCATAACAAACTAAGAAAGAATAATGCACGAATAGAATAGCGAAGGAAAGAATAAGATACAATCCACAATCTGAAATAATATACAAGTTATGAATCCAACAAAATAATAGTCTAATAAAATCCAATACAAATAAACTAGACATCCTCAGGCTATGTAACTAAGTCCTCCTGGTCTAAAAGGGTATCCTCTAAAGGTACGTCATCCTGCAGCCCGTAGAATGTGGGATACTGCTTTAGATGCCAGTCATCTGAAAAAATATATCTAGTCAGGATTAGGGCAAAGTATATACCTCTGAAAGCAGTTTCAATAGCATAAACGAGCATATAAACAGATATAGAAATGAAATACATTATCAATAAACATATGAATGATGAACAATAGATATACAGGTAATGTACGAGAATATAGAACGACAATATGAATATCAATAATATGATAAAATAACTGCAATCTAAACTAGCTAATGTGCCTCAGAATACAAGTTTATTTTGTGACCGGATTGGATGAACATAATCAGGTAAGACGATTACAAGTGAGGTATGTAACCAGAATGTACACAATGTAACATTGGGGCTTTGATCACATAATCAACTCCTACTCTCCTATCACAACTAATATCGATGGATCCAATCACGACACGCTACGAACACGAAATATAACCACTGAACATGAGCAGTGGGTGTACACGAATAAGCACACTGAACATGAGAAGTGTGTGAACATGAAATGTAAATTAATACCCAATATACACGATAAAATATATGTACACGAGTATCCGCTGAACATGGTAGGGGATAACATCTCCTGACGGGATCCATATAGTACCAGTCCATGAAATTACTATGTCGGAATCAATGTATACAATTCTAAAACATGCATATATACAATATTATAAATTAAAAAATATCAGAGAAATGTACTCTCCTGAAGTCCTGAGCAAGGTGTGTCTCTCGATGCCCAAGCTGGTATCACACAACCTATATATGGTATATTGCATCAATACAAGGTTCAAGAATGTAAATAAGTAAAGTTGATAAATTCTAGGTCAATACATCATTTCTAGGTCAAAATGCCATTTCTGAGTCAAACCGATGAAATCTAGGTTGCAAGAGACTAACACTAAGTCACTAAGTCGATACACTATGAAGCTATGCTATACTAGCTAAGCTACGATACTAAGAACATACAAAAAGGTCGTATCCTAAGATACGTAGGTTTAACATATGAAAATAGTAGTGTATATATATATATATATATATATATATATATATATATATATATATATATATATATATATATATATATATATATATATATAAGTCAAATATATAATATCATAACAATAAATTTAGGATACCTTGGCCTTGCACCTATGCGTATCGCACTACCTCACCCCTATTCCGGTACTCAACCCAATACCTTGATGCTAACTACTAACTATTCATATACTAATTTCTAACATATATACTTATACTAATATTCATAGATACAACTACTAGCATATATAACAAATAGTACACATAACTATCTAACTTAATCAATAACTTATATTCATAGATATATATAGCTAATTATATACTAAACATTCTAACTAATATAACTAATCAACTAAGCTACTAACCATCTAACTCATACACTAGATAACAAGTATATCACTAGACTAACTAATATACTTAACTACTACCCATACAGAAACTGAAACACTGATACTGCCACTGGTATCACTGGTACGGATACCTGAAACACTGATACCATAAATACCCAAACTAACAAAACTAAAACTCACTGAAACCTTAACTGTGAAGACACAGGTATTGCACAGTAAATTAGCACTGTGCAGATACTCCTACATATCTGTGCAAGCCCGAGTCTCCTCCATGTTGAACTGCTGCTGTGGTATCGGCTACTGCGTCGACTCACTGTTGGTGAAGGCTTTGTTGTGTAGTGGTCACTACACAGTGCCCCCTATGGTTGGCTGCACACCTCTGCTGCTCAATGCAGTCGCTGAACAACACCTACTGCCAGTTGCTGTACTACAGTGAGATACTGCCTCCTTCCTATGCAATGGATGAACTTAGATGGACACAGTGCACACTCCGGTGCTCGATGTAGTCACTGAACAACACCTCCTATAAGTTGTTGTACTACAGTGAGATGTTGCCTCCTTCCTATGCAATGGATGAACTTAGCTAGACACAGTGCACACTTGGCTGCACGAAGGCACTGATGTGCATATACTGATGCATTGTGCATTGGCACTGCCTGATTATGCTGCTACTACAGCTACCTCGAGCCTCCCCTCCTTGTTGATGCTGATGCTCCTCTCCCTCACTCACTGGTTGAGCACTGACTGCTCAATCTCACCCTACACAAACACAACCACTAATGCACACACACAGTGTACAAATACAAACATACAAATACTTAACACACAATCACTCACACTCACCTAGGTAACTAGTTATATATATGCATATATACATATAACACCCCTCATACATATCACTCTAAATACATAAACACAACCATATATATATATATATATATATATATATATATATATATACACACACACACACACACACACACACACACACACACATATATACTAATCATAAATACACTAATATATATATATATATATATATATATATATATATATATCACTTAATTATCATCTATATATATAATTACATATGTACATATAGCCAGGAAGACAAAACATCAAACACGTGGAGTGCACCGCACCCGTATCACACTTTCTCTATGATACGCTTGCGATACGGTTCCAACTCACAACCAAACGTATCCCGTAGGACACGAGCAATTCTAATACATTAATTATGAACAATACGTATAGTAATTAGATTATTTACGTGTCTGTGTCATAATATGATATGCACAAGGCCCCCGTGTCGGAGAAAATCCCCCAAATCAACTCGTTTCGTCAAATTGACGAGATACGGCCTATACGTATCCAATTGTGGATACGACACTAGTTACAAACAAGCAATCAAATGTCAATTAGATCTATTAGCCCTAATAACAAATACTACATGTGCGAATCTCAGAATTCCCCCAAAATTGACACCAAGTTGGACATAACTTCCACCGTAGGTCTCTGATGAACCTAAAACTAATTTCTATGGATAGCCTATGCATGTGGGTTGGTTTCTCATAGTTAAATCTCAGATCTAGAGTCTATAAAAAGGGGAAAACTAAAATATATCTATTGGGAGATGGATTTCTAATGAAAAGTCCCAAGTGCCAAGTAGCTCATCTCTTTATAGATCTTGGCCTCATCCTCCATGCTCCTTGCTTCCTTCTTGTAGATCCTTGATGTAGAATCCTAAATGAAGAATTAGGAAAGGAATTGGTAAAGAATTGGTGGAGAAATGATAAGGAAATGGAGGGAATTAGAAGAGGGAAATTGTAGATCTAAGAATTTGGGAATGAAATAAAATGAGAGAGCACTCTCTCTCCTCCTACTAGGCCAGCCATGTAACCCCCTCTCCAAGCAATATAAAATATCCCAAATATCCCTTGGGGCCTCTCACGAAGAATTTAATTAAGGGAGAAGGTTCTAGTCAAATGATTTCACTAATTAATCTATCCTCCTAATCCATGGGCCTAATTTAATGGGCTCAATCTAAACTAATCTAAATGTTGGGTTCATGCAACTAATAAATGGGTTAGGTCTACTACACAAGTCCAAAATAAATCTACAACTAATAATTAATAAATAATACAATAATTAAATAAATCATGCATGCACAATATTAAATATAATTAATCCTAAAATAAATATTACCCATGTCAATTACTAAACTACCCTTGAATAAAAAAGTGAAAGTGACACACAGTCCAGATTTTTCCTTTGTCTCTCCCATGTTCCATCTGCTCACAAGCTACCACTCTTCACATCTATCCGTCCTACCGTCACGGTGACTGGTTTGCCCAACAGTACCACTCTCCCTTGCTCCATGTCTATGCCACATTTTTGCATGAGCACACAAGGCCATAAGACTGCCATCTATCAGTTCATGACCATAGGAGCCCCCAAGCTCAACTGTGCAGTGCAAGGACTGTAACAGAGAACTTCCCCCTCCTTCTTACATATACATCTAAATAGATATTCATATATATATCCCTAATAATATATAACACTTAGATATATGTATATATACATCAATTATATACTCTAAATAATACAAAATAGATTTAAACAAGGCTAATTAAAGTATATGAAGCTAACATAGCAATTATTGGCATACATTGCACCGAATCACACCAAAACTATAATACGCATGTGATACGCCATCAACACATCACCACAAGCATCCCGAAGGACACAAACAAGTCTAATATCATAATTAGAAGTACTATGAAGAGCTAGCTACTCATCTACGTGTCTGTGTTAAAATATGACATGTACAAACCCCCATATCGAAGGAAAACCCCCCAAATTAACCTGTATCACCGCCATGATACGACCTACACATATTCAATTTTAGGTACGACACTAGCCTCATACAATCAAACACATGTCAATTTGGTCCAATTGACCTATTTTCAAACACATTATGTGCCAATCACAGAATTCCTTCAAAATTAGCATAAAATATATCATAACTTTCTCCATAGGCCTCTTATGAACCTAATTCCACTTCCTATGCGTAGCCTTAGTACATGGGAGAGTTTTTAATAATTAAAATATAGATTTATAGTCTAATTAGAAGGTAAAAACTGAAATGTACCTATTGTAAGATGGATTCCCAATGCAAGTCTTCAATTGAGTGTCAAGAGCCTTCTACTTGTGCTTCTTCTTCTCCTTGATCCAATGGCCTCCAATGGTGAATAGAGAAGGAATTGGGAAGAAATTTGGATATAAATTGGTGTAGATGTGAAGGAATTTGGAAAAGTAAAATATTAGATCTAGAATAAAATAAAATGAATGAAGAGAGAGAGTCTCTCTCCTCTCCCCTATGGCCGGCCCAAACCCATCCTGTAAGCAACTATGAAAAGTCTACAATATCCCTTGGGGCTTGTCATGAAAGAAATAATTAAGGAAGGGAGGTTTTAATCTAATTGGTTTAACTAATTAAGTCATTAACTTAATAAAATGGGCTTGATTATTGGACTCAAATCTAACTAGAATTAAGGTTGGTCCATGAGTCCAATCTAAACTAGTTAGGTCCACTAACAAAAGTTTAAAATAAAATATAACATCTAAAAATAAATAAATAATACAAGAAATAAATATTTCACATGCACAATATTTAAATAATTATAAAAGACCAAAATATCCTTACCCAGAAAATATTGTAGTGAGAAGTCTACCCCCCTTAAAATAATTATCCTCGAAATTCAAAGACGAAACTACCCCTAAAAATAAAATAGAATCAGGAAAGAACATACCTCAAGGTACAAATAAATATGGATAATGCTCTCGCATTTCATCCTCCCTCTCCCAGGTAGACTCACCCGGAGAGTGATGCCTCCATGCGATGCGTACCAAGGAAATGGTCTGGTTCTTTAATATCTTCTCTCTCTGATCCAGAATCTCAACTTTTTTCTATGGATAACTAAGAGTAGGGCCCAACTCGATATATGAGTGACCCAATATGTGACTAGAATCCGCTACGTACCGTCTCAACTGCGACACATGAAATACGTTGTGCACTTCCTCCAACGCAAGTGGTAAATCTAGTCTGCACGCAACTGTACCGACCCTCTCGAGAATACTGAAAGGTCCGATAAATCACGGACTAAGCTTCCCGCCTCCACCGAAGCGAATCGTGCCTCGTGTCGAAGAAATCCTCAGAAATACCAGACCACCAACCTAGAACAAAACACAAATTTCAGAACTTAATTTATTACAAACAACCAATATCAAGAACAAAACAAGAATCTAAAACTATACCTCAAACTCAAAAGGTCTAGTGGATATCGGCCCGCTGTCTGTCATGTGCACCCGAAGTCTATCTCCAATCAGCTTGACCTTCTCCGCTGCATCCACATTCATCTATGGCCCTAGCAAACCTCTCTCTCCAACATCATCCTATGACAAGGGAGTGCGATATCTCCGACCGTATAGAGCCTCATATGGTGATATCTTTATACTGTCTGGTAGCTATTGTTGTAATCAAACTCTATCAAATGGAGATGGTCCTTCCAAGATGCGTAGCATATCTTCGAGTGTCTGAATAGTCCTATCTGACTGTCCATCAGTCTGGGGGTGATATGCAGTACTAAACTTGAGCTGGATGCCCAAGCTCGCCTGCTAACTTCTCTAGAAATGAGAAGTGAAACAACTTTTCCGATCCGAGACTATGCTGACTGGAACCCCAAGTATACTGATGATCTGTCTAACATACATCTCTGCCAGCTTCTCAGTAGACAACCCCACCTTGAAAGGAAAAAAGTGGCCGACTTGGTCAACCTGTCAATGATGACCCAAATTACATTTTTTTTCCTGGAGATCATGGAAGTTTGGACACAAAATCCATAGAAACGTGCTCCCACTTCCACTCTAGAATGGGTAATGGCTGAAGTAAATTGCCTGGCCTCTGCCTCTCAGCTTTTACCTGCTGGCACACCAAGCATCTGGATACAAACTTTGTTACCTCTCTTTTCATGCCATACTACCACACACTCTTGCATATCCCGATACATCTTGTTGGCACCTTGATGCATGAAATAGTGAGAATGATGTGTTTCCTACAACACCTTCTTATGCAGGTCTCTACTAGGCACACATAATCTGGTTCCAAGCCTCCAAGATCCATCCTCTATAATAGTGAAATCATCCTCCAATTTGCCTTGAACTTGTACTCCGATGCTTCTCAGATACATGTTCTCATACTGAGCTGCCTTGATCCTCTCCAACAAAACTGAATGTATCTGCAAACCACACATCTGCATCATAATTCCATGAACTATCACCTCAATGCCTATGTTTTCTAGATACTCCAACAAATACAAACATAGCTACCAAATACCTGTTAAAGGCATCGACAACTACATTGGCTTTCCTCGGATGATATAGTAAGGATATATAAAAATCATTCATCAGTTCCAGCCACCGACGCTGCCTTATGTTCAACTCCTTCTGAGTGAAAACATACTTCAAGCTCTTGTGGTCTGTGAAGATCTCCACACGCTCTTCGTACAGATAGTGTTTTCACAAATTTAAGGCAAAGATGATGGATGCCAACTCCAAATCGTGGGTAGGATAGTTCTTCTTATGAGGACACAATTGCATGGATGCATAGGCAATCACTTTTCTCTTCTGCTAAAGAACACAATCCAACCCATTTCCTGATGCATCACTATAGATTAAAAAACCTCTAGAGCCTGATGGCAATGTCAAAATAGGAGCAGACGTCAACCTCGTCTTCAATTCTTCAAAATCAACCTGGTACTCCTCTGTCCAAACAAACTCTGTGTCCTTCCTGGTGAGTCTGGTCATCGGCTCAGCAATCCTCAAAAAATCTTGCACAAACTTCCTGTAGTATCCTGTCAGACCCAAGAAACTCCTGATCTCTGCCACTGAACTCGGGTTCTTCCAAGACTCCACTGCTGTGATCTTCGGATCAACTAAAATTCCATCACCAGTCATAATATGTCCTAATAACTCTACCTTATCCAGGAAAAACTCATACTTGGACAGCTTCCCATACAGCTTCTCCTTCCTCAGCACATCCAACATAATCCACAGATGCTCCTCGTGCTCCTCTGGTGTCTTCGTGTATATGAGTACGTCATCGATGAACACCACCACAAACTTTTTAAGATACTGGGAGAACATCTTGTTTATTAAATTCATAAATACTGTCGGGGCATTAGTCAACCCAAACGGTATCACCATGAACTCGTACTTGCAAAACTAAGTCCTAAAAGCAGTTTTTAAAATATCTTCTTACTTCACTTTCACCTGGTGGTAGCTTTATCTCAAGTCTATCTTGGAAAATACCTTGGTGCCACTCAACTGATCGAACAGGTCGTTAATCCGTGGCAATGGATATTTGTTCTAGATATTGAGATTATTCAATGCCCTGTAATCGATGCACATATGCACCAATCCATTTTTCTTCGGTACTAACAATATCTGGGCTCCCCAAGGTGAAGAACTAGATCTGATAAACTCCTTATCCTGCAGTTCATCCACTTTCTTCTTCAGCTCGGTCAGCTTGTTGTTGTTTACTCTATAGACAAGCTGTAAAATCGGCTCTGCACTGGGCACCAATTTTATAGAGAACTCAATATCTTGATCTAGGCGACAAACCTACCAATTCCTCAGGATACACATCTAAAAACTGTGCTATCAACAGATGCGGCAACTCCTTGTCTTCCACCATAGCTACATAGATAATGTCGTCTCCCTGCATTGAAACTCCTTTGGCAAACTCAAATTTTGGCTCTCCTGGCGGGCTAAACAAAACTCTACCTCCTCTGCAATCTATACTAGCATGATGCCTACTAAACCAATCCATTCTGAGTACAATATCGTAGCTCGAAAGTGCCATTACAAGTAGACACGCACTCAGCTCCTGGCCTCACAGAGTAACTCTCTGATCATTGTAAACATCAGTAACTAGGATAATGCCTCCCCGGTCATGATCTTGCAAGTCCTAAGCAAAGACTCAGCTACCAAAATGATGCTTCAAAGCAAAAGAAATAAATATAAAACTATGAGAAGCACAACTATCAAATAAAGCTAAAACTGGAAAAGAATTAAGGAGAACACAACCTGCAACGACATCTCTGGTGGGCTCGGCCTCCTCGACCGTCATAGCAAACTTTCGTCCCTGAGGTGCACCTTTCTGATGCTGGTGCTGGGTATAATATTATTGTTGGATAAGAAGCGGCGGTCCCCTCGGTTGTACTACAAGTGGCCTCGTCTGTGCTCTCTAAGCTGGAGCTGCTCCCTGAGCTGCACGACGAGGGTTGGTAGGACAATCTCTCATCTGGTGCCCTCTATTCCATAATACAGACAAACTCCCAACCTCCTCCTGCAAACTTCCCAGACATGGTCGGGCTTCTTGTAGTAGTGGCAGGAAGTGTGCTGTGAATATTTTTGTTGTTGCTGTGATGCCTGGTGAACCGGTACCCTAGCTGGAGTCGGATACTGCTGTGGCTACTGGAAATGCCTAGATTGGAGAGAATGACGCTTAGCAGGCCCTACTGTAAACTCCCTCACAAAAAAATAGGTATTTTGTGTATATTTTATATTTATTATATTTATTTTTTATTATTTTAAATTAATTAAAGCTTAATTAATTTTATTAGGATACTACACCGTAGCTTGGATATTAATGATATAGGATAGCCCCAAAATCTGTATCGCCCTTCGTAGGAAGTAGCCTACATAGGAGACAGTACCCGTAGGATCTTTCCGTGGCACAAAATTTGATCATTTAGCATAAGTATGGCATTAGAGTAATAATCGCAGTTCTTACTTTTAATACTTAGATATTTATGTATATATGATTAATTTATGGTTATTTATCAATTCCAACTTTCTACAATTAGCATCCCATAATTCTCCATGATATTTTAGACAATTTCTCTTTTGTGAGATTTGCATATTATTATTTGCCATTATCATCATCCCTTTAAAATCCTAATCGAATCTTCATTATTATTACTATTGGATAAGATGGACCAATTAGTTACTAATAACCTAATTAGGAAACACCAAATCCTAATCCTACCCATGACCGAAACTCCCCTAATTTTATTTTGTATTGTAAGTATTTTTATTTATTCAAATGTTGAATTACCTTAGAGTATTCTTTTAGTTAATTAGGAAATAAATTTTTTGATTTATTTAATTACAAAAATATCTATTTGAAATTATTTCTCCAAAACTATTTTTACTAGTATTTATCTCTTGTTTAATATTATAAATACTTTTAGAATTTATTTTATGTACATATATAAATATTTAAATTTTATACAAACATCATTATATAAAAGTATATATATAAATATAATGTTAATTAGAATATAAATTATTTGCATTATTTACTTATATAAATAAAGTGCTGCAACTTTTCTATAATTATTCACATTTTATGTTTTTGAATGGATCTTCCTACAAAATTCAACTTTTAGGTTTTATTGATTTTTATATAAATATATATACATTTGTACTATTTATTTGTCCTAATAATTATTAATTGAAATCTATTTTTATTAAAATAATAATATATATTATCTTGCAAATTTCATATATGGAATGTCTATTTATATTGTTTGTGCACAAAATATTTTTCCTGATTTTTATATATATTTTAAATTTTTCTATAGGATATATATAATTTCTTATACATATATATATATATATATATATATATATATATATATATATATATATATATATATATATATATATATATATATAAGAAACTAAATTTAGTTTTAAACAAACATATCCCAGATTTTCCCCCATCTACTACCATGCAAATCATAAATACTATTCATATTCCTAACTAAACCCACACACCCGCAGACCCCCCCTCCCCCCACACACCCGTGGACTCGCGGTCGCCACTCTCTCTTCATCTATATATACACAACCTATTTATCCGAAACCTAAATCATAACCGTAAGACTCTCCTCTTCCCTCCCCGGCGACCCGTGAGCGTCGCTACCTCCGTGTTAGGCCGCCACCGTACGGCCGACAGACGAGCAGCCGCAGCAGCAGCAGTTGCGGCTACAGAGGCAGCAGCAACAACACCATGCCCCCCAACTTTGTGGTAAGTTATCTCCCTCATCGTCGCATCATCTTATGAACGGTTTGTCCATATACACTCACAACCTGACCCCCTAGGAATTTTTTTCAAGTGGAACGAATTTGGAGCCCCGGATTGATCGAAATATTGACCAAAAGTTGGCCAAAAAAACTGTCTGAAACAATTCAGAAATTTAATCCAACCACCCTTATTCATGTCCAATTTTTCAACAAACCCGTTTAATATTTTCAAAATCTAACTGAAAGGACTTCTTCACAATATAATCAAGATTTTTACTCTTCTTTTAGTTTTTATTAGTTTGCTTTGTTGGTTAAATTATTCTGATTTCAAAATAACCAAAAATCATTTTTCAAAATATTGAAACCTTGCGATACAGAGTGCCCCTGCCAAACAGGACCACCATTCGGACGTGTGCGCGTCGGAATCAACCCATATCCGTCGAAATTCTTTCGTATCCGCATTTTGTAAAAATTCTTAATTAGTTGTGCACGCTCGTCAGAATACGACAAAACTTGTGCCATTGGACTCGTGGTATCACATTGGTCCTGTGACCCAAGTTTCACGTGATTCCGAGATAGTTGACCGAACCGCCTATTCGCGGGCCCCATGGGCTGATTTGACCCTAAACATGAATACACTACACAAGAAGAGGGGGAGTAATTACCTCAGTGGCGCATGGTAGTTCTTGATCCCTAAACATGGGTTGATTTGACCCTAAACAAATGGACCCCACTTTGACCCAAAATTACCGTTTTGTCCATGTGTTCAAATTGGACGAAAGGGTAGAGTTTCCTGACTATCTCGCTGATTCTGGAGATCTTAAGGATATTTATTTCAGCAGCCGGACAAGTTCATTCGGAGGTAGTGGTTCTTGATCCCTTGTGCTTGACGTCTGGATGTTTATATTACACAGATTGCTTGTCAGGCAAGTATACTTTGCTATAGTACTGTTTAGTTACATTACTTTATTGCACGTTCATTTTTTGTTATTTATTTTCATTAATTTTGTAATATAAAATTGCGTATCCGAGAATAACTTGGGTGCAACGACGGTTGCGTCATCTTTTATCTTTATTTATATTATGCATATTGACCTAGAGTTAAAAGTCCACCCCTTAATTTTGAGGCATCTTATGTTTTATTTAGCCGTGACACATTTTTTACACGAGTTATGAGTCCCATATTGATCACAGACTTACGTATTGACTGATCATTAGTACGTATGGGACGTGCGATAGGAAATAACTGCTAATAGAGATGTGTTAGAAGACTTAGCAGTTATTAGTAGTCCAGAAACATGGACTATGGTGGTATGGTAGTCCAACCCTTATCCTTGTTTGGTTGTAGGGTTGGGCTATTATGATGTGATAGGCTATGAACCAAAGTTACAACACCGATACTTGTACTCCTTTTCAGCGTAGTAGTTGAAACGTGTCATAGATGTGACACAAAATGAGCATGGGGTGGAAAGAACAACAAGTAAGGCATTTGGGCTCCTTTGTACTTTTCCTTATATAACCCGTATGCTCCGCCGGAGATATGTGGTCAGATGACCCTTATATTATATATCTACAGGCGGCCTCTGACGTTCAAAAGACGTGATGCTTTTTAGGCCCCTGATTCTCCGAGAGAGTCACGCCAATCCGATTTTTAGCCTGATATCCCACGTGTTGGAATGTTATTCTCAAAAGTGCATTCACATAGACGATTAGGCAACCCTTTGGATGTTTATTTTCATTACTTTATTGGCATGCTTCTATGTATCTTATTACGTTCCTCTGAGGACCTGGTCCCTTTTCAGGTGTAGATGATCTTGACTATTTTTAGGAGCACATATCAGCACTTACTACTTCTCTATCATTCGAGGAGGTCTTCCCTTTGAGCCTCTCTGATCATTAGATGATGTACTTGTTATATTTCCTTTCCTATTCTTGTTTGGTAGTAGATTTGTCTCCACCCAACTATTAGTTCTTCTCGACTTATTCATATTTGGTTCATTGACATATTTGATCATTTATTTCTTTATGATTTTGTGGATGAGATTTAGTTATGTTCTGTGACTTGTGATAATTATATACCACTTGTGAATTATTATTCATAATACAGCATACGTATGTGTTATGGTTTCCATATATTTGAGTTTTCATATACATACGGCTGGCATGCTTACGTATTCCTAGTCCTACGTATTTTAGGACTCGGGCGTGACATATTTTTGTGGTGGCCCATGCAGGTCAAGAGTATATTGTCTCGGTTATGTTACTATACCGAGCAAGCCTACAAATAGGATTAGAGTATAGGTCTCATCCACATACTTGACTTTCTCCCTAGATTTCGTTCCAAATTCTTTGAACTCACCTACCTTCATTAATCTTCAAAATTGTACACGCTTAATTCTCTTGACATTGGTATTCTTGTTTCCTCACCTCTTCCTATTTACTTCCCTAATAGTTCTTTGAGTATAGCCTCCTGCCAGAATATAGGAATCCTTATTGTTAGGGTTAGGAGATAGTTATGATAGCATACCTACTAAGAAAAATAAATTAGAATATTGGCAGCTCCCAAAAGTTTAGCATACCTAATGAACCATAGAATCCAACACCTATAAATTGATTGATCACTATCCCTTGATATTTAGGAATGACTTGAGAGTAGTATAGACACTACTAGGGTTAGTTAAAAAATTTGACCTTATTATTGACCATAGTATTGAGGAACCAATAAAAATTCAAGGTTGAATATTATGACTAGAATATAACTTTCATAGTGAGATAATATAAGAGGACTATAAAGTTAGATTCTTGTCTTGATATTAGCAGAGCAGTACCTTAGGAAACCAAGAGGAATGAACCAATACCTTAGTAAGAGTAAGGGTACCCTACCTTCAGCTTAGTAGATCCCCTAGAATCTATGATCATCGTTGCGTCATACTTAAGTCTCTATGAGTCACCGATCATGCCATCCCATCCAACTATCTATATATTTTCCCATTTTGAGTTAATCCCTCCCTCCATCATAGATCAATTATCATAGCTCTTTACCAATTAAAACCCATTGAATGAATAGAATATTTTACTTGATCATACCTCGAACACAGAGATTGGCATACCACATTTCCTTAGAAAACTATGATATTATCAAGAGTCTCTCTATTTACTTTCATATCTTGTTTCTCCGAAACCTTAACGCTCACTATTTGTGCGATAAAAAAAAATTATCTTTCAAATCGTGATACCTTGCCCTTCTAATGGTAGGCATAGAGATTCCTTTTATGTTAGGATATATAGTTAGCAGGAATATAGTTTTTTAATCTTGAATTTTAAATTTTTGTGCTTAATGGTTAGAACTTGATAGTTTGAGTTTTTATTTAGATTATGATTTTATGATTATCCTTTAGTTTCAAATCAAGTAATTTGTTCCACATATCTCAATACAGGTTATATCCTCTCTCTCACTTGAGAGCCAGTAATTTCTCATTCGCAAGTTATAGTATTAGTTAAATTCTTGTAAGTTGGGTAGCATGCCTCACAAGCTAAGCATTCCAAAGCCCTTATGACCTATTAATGAAGTATAATTGAATAAAACTAACTATATGCTAGCATAAGACGGTAGTGTTTATCCAGACTATAGAACTTAGAGGACCATACCCCTATATGGAAGACCAGAAACTTAGACAAGAAGCTAGAATGGCAACTATAGATGCACAAATACCGTACGAGGCTTAGATTCTTGATGAACTAAAATATTGTACTTTCATCCATCATAATCTCACATATTTATTTTTATTTTACTATCTTGACTTATACTGCTATTATAGCCTAGTTTTGCAAGCTTATTCTTTATCAAGCTTGTTCATGACACATTTGTTAGTGGGGGCCCACATTAATACATTGTCTAAATCAGAATTAGTGTATTATAGTCTGTACAACCTTAGTATACTTGGTTCACTCTTCGCATGACTCCTTACTTGGATTGAGATATAGTTGACTTAGCTTATTAGACGAATATACTTGCCCTCAGGTCACATACGATCCCAGGCCGCATGCTCCTCCAAGCCGCATACTCCGAACTAAAGTTCACTCTCTTGGAACAAGTGTCGAAGTGATGTATTTCAGAGAAAAGTAACTGAAGTAATGGATATGACAAGCCATAAAGTGTGTCAGAGAGAAAAAAATTATAGAAATATGTGCCCATTGTTCGGAGTCATGCGTCCAAGGAATGGTGGCTGCATACTCTCTAGGCCGCATAGGTCACTCAGTGTCACTACCACATTTTCTAGGAAAGGGTATTTTGGTTATTTCATAATTAATTAAATATTGTGCATGTTATAAATTTATTTATTGTATTATTTATTTATTGTTAGATGTTAGTTTATTATTTTGGACTTGTTTTAATAGACCTAACTAGTTTAGATTAGATCCATGGACCAACATTTAATTCTAGTTAGAATAGAGCCCAATAATAAGCCCAATCATTAGGAGGATGATTAATTAAGTTAAACCAACTAGACTAGAACCTTCCCTCCTTAATTATTTCTTCATGAGAAGCCCCAAGGGGTATTTTAGACTTTACTTAGTAGCTTGGAGAGGGAGAAATATGGGTGTCCTATATTCAAATGGAGGCAAAAAAAATTTCTCTTTATTTTTATTTCAAATCTAGATCTAGAATTTTTTTTATTCCAAATTTCTTCATTCCCACATCAAATTATATCCAAATTTTGTTTCAATTACTTTCCAAATCATCATTGGGGCCATTAGAACAAGGATAAAGTAAGGATCTACAAGGAGGATGCAATGATCTACAAGGAAAAAATAAGGATCTACAAGGAGGAGCAAGGATCTACAAGTTGGAAGCTTTTTTCACTCAATTTGGAGGTTTCATTGGGAATTCATCTTCTAATATGTACAATTCAATTTTTTTTTCCTCTAATTAGACTCTAAATCTATGTTTTAATCATTAGAAACTACCCCATATGCTAAGAATACTCATAGGAATTGGAATTAGGTTCATAGGAGGCCTATGGAGAAAGTTATGTAGTGTTTTGTGTCAATTTTAGGGAAATTTCGAGATTGACACACCTTATGTTTGTTAATGGGTCAATTAGACCAAATTGACATATATTTGATTGTGTGTGGCTAGTGTCGTATCCACAATTGGATACGTATAGGCCGTATCCCGATAATTTGGAGATACGGGTTAATTTGGGGGTTTTCTTCCGACACGGGGGTTTGACCATGTCATATTTTGATACGGACACGTAGATAAGTAGTTAGCTCTTTATATTGTTCATAATTATGATTTTAGACTTACTCGTGTCCGTTGGGATACATTTGGTTGTGTGGTGGAGTCGTATCGCAAGCGTATAATAGATCTAGTGTGATACGGGTGCGATGCACTTCACGTATTTGTTCTTTGCAATTTAATTCAATTATAGATATTATAAATATTATAATTATAATTATTATGTGAGATATATGTATATGAATATTTATATGTTTGATCTATAATTCTTGTTGATGTGTTGGTGATCATGGGAGAGTAGAAGTTCATGTACTTCTTTAATATATATATATATATATATGTGTGTGTGTGTGTGTGTGTGTGTGTGTGTGTGTGTGTGTGTGTGTGTATATGTGTGTGTATAGTATATATATATATATATATATATATATATATATATATATATATATATATATATGTGTGTGTGTGTGTGTGTGTGTGTGTGTGTGTGTAGTATATATATATATATATATATATATATATATATATATATATATGTGTGTGTGTGTGTGTGTGTGTGTGTGTGTGTGTGTGTGTGCGTGTGTATGTGTTGGTGATCATGAGAAAAGCTGAGAGAAGCAGCTGAAAATCAACAGCAAAAGCAGCTGAAAGAAGCTGCAGATAAGCAGCAGAAGCAGAAGCAGCAGCAGAAACCGCAGCAGAAGCAGCAGCAGTAAGCAGCGACAAAAGTAGAAGTAGGAAGCAGCAGCTGCAGCAGAAGCAGTAAGCAACAGTGGCAGCAACTTTTCAATAAGCTGTAGCTTATTGATAAGTTATTAAGTTAGTTTATATATATATATATATATATATATATATATATATATATATAGAGAGAGAGAGAGAGAGAGAGAGAGAGATTAATTAGTTTATATTAATAAGCTAGTAGTTATGTATATATTGTAAATAAGTTAGTATATAATATATATGAGATTTATATATATATATATATATATATATATATATATATATATATATATATATATATATATATATATAAGTACTAGCTAATATTAGTTAGCATTATTTTTAGATTACTTTGGGGTGCACCAAGGTAATGAGAGCGAGATATCTCGGGTACGGATATTAAATATCAAGAAGATGTTAGTTTATAGTTTCGAATATTATTGTTATAAGTTTTAAATACATATTATTGTATAGTGAGGAGTATGGGTAGTAATTATAAATTAGATATTGAATTACCTTGTGATACCAAGTTAATGTCAAGGTATTGTGTTTTACTCAAGGTATTGAGTGTACACATCAAGATGGAGTGTAGGTGGTGTGATACCACTTTTGGTCAAAGACAAGATATCCACTTAGCATTAGTTTAGCTAAGAGTATTATATATTATTGTCTTGTATATGTATTATAATATTTTTATATCTAATAAATTGCGTATCTTATGATACGGTATCTTGTTGGTTCCTAGTATCCTAGTATAGCTACTATGGCCTAGTTACATAGTGTATAGACCCAATATCCTAGAGATAGACTCATATAACCTAAAAATAGCTAGTTTGACCAGTTTGACCTAGAGTTGACATAGTTTGACTATTTTGACTTAGAAATGGCTTTATGACCTAGAAGTTGACTAATTTAACTTATTTTTATTCCAAAATATTGTATTGATATAATATTTCATATTTAGGTCTTCGAGGCACCGTACCGGACATCTTTGATACTATTCATCAGATTTTAGGCGAGTACATTCTCTGATAGTTTCTCATTTATGATATCCTCTATGTCTCTTATATCTAGTGTAGATATCCTTGATTTCTTGACACGATGGTTACACGGATTAGTATATCCGGATCTCGTCATGATATATTATTCCTTGGTATTTATGGTGTATCTTATGCAAGCCTTGATTCCTTGTTCTTCTTGTATAAATACAGACAATGGTTCATGAGAAGAGTAGCGCCCTTCTTGTGAAATCCTGTGTCATAATGTACCATGGTTGGATCCACTATACCAGTATGGGAAGGGGAGTATTTAGGGTAGATATGTGATCATACCCTCTTTGTGCATGTCTTGTTCCTTGTGAGTATTGATCATAGGCCGCACATATGATTAACCAGTCCATTATCCTTGTGCAAGTTTCCAAGTCGATCATATGTTAAAGCTGGTACTGACTCACTTAGTAGTAGTATTTCTTATTCATTCCTATGATGCTCATTCTTGTATTTATTTCTAGTATTTATTTATTGCATATCTCTTGTAACTTTTTATTGTATCTTGTATATTCGCTCTATTTATTGTTACATAGTTTATATCATTTATTATAACTGTTGTTAGATATACTTTGCTCATTTCCTGACTGGATATATTTTTCCCAGATGACACTGAGGAGTAGTACCCCACTCACTACGGGCCTCAGGATATTGTTAGCTTAGAGCCAGAGAACTTGGCTCAGGAGGGTCTCATCCCGACTGAGACAGATGACTCAGGACTCATAGTGCAGTAGTTAGACTCTTTTGTACTGGATTTGTCTCCAGCTTTATTATTAGTATTTCTTTGACTTATTGGATATTATTTATCTTATGAGCTGTATTGTGACTATTCTATTCTTTTATCATATTCGTGCGATTTTTTCCATCTTATAGATCTGTGATTGAGTATTCATATTACATTGGTGGCATATTTATATCTTGATTGTTAGATAGATAGATTATCCAAACAGCATTCTACCGTCGATGTTGCAGTATAGGCTGGGCATTGTTCACTACTCTTCCTATACCGGGTGCGGGTCGTGACACTCGGCCGCATGTTACTCTTTTGGACTTAGCAAATTTCTCATTCGTTCAGCGAGTGAAAATACAAGGAGTTCAAGGATTAGCTCCAGAATACTTGTGTAATGGAAGTCATGTGTCCAACAAGATGGACGCATGCTGGTCAATATGCGGCAAAGTGCTTAGTTCGCATAGCACTCTCTAAGCCACAAAACTCGCTGGCCGCATGAAGACTTCGTCTTCTCCAAACAGCATGTTCGTCCAAGGCGGAAGCTCCAAAAAAATTGAAAATTGTTTTGACCATAAAATCCTCATTTTAAGTCCAAATCAAGTGAACCAAAAGTCAAAACGCTTAAAATTGAAAGATCTATCATGTAGAAAAAACTAGTTTTCAAAAATATATGTTTAATAGATCAAAATCAAAAAAACTCATGAAATCCATAAAAACCCTAAGTTAGAAATATAGATCTGCAATAATCCATCCACCAAATCCAAAAACTCTAAGTTCTAAAAGTGTTTAAAATCATAAAAAAAATATAATAATTAATTAATATTGAGGGTTTCTCTATTTTTCATGCAAGATATATTTGCCTATGGAAAAAAGATAGAAAAAACTAAAGAGAGAGGAAAAATAAAGAAGTGGAGAGAGAGAGAAAAGGTTAGGTTATATATGTTAGGGTTGAGGGTTGAACCAAGGGTTCTCATGAATTGAACCAACCCACAAAATGAACCATGAACCATGTTAAACCAAAAAATGGGTCTAGTCTCCATGCACATGCAACCATGCTAAAATAAAATATGTTCCAAATACGTATATCAGGAACGGAGAGTGACATGTAGTGTCCAAAAATGCAACGGTCTCCCCATCTTCTAAGATTTTTGCTCATTGCTTCAGCAGCTATGATGAATAGGGCAAGTGACAATAGATCTCTTTGGCAGATTCCCCATCTTCTAAGATTTATGGCATGGAAAAAACTCGATGCTTCCCTAATGATATGGGTAGAAAACAAGACGTTATTTACCAACCTAAGAACCATGTCCACCCATTTCCTACTAAAACCAAACCGCCCAAGAATCCCGAGAAGGAATCTCTAATCCACCACGTTGTATGCCTTGATCATGTCAAGTTTCACTGCGATGTTTCCCCCTCTATTCTTGTGTTTGAGCAGACTGATCATCTCTTGGGCTAATAGAATGTTATCCATAATCTCCATGTCTTTCACTGTCACTTTTCGTTCCCGATATACGTATTTAGAACATATTTTATTTTAGTACGATTGCATGTGCATGGAGACTAGACCCATTCTTTGGTTTAACCTTGTTCATGAATTATTTTATGGGTTGGTTCAACTCATGAAAACCCTTGGTTTAACCCTCCAACCCTACCATATATAACCCAATATTTTCTCTCTCTCTCTCTCTCTCTCTCTCTCTCTCTCTCTCTCTCTCGTCACTTCTTCATTTCTTCCTCATTCTTTAGTTTTCTCGCCCCATTTCATAGACAAGTACACCTTGATTAGAAATAAAAAAACTCTCCATATTATAGTTCTATTATATTTATTATATATTTTTAAGCACTTTTAGTTCTTGGAGTTTTTTGTTTTGTTTGATGGATTAGTGTAGATCTATATTTCTAACTTAGAATTTTATTGGATTTCATGAGTTTTTCTTAGTTTTGATCTATCTTACTTATATCTTTAAAAACCCAGTTTTTGCTACATGATAGAGCTTTCAATTTAGAGCATTTTGGCTTTTGGTTCACCAGATTTGGACCTAAAATGAGATTTTTATGGACAAAATATGATTTTCTTTTTTTGAGATTTTTTGCCATGGCCGAACCTACTGTTGGAGAAGACGTAGTTCCCATGCGGCCAGTGAGCATATGCGGCCGAGAGTGTCATGCGGCCCGAGAAGGTTATGCGGCATAAACACTTGTCACATACTTACAGCATGCGTCCATCTTGTTGGATGCATGACTGTTGATTTGTACAGTGTCCTTGAACACCTTGTGCTATCACTCACTGAACGAATAAAAATTTTGCTCAGTCCTAGAGAACTTCAGGTGGAAGAGGACCCCAAGCGTCACTGACACCCATGCGGCCAGGAGAACATGCGGCCCCTATTTCTTGGACGCATAACATTCAACGTTTGGCACTTAATTCTATAGTTTTGTCTTTTTTTCCTGAAACACTTTATGGCTTGTCACCTCAGTGACTTTATGTCACATCTCTGACACTTTATTTATTATTTGACTGTTATTTCAATACTTGTCCCAAGGAGTAGACTTAACCCTGGACATGCAGCCTAGTGGCCCATGAGGCCTAACTTATCTTGCGGCCTGACTTTTTATGCGGCCAGGAATGTCATGCGGCCTTATTTTTTCATGCGGCCAAGAGACCCATTGCTTTGCTTATTTTGACTGAATATCTTCTTGATTCATGTGACCCAATTAGTAATTTTATACTAATATTATATCCGTGCTGATACTACTATTTTCTGATTATTATTCATGATTTCATATGTGCCGAGGAGCGACACATCATGTCACATTTTAAGTGATTATATTTGGATTGTGCATCGAGAATGCCTCCAAATCCCTGAACACGTGATATTATATATATATATATATATATATATATATATATATACTATTTTCCCAATACGGGCATGATAAGCGAATCAACTACCAAAGCGTGGCTAGGACATTGATTGTATGAATGTTGCATACACGCTCGGGTGAATCCAGATTTGACTTCCATGGATTCGTATCTAGCGTGGTTGTACTTTGTACGATATCTTAAGAAAAATTCGCATGTGACCATGCCCTGAGATTTCAAGCACAACATAGGGCTAATAGATAAATAAAAGTAGTAGTAATATTTGGAGGAAACGGTATCCCGAGATCATGCCAATGAACATTCCCACAGAGATTCATTCTAAGTGTGTTGTGGGCTGGCCACCACAGATTCTATATATCATCTGCCTTAGTGGGGTAGAATATCTGACTTATTCTTATGCCAAGCCACTGTTTCAATATAGGAATACTAGAACCTCAAATACCGTATTTTTAGCACAATGGCCCTACGGGGGACTGGTGGATCTTCCAAGTGCCTGTTTTATTATATTGGTTCGGTTAGCTCATGTTCGGCACTGGCGTGATCTAAGGATACTTATTATGCATTATTCTGAGATAACCTCAGATTTTATAAAATAGTAAGCCGTACAAATGATTGGCCGATCTAAAAAATGGACTTGGTTGTGATTGTATTTATTAAGCTAGTATCCTAGGGAAGTAGACTATCATAGTGTGATGGTTCAACCTTTGTCCTTTGTTTGGTTGTAGGGTTGAGCCTTAGCACTAGGATATGTCATGGACCTAAGTTAGAACACTGAATCTATGTATTATTATATGTTTTCCTTGGGTTTTTGTTTCTCTATTTTGTGCTTCCGTTGTGGTACTTGTTATTTGGGGTCTAACCCCACTGGTTTTGCATGGTGAGGTTTTGAGCCAGCACCCGAGGATCTAGCGTATCTCCCCTTACTCATGGTGCATACCACGAATATGGTCATAAGGGATAGCGAGTGGATTTTTCTTCTTCCCTGCTCGTCTTGCACATTTACTTCTTTTGGGCGTTTAGCCACCGGCACCTGTTAGCCGACTCGTCTGAAATTAGTTTTCTTACATGATTGTATTAAATCAGACTGCAACTAATTACTGCTATATACTTATGTTACTCTTCTAGCTTCTCATTTTGCAGCTGGACTCCAGATCATTTTGAGAAAGCGTTTGGGATACCTTAATGCTTATCATATATGCTCTATGCTTATTGTTTCTTGTTTGAATAATTGAGACAGAGAAGTTCTTGACCCTAGGAGACTTGATTGTAGCATGCACCCCCTTGTCTTATATAGCCGTGATCGCCATACGATGTATAGTACCTTGTACGGGGTAGCTGGCCATGTCCGTCTCCGTATTCCAGGACTGGGGCCTTACAAGATTTTAGTGGTAGCCCATGCAGGTCTGTTCTTCAAACTTGTGGGGTGTCATGGTCATAGGAGTCTCAATCAAATATGATCCTTCTTGAAATTCTGAATTCATCCTCTTCGATACTCAGCTTAAACTTTTTCAGATTGATTGCTTCCTTGTTCCTTCTCATCCTGTGTTTATTGTTTCTTGTGCTCTTTTTTAGGGCTTCTCCTTCCCTCGATATTATAGCAACAAGAGAGGCAGAGTTTCTAGTGGAATAAAATCCTGTGGAACCCTAGCCAAGGATCTGAATTGAGCCTACAATGAATGGGATAGAACAGCAGGCTCCAAGTATTTTTGTACCTCCCGTAGTGCCGACAGTACTTGATACCCCGACCTTGCTTTAGATTATTCGTGGATTATTGACTATCCAACAACACCAGATGGTGGTGCAATAATAACAACAGCAACAACAGCTCCAGCAGCAGAAACATAATGTCATATTGTACCAAGGGTTACAGATGGTCCTGGAACGAGGCAGAAGAACAGATTCTGGGGTATCTGTTAAGTTTTATAGACTGAACCCAAGATATTTCGATGGCACGAAGGATACAATCATGGTAGACGATTGGCTCCAGGATATTGAGACCATTCTAACGGAGGCAAAGGTTTCAGCCGAGGAACAAGTTGACTTGGTTCGCCTACAACTTCAAGATCTGGCAAGAGATTGGTGGGCTACGATGGAGGTAGGACTGATGCGTCCTATTTCATAGAAGGATTTTAGGACCTAGTTCAGGGCAAAGTACTTTGTGATTGTGGCTCAGTGTGAGTTTTAGCAGAGGTTCATTAACCTCAAGCAAGCAGGAAGGACAGTACTCTGCTATACGGGAGAATTTTATCGACTTAGCAGATTTGCTCCAACCATGGTGACAACGGAGTTAGAGAGGGCAATGAGGTTCCAGTAGGGACTTTACTTAGAGATCTTGCACATGGTAGAGGTATACGACTACAAGACCTTCGAGGCAGTAATAATAGCAGACAAGAGGGTTGAGCTTACTTCTTAAAGGATGGCTTTAAGAAGAGTGGATCGGAAGAGGCCTCATGCACAGAATAATGAGGGAGGACCAATACCTCGAACGTCAGTACCATCACCTGGTGTTTGTATCTATGATTCAGCGTACGGAGGATAGCAGTTTCGACAGTAACAGTACCAACTCGGCATCAGCAGTGAGGCAGCAGCAACAACAACAACAGCGACGGGGAGCGTCGACAGGTTATATCTTCTATGGAAAATGAGGTCATAATCGAAATATTTTCTAAGAAGCTAACAGACTATGTTTGAGATGTGAGATCCATGATCACAATATTGCCACGTGCCCAATGATGAAGAGGCTAGGAGGGCCGGTACAATAGTTTTTTGTATTGCCATCTCCAAGGGCAGTGCAGCAAGGAGAACCAGCAGTAGCAGCACGACCTTTGGCTCAGCGAGCATTGTTGACGCAGGCCCAGCTTTATAGGCAACAACAGCAGAATCAGCAATGTTCGAAATCATGGCAGTAAGGAAGACAGCAGCAGGGAGCTCAACAAGGCCAAGGGCAGGTACTCACCTTATCTTTGGAGAAAGCTATGGCATCATGCACCGTAGTAGAAGTTTGAGGCATTGCCAGAAAGCCTGAATATACTCACTGGCAATGATAGAGCTTTCAATTTAGAGTATTTTGGCTTTTGGTTCACCCAATTTGGACTTAAAATAAGATTTTTATGGACAAAATAAGATTTTAATTTTTGGAGCTTTTTCGCCATGGTCGAACCTGCTATTGGAGAGGAAGAAGTTTTCATGCGGCCAGTGAACATATGCAGCCAAGAGTTACATGCGGTCCGAGAGGGTTATGCGGCCAAAACTCTTGTCGCATACTTACAGTATGTGTCCATCTTGTTGGACGCATGACTGCTGATTTGCATAGTGTCCTTGAATACCTTGTGATTTCACTCACTGAACGAATAAAATTTTTGCTAAGTCGTAGAGAACTCCAGGCGGTAGTGGACCCCATGTGGCCAGGAGAATATGTGGCCCCTATTTCTTGGACGCATGACTCAAAACCATTGGCACTTATTTCTATAGTTTTGACTTTTCTTTCTGACACACTTTATGTCTTGTCACCTCAGTCATATCAGTCACTTTATGTCACATCTCTGACACTTTATTTATTATTTGACTGTCACTTCAATACTTATCCCAAGGAGTAGACTTAACCCTGGACATGCGGCCTAGTGGCCCATGAGGCCTGACATTTCTTACGGCCTGACTTTTCTTGCGGTCAGGAATATCGTGCGGCCTTACTTGTTTTGACTGAATGTCTTCTTGATTCATGTGACCAAATATATAATTGGTAATTAAAATCGAATATTGTATCCGTGCTGATACCACTATTTTCTGATTATTATTCATGATTTCATGTGCGCCGAGGAGCGACACATCCTATCACGTATTAAGTGATTATATTTGGGTTTTGCATTAAGAATGCCTCTAAATCCCTGAATGTGTGATATTATATATATATATATATATATATATATATATATATATATATATATATATATATATATATATATATATACATTGTTTCTCCATCACGAGCATGATATGAGAGTCAACTACCAAAGCGTGGCTAGGACATTGATTGTATGAATGTTGCATACACACTCGGGTGAATCCAGATTTGACTTCCATGGATTCGTATCTAGTGTGGTCGTACTTTGTACGACATCTTAAGGAAAATTCTCATGTGACCACGTCCTGAGATTTCAAGCATAACATAGGGCTAATAGGTAACTAAAATAGTAGTAACATTTGGAGAAAACGGTATCCTGAGATCATGCCAATGAACCTTTCTAAAAATGTTCATTCTAAGTGAACTGTGGGCTGGCCATCACAGATATTGTATATTATCTGCCTTAGTGGAGTGCAGTATCTGACTTATTATTATGCTGAGCCACTGTTTCAATATAGGGATACTAGAACCGCTAATACCGTATTTTTAGTACAGTGGCCCTATGGGGGACTGGTACATCTTGCAAGTGCCTGTTTTATTATATTGTTTCGGTTAGCTCATGTTCGGCACTGGCGTGATCTGAGGATACTTATTATGCATTATTCTGAGATAACCTCAGACTCCATAAAATAGTAAACCGTACAAATGATTGGTCGATCTAAGAAATTGACTTGGTTGTTATTGTATTTATTCAGCTAGTAGTCTAGGAAATTGGACTATCGTAGTGTGATGGTTTAACATTTTTCCTTGTTTGGTTGTAGGATTGAGCCTTAGTGCTAGGATATGCCAAGGACCTAAGTTACAACACTGAACCTATGTATTATTATATATTTGTCTTAGGTTTTTGTTTCTCTATTTTGTGCTTACTTTGTGGTATTTGCTATTTGTGGTCTAACACCTCTTGTTTTGTATGGCCAGGTTTCGAGTCAGCACCCGAGGATCCACCGTACCTCCCCCTACTCATGGCGTGTATCAGGAATATGGTCGTAGGGGATAGCGAGTATATTTTTCTTCTTCCTTCCTTATCTTGAACATTTACTTCTTTTGGTCGTTTAGCCACCGGCACCTGTTAGCCAGCTCGTCTGGACATTAATTTTCTTACATGATTGTATTAAATCAAACTACAGCTGATTATTGTCATATACTTATGTTACTCTTCCAGTTTCTCATTTTGCACAACTAGACTACAGAATATTTTGAGAAAGCGTTTGGAACACCTTATTGCTTATCATAAGTTCTTTATGCTTATTGTTTCTTGTTTGAATGATTGAGACATAGAAGTTCTTGACCCTAGGAGCCTTGATTGTAGCATGCACCCCCTTGTCTTATAAAGTCGTGATCGTCGTATGACATATAGTACCTTGTAAGGGGTAGCTGGTCATGTCCTTCTCCGTATTTCGGTACCGAGACGTGACATCCACAAAACCACTTTGTTCCTGAGAGATAAGTCGAGGGAGGAGCGGAGCCAGCCGCCGCGCCATTAGCTTGGAAATAATTTTGTTAGCAAAAGTGCACAGATTAATAGGTCTGAATTTGCCAAATAACTTAGGATTTTTCTTCTTAGGGATTAGGACTAATAAAGTACTTGAGATCAATTTGGGGAGAGAGAACCCATCAATAAATATACATACCGCAGCAAAGAATGTCATCTGCAATGATTTACCAACAGCAGGTAAATAACCCAGTGAATAGAACCTCCTGCAGTCTCGAAGCTTACTAGAAGTTGTATAAGTCCTCCATCGAAGGGAGACTCGGGGAAAGGCCCCCCACTTTCTCGTCAGGGCGTGCTATAGTTTTGAAATCACCCCCCACCCCCCATGGCAGGGATGAGTGTCCCTGCAGCACTAGGAGGTGTTCCCAAAGAAATCTGCGGCCCTCCTTCTTAATATCTCTATGCACGACAGAGAAAAACACCGGAGAAGGGAAGAATTGATGCTCCATTTGAACCGTTAAGGCTTGATCAAATGAATCAACCACTGAGATATTATAATCTTTTTTTCCATAAGCCATATATTTCCCTTCATATTAGCAAAAGCAACTTGCAACCCTAGCTTCATTTGGTACACTAAAAGCTGCTCATTGGACACTTTAGGTTCTATTATAGAGAGAATGAGAACTTTATTTGTTCTACACAAACACTTTATCCTTTTAACAGTATGTGGTTGAACCACCCCACGTACATTCCAAATGAGCGTGTTAAACATGAGGGAAGGCTTAGAGGGGAGTGGAGGCATGCCTTGCCGCCGCTCTAGTGACGCGAGGCATTGCTATGTGAAGGGGGCTAGACCTCTTTTGTCTTACCTTTCTTGGGCTTCGACGGAGCTGATGGAGTTGTTCGGTCTGGGGGGGGGGGGGGGGGATGAGGGGTTCTTCTTCGACGTCTTCGTCATCTTCCTGCTCTTCCACCTACTCTTCCCAGGAGAGTTTTGCCTTGGCACTAGACCCCTGTCCCACCAATGCACCAGCAGCGGGCTCAGGGTTTGGGGAGGAGACTTTCCAAAAGTGCACCTTCATATGAAGAGGTTGTCACTTCAGTTGATAGAGGCATGGCCGGATCATCCCCTGCCACGTCACCACCTAATTGAGAGTCCATTCCCCCTAAGTTCCTTGAGGGAGACGTGTCCAGCGATAGTTCACCAGGCTCCTTACTGGTTCACACGGAAACTCCCTCGGGGGGAGCACCTATTGACGGTTGGGGGGCACAAGCCCATAGAAGCAGCTCCCTGGGCCCCACCTTCATCATCATTAGGATTGCTCAAGTTCTCTCCATTGAAATAAGAGGCTTGTCTTATGGGGGCTGCATCTTCATTAACTGTTGCTCCTTCTTCCTCTCTTAATGAAAGTGGATGTCCATATTGTCCCTAAATTCCTGAATCCTCATTATCATATGTCTGATCCTCATTATGAGGTAGGTTTGCAGAACGAAGGCCTATAGCTGTAGTGGTAGCCACGTCATCCAACGGGGTTAGGTTATCCTCCTTGTCATTTTTTCTATCATTAAAGCCTTTCCTTTTTCTCTAGTAGTGAGTCATGTTCCCCCTTCTCTTCTGGGGTTTTGCTACCCTTGCTGAGTGTTTTTTTCCACCTCCTTCTCTTGTTTTCATGATTTGCATGCTTCTTGGAGGTGGCCTTGGTTGAAGCATAGGCTAAAGTAAAGTGGCCTTGATTCATACTGTCTCCCTCTGGCAAATTAATCTTAACTAAAGTTGGAAGTAGATTGCTTTCATCTACTTCTACAAAAACTCGCGCCATACTCGGCCCAGAGACCTCCTCTGTAGCTCTATCTAATTTCAAACGATTCCCAACCCCATATGCGATTGAGAATAGGGGATTTCTTTCAAACAGATGATGTGGAAGACCTGGAAAAGTTTTCCATACCGGGTCCAAGTCATTTTCTTTTTGAAGCGAGAACTTCATGGACCATAGAAATAAACGTATGAGAGAACGCGCCATGTACCATAGATCCTTCGACCGCAGTCGAAGGAAATCTTTCTCCAGGGCAGGTCGAATCAAAATGTGCTTTAGACAAATAACCCACACTTTGATCACACCTCCAAACTCCAGCGACGAGAACACCTGCCTGATCACATCGATCGAAGGCCTTTTGTGGTAAAATATCCTAATGAGAGAAAACTTGAATGGCTCTGTAAATATCTGCACCTCCTCAACGAAGAAAGAGATCACCGGAACCCCCTAGAAAGGGTGGCCTGGCAGATCGGGATGGAAGGAGCTAAAGCGACCGCAGCCGGTCCAGCTACTGCTTCCACGAAAGACGACACCATAGGAATCCTTAAAAAAGTAAGTCAATGCAGTGGGGGAGACCATGTCGTCTGGCTGGATCGGCAGCGTCCAGATTAGGACGCCGGCACGGCCAGGGGCCAAGCCGGAGTCGAGAAGAGTATATAGCTTAGGGTTCCTAGGGCTCCACAGGGACGACCGCTCCGAATATATATATATATATATATATATATATATATATATATGAGGAGAGATCGGGATCTTCTTATTTTTGTATTTCCTAATATCCTCTCTTTCATAGCCGTTGGATCTTGTTTAAGTCATCTAATCTTAACCATTGGTTTGAACCATTCAAATCAATAGTTTAAATTAGATGATTTAAACAAGGTCCAACCGTTGTGATTATGGAGATGCTTGGGATGCAAAAATGAGAGGATTATGATCCCTCACACACACACACATATATATACACTAGTAAATGCACATGCGTTGCACGTAAAATAAATTTAAATATAAACATTTACGATATTATTGAATTGTTAAAAATAGAAATTTAGAAATTTAAATTATGTTAGAATATTTTAAATTGTTATTGAAATATAGAAAAGTAAAAAAAAGGTACGATATTGTTGAAATATAGAACTTTAAATTATGTTAGAATATTTTAAATATAATTTGAATTAAGTTTAGTTATTATTTGTTATAAATATGTTTTTAAAATTTTAGATTTTTTTTTCAACTTTAAATTATGTTAGAATATTTTAAATATAATTTGAATTAATTTTAGTTATGATTTGTTATAAATATGTTTTTAAAATTTTTTATATGTGTTTAGTAAGATAATACTAATTAGTTTAAATATAATTTAAATTTTAAAATATTTTAGGATTTACATATGTCAAGTTGTTAAGAGAATTTTAGGTTTTTAAAATTTTTTCAACTACGTGAGAAAACAACTACGGTTACGATACTTGTCACACCCCAAAACAAGAATACTAGAGAGCGGGACTGACAAGGCCAACTACGTATACTTAGAGCACTCTGTTACTCTGTATATACGGTGAAGCTAGAAGACATGAGGGGTCACTATTACAAACCATCATCAAGCCTAGGTCCAACAAACCCTAGTATCTCAATCACAAGAACAACAGGAATAATATCAAGATGTAAGATCAGCTGAAGTATAATAGTAAAGCGTCCCAAACTAAAATATATAGATGATCATAATGATAGTAAATACAGAATGAATAAACTAGCAAGAATCTGAGTCATAAATGATCAACCCTAGGATATGCCAATCATGATATTGTTCGTAGGCTAACAGATCAAACCAAAATATGAGCTAAACACGTACTCGGTGGCTAAATGTCAACAAAAATAGAATGTACATCAGAATGGATAAGTAAAAAAACGTCTGGTACACAAGAAAGTACGAAAGATCCTCCGATGCTGCTACTAGATCTGGCCACACAAAACCATTACAGTCAGACCCTAAATAGCAAGTACCACAAAGAAAGCCAATCTAGGAACTTAAACCAATAACACAAGCAATACAAATACTGAAAGTAAAGACTGAAAGTAAATAATCTCAGGATAATAAAAGAAATACTGTAAACCTGCAATGAGATATATCATGAACTGATAAGCAATAAAGTAACAAGTGCAAAAAATAAAGGTGTGATCATGCAAAGCCTAGACTAACCATCATCCATAAATTACGGCAAATCATATAAGTACAGCTTGATACTTTAACTAACTAGGGTTATCACAATCTTAATTACTAACAATTATAATGCAACGTGATACAAAAGTTCCTTCTGATTGCATGCCCCTATACTCTGTCCGGGCTATCCATACGCACAAATCAGCACCAGATACTCCTAAAGATACTCTACGATATAAACCAATGGATACTCCACAACATAATTATATGAATAACCGGGACTGCATGCAATCTAGAAAAATGCTTAACCATGTACTAAGTGAATCTTTAGTTATTAACCCCTAGATTTTTCTTGTATGAATCCAGGTGTGATATTCCGTTGAATCCATCCTAGACATGATGCAACAAAATAAGTTCTAATAGTAATATAAACAAGTTTAATATATATTGCACAAACAGATTCATGTAAGCAATGACAACAACCAAGCCATGTGAAACCAAGTGAAGCCAGGTAAAGCCATGTACAACCATGTGAAGCCAAGTCCATCAAGATGAAGCCAAGTGAAACCAAGTCAAGCCATGTCCGATGAATCCATGTAAAGTCATGCCAAGTCAAGTCCAGTCAATCATGTCAATACGTGTAGTCGGGCAAAGTCGGGTAAAACCGAGTAAAGCCAACTCAAGTCCTATGAAGCCATGTAAGTTTATGTCTAGTCAGGTCAAATCATTGTGTGTCCAAGAAAAAGCTAGAAGAATTAAAACAAAATCACCAAAAATCAAGAATTCCTAAAGAAAGAGCACAATCGGTATACCGTTGGTATAGTCTAGTACACCGTCGGTATACTGGTCCAGAGATAGGAAAAACATAACAAGTTCTGTATTCCAATAAATTGGTATATTGTCGGTATACTGTAGCATACCGTCGGTATGCCGTTCCAAGTAGACAAGAAAGGTTCTGAAAAACAAAGTTCCACAAATTGGTATACCATCAGTATACTGTAGTATATCGTCAGTATATCGTCTAAGACAAATATCCTAAAGTTGGTTAAAATTGTCGGCAATAATCGGTATACTGTAGTACACTGTCGGTATGCCGATAAGGTTCACAGAAAATATCTAGAAATCTAAGTCGGTCAAAATCGATATACCGTCGGTATACTGTAGTATACCGTCGGTATACTATAGTATACCATCGGTATTCCGATTTTCAGGGATAAACATGGTTAAAATCAAGTCAAAACTGATTTACGGAATCCAAATCAAAATTCCAAAAACTACCAGAACCAAGTCTAACCAGGAGTCAAGTCTAGTGGTAAGTCTCGTATCACAATATGGACTAAATCTCACGGTCACAACTCCGATACCGTTTTTGTTACCGAGTTACCAAAATAGGACGGAACAAGATTATACCAAAAATCAAAATCGAGATGGTCATAAGGCTAGAAAACACGAGATTAACAATAATAGTAAAGTGAGTCTAAGCTAAAAAGTAATAACCAAAGCTCCAGAAAAGTAAAATGACAGAAAGTAAAAGAAGTTCATAAAATCGGCAATGTGTACATGCCTAAGCGAGCTCCCAGCATAAACCTTCTAGTCCACCACCACGAAGGGGTTCAGAAACTACACTCCAGGTATCAAGACCAAGCTCCAAGCTCGAGAGAGAAATGAAGAAGAGAAGAGAGAGAAAGATAAAGAAATAAATGAAATGAACTCCAGTACTATTATTAGAGAAGTTCTCGAAAATAAACTGTAGTATATCGTCGGTATACCGGTCAGGTAGTAAAGTTTTAATTTTTGAAAAAAAATTAGCTTCCTCGAGATCCAATAAAATGCAATGAATAGCACAAAAATACATATCCGCATAAAATACGAATACTGTGAGACGAGTCTTACAACTCTCCCCTTCTTAGAAAAATTTCGTCCTCAGAATTTTCATAAGGATCCAAAATCAACTCAAAGAAAAACCCAAGAAAGAACGCATAAAACTGAAAACAAGCAGAAAACTCGTGGGCATAAAATTTTCTGGGCAACAACAAGAAATCAGGAAAGAAACAATAACAGACATAACAGATAAGCTAACAATAAATCACATGCACAAACTAAGATAGAACACAAGTATACGAATAAGTATACCTTCCAAGCCGAAGAGAAATGGATAACGAGTATGCATATCGTCCTTGCACTTCCATGTCGACTCACCCAGTGAGTGATGCTCCCAATCAACTCAAACTAATCTGATAGTCTGGTTCTTGAGAACATTCTCCCTCTAGTCCAAAATAGATACGGTCCTCTCCTCATACAATAGATCCCTACTAACGACCAACTCTGAATGATCCAGGATATGGCTCAGGTCTGGAATATACCAGCGAAACTGAGATATGTGAAAGACATCATGTACCTTATGAAGTGATGGTGGAAGAGCTAGACGATAAGATACGTCTCTAACTCGCTCGAGAATATCGAATGGGCCTATATATTTGGGACTAAGCTTCTCCCGTACTCCAAATCTGATAACTCTACGAGTAGGCAAAATTATCAGAAATATATGGTCGTCGACAGAGAACTCAAGATAATAACGGTGTTCATCTGCCCAAAGATGTCGGCGATCCTGAGCCACTCTGAGATGCTCTCTAATCTGCCTGATCACTCCAACCAACTGAGCAATCATTTCTGGACCAAGCATCTACCTCTCGCCAATGTTATCCCAGGCTAAAGGTGATCTACATCTCCTACCATACAAAGCCTCGAAGGGTGCCATACGAATGCTCGCTTGGAAGCTGTTGTTATAGAAGAAATCTACAAAATGCAAGTGATCGTCCCAAAATCCACCAAAGTCAAGTATACAGGCTCGAAGCATATCCTCTAAAGTCTGAATAGTACGCTCCGACTATCCGTCTATTTACGGATGGTAGGCTGAACTGAACTTTAACCTAGTACCGAGACTCTGTTGTAGGCTCTGCCAGAAATGAGACGTGAATAGCGAATCTCTATCTGAGACTGTGCTAACTGGTACGCCATACAATCTAACTATATGCCTAATGTATATATCAGCTAGCTGCTCTGTAGACTTGCCCACTCTTAAAGAAAGAAAGTGAGTAACCTTCGTGAGTTGATCCACTATAACCCATATAGCATCTCTGCCAGACGGAGATCTAGGAAGACCGGTCACACAGTCCATAGTAATATGGTCTCACTTCCACTCCGGGATCGGTAAAGGCTAAAGTAGTCCGGTCGGCCTCTGATGCTCAGCCTTAACCTGCTGACAGACTAAACACCAAGAAATGAACTGAGCTATCTCCTTATTCATACCATTCCACCAGAAGTGCTGACGAACATCCTGATACATCTTTGTCCCTCCTGGATGTACTGAGAACTGTGGGCCTCTGACATAATCTCCAGTCGGATATCTCCTCTCGATACAAAAAGTCGACTCCCAAACCTGAGAGTCCTATCCTCATGAATGCTCAACTCTGGTCTACGTCCTGACTCACACTATGCTCTACGCTGCTGAAGTCTAACATCTCTAGTATGCTCTGCTATGATCCTCTCAACTATAGAAGATTAAACCTGCAGACTCGCCATCAAACTGATATCACCAGGTAATACTACCTCGATACTTATCTCCTACAGATCCTCCAAAATATGGTGTTGCTCTATCATGAAGTAAGCTCATCCTCTCCTGCTCAAGGCATCTTCTACAATATTGGCCTTCCATGGATGATACTAAAGGTCAACATCATAATTCGTCAATAACTCGAGCCACCTCCTATGTCGCATGTTGAGTTCCTCCTGTGTGAGCACATACCACAAACTCTTATGGTCTGTAAAGATCTTTACTTGATCACCATATAGGTATTGCCTCCATAGCTTAAGTGCAAACACTACTACTTTCAACTCAAGATCATGGATCGGATAACTCTTCTCATGGTCTCAAAGCTGCCGAGATGCATAAGATATCACTCTGCCATGTTGCATAAGGACACATCCTACTCCCACTCCTGAAGTATCATAATACACTAAGAACCCACCTGGTCCCACTAGAAGTATAAAAATATGAGCCAAAATCAAACTCTGCTTGAACTTCTCGAAAGAAGTCTGACAAGCATCTGACCACTCAAAGCGCACATCCATACATGTCAGCCGTGTCAAGGGTAAGGAGATCCTAGCAAAGTCTGCCATAAATTTCTTGTAGTAGCCTGCTAGACCCAAGAAATAGTATATATCTGAAGCTGTACGGGGTACTGGCCAACTCTCAATAGCCTCCACCTTCTTGGGATCTACCTCGACTCCTCCACCAGAAATGATATAACCCAAGAATGAGATACGATTAATCCAGAATTCACACTTGTTGAACTTTGCGTACAGCTATTGCTCTCGAAGAATCTGCAAAACTATATGAAGATACTGCTCATGCTCTTCCTCACTCCGACTATAGACCAAGATATCATTAATAAACACTATCACAAACTGTTCTAGGTAAGGCATGAAGATGTTATTCATGAGGGACATGAATATAGCTGGTGCATTGGTCGCTCCAAATGGCATAATTAGGAACTCCCAATGACCATATCTAGATCTGAACGCCATCTTGGGTACGTCCTGCTCTCTAACTCTGATCTGATGATACCTAGACCGCAAATCGATCTTAGAAAATATAGTTACCCCACTGAGATGATTAAACAAGTCATCTATCTTGGGCAAGGGATACTTGTTCTTAATGGTTACCGCATTTAGTATTCTATAATCAATAACTAAACATGATAAACCATCTTTCTTTTTAACAAGAAGTAACGGGGCTGCCTAAGGTGATACACAAGGTCAAATGAATCCCTTGGCTCTCAAAACCTCAATCATCTGGTACAAGATCTCCAACTCATATGGTGGCATCATATAAACTCTTTCTGAAACTGACTCTACTCCCGGGATCAAATCAATGTTGAACTCTATATCTCTAACTAGTGGTAAACATGGTAGCTCAACAAAAAATACGTCAGGAAACTCACAAACTACTCTGGAAAACTGAGCCTCCTCGGTCTCTGCCATCGCGTCAAAATACCTCGCTTGGAACCTCTCAGAAAAAATCGTCCATAAAATTGGTGCTATGAGAGAACCCTCATGCGCTGCCCACCAATCACGAGTCAAGTACAACAGCTGTAGCCTCACTACTGCTACACGCTCTCTAGCCGGAGTCTCGACTGCCTCTAAGTTGGCCTCAGTGTCCTACAGCCAAGCATCGGACAAAATTGCTTCTTCTGTATCATTGAAGTATGAAGGACTGAGATGCCTGAAGCTGGTCGCAGAATTATGGATCTGAGAACCACATCACTCCAACATTGTCTGGACCGAATGAGTAAGTACGTCACTCTAGTGCTCCTGGGTCATCATGAAACCTCGAAGGACATCTATCATGTCACGACCCGCACCTGGTATAGGGGCACGAGTACGTGAACGATGCCCAGCCTACGCTACAGCCTCGGTGTAGAATGATGTTTGGGTAAACTATACTATCTAACAGTAATGATCATCAAGATATATAATGCCACCAATAAAATATGAATACTCGATCACAGAACTATGAGAAAGAACAACGCACGAATATGATATAAAGAACTGAAGAGTCAACAAAATATAACTCACAAGAAAGAAGATAATATCCAATGAGTCTCAATGTAATAAAGTACTAACTGTCAAAGTTGGAGACAAACCAGTACAATATAAAGCTATCTACTAAGCTACTGGTAAAGTGTCATCTGTCTCAACCGAGATGAGTCCCTCCTGAGCCACGGTCTCTAGCTCTAAACCAACTACATCTTGAGGCTCGTAGTGAGTGGGATACCACTCCTCAGTGTCATCTGGAAAAATATATCCAGTCAAGAAAGGAGAAAAGTACACATCTAACAACAGTTCCAATAAATGATAAAAATTATGTAACAGTAAATAGAGAGCATATACAAGATAAATAGAGCATTACAGGAATGCGAGAAAAATATAAAAGAGATACGAACATCATATATGGAAATAAAGAGATACAACTATCTAAGTGAGTAAGTACTAGTGACAATATGTGATCGGCTTAGGTACAGCTCAAGAACACGGGCCTGGTTAATCATATATGCGGTGTATGAGTAACACTATAAAAAAACAAGAACTGCGGGGTATAATCACATATCTATACTAAATACATCCTACCCCTGACTGGTATAATGGATCCAACCATGGCATGCTATGACACAGAATTTTATGAGAAGGGAGCTAATCTTCTCATGAATCAGTGTCCATACATGTACAAGAACTACGAAACTCACACAAGAAATACGGCAGGAACTACCAGGAATAATATCTCATGACAGGATTCAGGAATACCAATCAGTGTAACCAAGTATCAAGTAATCAAGGATATCTACACTAAATACAAGAAACATAAATGATATCATAAACTAGAAACTATCAGAAAATATACTCGCCTAAAATTCAGTAAACAATATAAAGACGTCCGAAACGGTGCCTCGGAGACCTAAATATGGAATATTACATCAATACAAGATTTTGGAATGAATACAAGTTAAACTAGTCAAGATCTAGGTCATAAAGTCATTTCTAGGTCAAACTAGTCAAACTTGGTCAAACTAGCTATTTCTATGTTGTATGAGTCCATCTCTAGGATATTGGGTCCATACGCTATGTATCTAGGCTATATTAGCAATATTAGGATACTAGAGTATTAACACTATTCTGTGTCATAAGATACATAAAATATTATATATGAAAATACTATATAATATATACAAAATGAATATATACTAGTATCCTAGCTAAACTAACACTAATGGATACCTTGGCTTTGAGTCAACACGTTATCACACTAGCTACGCCCTCTCTTGACCCAAAACCTAGAGTCAAAACCATTACCTTGAGTATCACAAGGTAATATTAAACTTAGCTAAAACTTAACTACTAGCAATCTAATATATTCATACTCATCTATATATATCTAACTTAAGTATCTAATATCATACTAACCAACTAACTTAGCATGTATTACCTAACATCAAATCTAACAACTGATATTAACCTATTAACATTAACCTCTCATTCTAACAACTAACATGTATCTTATAACTATAACAATACACAACTTAACATAACTATACATTAATTATATATCTAACAATATAACTCATCATCTAAACCAACCTCAACTTAACTAACTAACAACCTATTATCTGTCAAAACCATAACCCCCTCCAACCTTGCTTACCCGAGCTGCTGCTACTCCTTAAACCCCAATTGCTGCTTCAAAATAGCACGGTGTTGCTGCTGTTAGCACAGCATGCAACTCCATCCGACTGTGCACCACAGTGTCCACAGTCCCAAGCCAAACTCGACTGTTCATCAGTGGCAGTCCACTCTTGACAGCCACCCTCAACTCGACTGCTACTCCACATGCCAACAACCCCATGTTGAAGTGCAACACACCCGACCAATGTCAAAGTTGTTGTGTTTACACAGCAGCAACACCTTCTCCCCCTACAGATGTATCGTTGTTACATTACCAACAACCTATACTTGACAGTCCCAAAATACTCCAACAGTCGGGTAACTCAGTCCACAATTGTCCACACATTGTGCAAATAGTTCACCATGCCTGAACACTATATATATATATATATATATATATATATATATATATATATATATATATATATATATATATATATATATATATACCTTATAAAATAGATACAAAACAACGCCAATTAAAGTAGAAAATAATCATCGAATACGTGGAGTGCATCGTACCCGTATCATATTGGATATATGTATGCGCTTGCGATACGGCCCCCAACACATCACCAAATATATTACGAAGGATACGAGCAAGCCTATAATCATAATTATGAATAATATAAAGTACTAGCTACTCACCTATGTGTACATAGCAAAATATGACATGTGCAAACCCCTGTGTCGAAGAAAAAAACTCCAAATCAACCCGTATCACAAATTATCATGATACGGCCTACACGTATCCAATTATGGACACGATACTAGTCTCACATAATCAAACACATGTCAATTTGGTCCACTAGACCTATTGACAAACACATGGTGCACCAACCTCGGATTTCTCCCAAATTGGGCATAAAATAAGCCGTAACTTCCAAAATAGAGGTCCCTGGTAGTCAATTCTTCTTCCTATAGGTAGCCTTGGTACATGAAAGGGTTCCTAATGATTAAACTACAGATATAGAGTCTAATTAGAAGGGAAATTTTGAAATGTAGCTATTGGGAGATGGATTCCCAATACAAGTTTCTAATTGAATGCAAAGAGTCCTCAGCTTGTGCATTATTCACTTCCTTGGAGATCCTTGCCTCCTCCTTGCAGCAATAGCCTCCAATGGTAAAGTAGAGAAGGATTGGAAAGTAAATTTGGTAAGAATTTGGTGTAGGTAAGAGGGAATTTGGGAAGAAAATTTCTAGATCTAGAATTTGGATGAAAGAATTGAGGAGAGAGAAATTCCTCCTCTCCTAAGTAGGCCGGCCACATGCTTGCTCCTCAAGCAATGTACAAAGTCCTGAATGCCCTTTGGGGCTTGTCATGAATAAAAGGATTAAGGAAGAAAGGTTCTACTCCAAATGGTTTGACTAATTAAATCACTAACTTAAAGGATTGACTAGCTATTTGGCTTAAGTCTAACTAAAATAAATGTTGGTCCATGAGTCAATTCTAATCTAGTTAGGTCCACTACACAAGTCCAAATTATAATGCAACATATAACAATAAATAAATAATACTATAAATAAATATACAACATGCACAATAATTAATTAATTATGAAATAACCTAAATACTATTTCCTAAAAAATATGGTAGTGACAAGTCTACCCCCCTTAAAAGAATTTTGTCCTCAAAATTCAAAGGCTAAACTACCCCAAGAAAAGCAAAACAGAACAAAAAAGAACATACCTCAAGGCACAAACAAATACAGGTACCTCTCTCGCATTTCATCATCCCTCTCCCAGGTAGACTCACCCAGAGAGTGATGCTTCCATGCGACGCATACCAAGGGAATGATCAGGTTCCTCAACACCTTCTTTTTCTGATCCAGAATATCAACTGGATGCTCTGAATAGCTAAGAGTATGGTCCAACTCTCTGAGTGATCCAATACGTGACTAGGATCCGCCACGTACCATCTCAAATATGACACATAAAACACGTTGTGAACTCCCTCCAATGCAGGTGGTAAGTCTAGTCTGTAGGCAACTGCACTGACCCTCTGGAGAATACTGAAGGGTCCAATGAATCGCAGACTAAGCTTCATGCCTCCACTGAAGCGAATCGTGCCTCGTGTCAGAGAAATCCTCAAAAACACCAGACCTCCAACCTAGAACAAAATACAACCTTAAGAACTTAATCAATAACAAACAACCAATATCAACACAAAATAAAAGCTAAAATTATACCTCAAACTCCAAAGGTCTTCGGTGACTATCGGCCCAATGTCGTTGTCTGTCCTGCGCCACCCGAAATCTATCTCTAATCAGCTTGACATTCTCCGCTACATCCACCACCATCTCTAGCCCTAGCAAAGTCTTTTTTCCCTTATTGTCTATACAATATTCTTTTATCCTCTAACTCATCTACACTACCCAACTTACAAGAATTCTACTAGTAGTCAAAGTCTTTTGAGGCTATTGTCTAGGTTATAAGGCGAGTTTATTCACTGGGTCAAAATTTTTTGGGATATTTGTCTGGATCTCATAACCATAATTTTTCTCTGTAACCGTCAAGTATTGTAATCTAATACTTCCACGCCACCTAGCCAATATGTCTGCAAATAATTTGACTACTCTACTATAATGGTCTAGTTGCACCTGTCGCTACCTTGCCAGCGATTTGTCATAGTCATCAGTTCGTAACAAGTGCCTTCAACTCTTTTCTAAGCTTAGTCTAAGTTTTAGGGCAACAATTAAGGTCTTGACTAACTTTATAAAACTATTAGAAGTATAAACTATTTCAATAATCCCACTAATTCCTATTAGACTAAAGGATGCTACTTATGGTCTAAAAATAATAAGAGAATACAGATATTGTTATAGTGCATATACATAAGGGTTATCATTATGAACTCATCTTTTAGTTATTAATCATTACTAACCCATATATGTTTTAACTAACAAAATAAGGATGAGGTTGAAGTAACTCAAACAATTCATGACGGCACCAAAGATGCAACTACGGTAAGAAGAATTAAGCACGGGATAAGGAATGGATATGGAAGAGAAGATGAGCAACCCAAGGGGACGAGGTGGTGATAGAAAAGAGAATACTACTATAGCTACACATGTCATCCATTAGCATCGTGGATATGCCATCTAGTTAAAACATCAACATATCCTCAAAAATTTTAACAGCAAATATATCACATTGTGATATGCCCTCAATTATAAAAGATAGTCACAAAGTAATGTGATTGGCCTATGGGGTATATCTAGTACTCTCCGTGTATCAAACTTATACCAAGCACGAACATTCGTCTTTCCGAAATAGGGGAAGACGAAAAACAATAAAAAAGAATTCAAGGAGGAGGTTATAGAATGCAAGTACGGGGTTCAAGGCGATTAAAAAATTCAAAAAGAGAGTTGTAAGGGCAGTTGTTGATTGAAACCTTATTTTGGTAAATTTCTATTTGTATACTCATATCAGTACAGTTATATAACCGATACGATATGCTCGAACATGTCTAGAGGGCAAGTATTTTCGTCTAACAAGCTGAGTCAACTATATCTCAATCCACGTAAAGTAGTCATGCAAAGAGCGAACAAAGTGCATTAAGGTTGATCAGACCATAATACACTGATTCTGATTTAGACAATGTATTAGTAGGCGTCCCCAATAACACATATGTCATGAACAAGCTCGATAAAAGAATAAGCTTGCAAAACTAGGCTATAAAATAACAGCATAAGCGAAGGTAGTCCAAAAAATATAAGTACGCTTGATTATGATGGAGGAAGGTACAATATAATTTAAGTTCACCAAGAAGATCGGTGTTGCCTCTACAGTTGTCATACTAACTTCTTGTCTAAGTCTATAGTCGACCAAATGGGGGGTATGGGTCTCTAAGTTCTATAATCTGGATAAACACTATCTTCTTATGCAAGCCTATAGTTGGTGTCATTCAATTACACTTCATTAATGGGTCAAAAGGACTATGTGATACTAGGTTATGAGGCATACTACCAAACTTACAAGAATTTAACTAATAGGGTTATTGAATAATAGAGCGTATATACCTAGTACCAGTCATCTTCCTAACCCCTATCAAGCACGAAAGAAAAGATAAGATTGACGTTGTGAAAGGATCAAACAAGATGCAATACAAGCAAGCAAATAAGAGTGCGAAATGAAATCAAGGGAGGTGATTAAATAAGTGGATGAGATCCTATATTCTAATTCTATGCGCAGGCTTGCTCGGTACAGTAACGTAACCGAGACAATATACTCTCGACCTGCATGGGCCACCACAAAAATATGTCACGTCCCAGTCCCAAAATACGTAGGACTAGGAATATGTGAACATGCCAGCCGTATGTATATGGCAACTCCAATATATGGATACCATAATACACACGTATGCTGTAATATGAATGTTAATTCACATGTGGTATATATATTGTCACAAGTCACAGGGCATAACTAGATCTCATCCACAGAATCAAATAACTAATCAACTATATAACTGAATCAAGTATAAAATACTTAATAAGAATAAGTAGTTGGGTGGAGACAAATCCACTACCAACTAGAATATAAGAGAGATAAAATAAGTACATCTAACTGATCAATGAGACTAGAAGAGAAGACCTCCTCGAAAGAGAGAGAAGTAGTAAGTCCTGATCCGTGCTCCTGCGAATAGTCAAGATCGTCTACACCTGGAAATGGACCAGGTCCTCAGAGGGACGTAACAAGATACATAGAAGTATGCCAATTAAATACAGTAAAATATGCATAATAGACCGAAAATATATAAGTACGCTGTACTAGACAATCTATATGAATATGCATAATGAGGACAACTTTTTGACGTATGGGCATGGGTAGGCTACTCTATCTAATCTCACAACTCACACACATGTCCATGAACATCAGAAGCCGTCATACCGCGAGGGTAGCGACCAGCGTGACATAACTACCGTAGAGCGTGCTAGTTACTACGGTTTACCAGAGTGGATATAGCCCATACACCTACTGATTGTCCTTCCCTCCCATGATAATATGTGTCAAGTGTGTGTCAACATATATATAGTATATAATTTATGACTAAAAAAACACATATATAATGAATATATAAAAATATGATAAGCATGCAAAAGTACTATAAGCAATTTGGCAAGGTATCTTTCCTGGTAAGAAAGCTGTAAAGTGTAAGAGTCCAGACTTCAAGCACAAAGAGATCAGAAACCATGGCATCAGAATGAACGTCTCTGGATGCTGAAATAAACATCACCAACATTCCCAGAATAAGCGAGATAGCTAGAAAACACTACCCTTTCGTCCAATGTGGACACAGGGGCAAAACAGTAATTTCGGGTCAAAACGGGGTCCACATGTGGCCCACTTTGTACCGAAAAGCGTGCCAGAGGTGAAGGTCTCTAAATGGGACAAATTATAGGTCAAACAAATTATAAACGTCGATACGAACTCAACGGTATATCTAATTTTGGATTCCGGTGAGTCGATCACAAATTCGTCCTTCAAGTCAACCCGTGGGGCCCGCGAATAGGCGGCTTGGTCAACTGTCTTAGAATCGCGTGAATCTTTGGTCACAGGACCAGCGTGATACCATGAATCCAATGGTACAAGTTTTGTCGTATTCCGACGAGCGTACACTAAATGGCGTGGTATTTTACAAAAGTTACGATACGGGGACTTTTTACGGATACGGGTTGATTCCGACGCGCACACACGTCCAAATTAGTTTCCGCGAAAGCCCACACGTCAGGACATACCATACGCACCTTTCGGTGCAATTAGTACGCGATGAGACAGTCCCGTTTGGCGGGACACACTCCGTATCACAAAATTTAAGTTTTAAATTATCAAGTTTTTGGTTGTTTGGAGGTCGAATAATTTAACATATAAAATGAATTAATAAAAACTAAAAGAACAAAAAAAAATTCGGTTATATTGAGAAGAAAATGCTTCAATTAGTTTTTGAAAATATTAAACAGGTCGATGGCAAATTGGGTGTGAACATAGGGGTTTGGGTTGAAGTTTCTGGACTGTTTTGGTCAGTTTTTCGGCCATTTTTCGGTCGATTTTTCGACCAATCCGGGACACTAAAACTCGTCCCGCTTGAATGAAAATCCTAGAGGGTTAGTTGTGAACGTACATGGACAAACCGTTCGAGAAAATGATCAAAGATGAAGGAGATGTGATACCTTGAAGTATGGACACTGTTGCACGTACATACACGTGCGTACGCGGGCGACGGACGGCGGCGGTCGGTGTGGCTGCGGCGGCGTGCAGCTGCGGCGACACGCGGCTGCGGCTGCGGTCGACGCGGGGGTGGTCGCCGGTGTTGGTCGGAGGCACGGGTTAGGGTTAGGATTTAGTTATCATACGTATATATATAGAGAGAAGGGAGAGGGGAGATACTGGGAAAGGGCTGCGAGTTCTGGGGGTTGGGTAGTTATTAGGATTTAGTAATTAGGAGTAGGTTTAGTTACTAATTAGGTTTTAGGTTTTAGAGTTAAGGTTTTATTTATATTTTCTTTTTTTCTTTTCTTTTCTTTTTTCTTTTCTTTTTAATTCTTTTTCTTTTCTTTTATTTTTTTAACAACATTATTATTATTATTATTATTATTATTATTATTATTATTATTATTATTATTATTATTATTATTATTATTACTATTATTATTATTATTATTATTAACTATATATTTACTTATTTATATATATAGATGGAATTATAAAAATCCTAAAAAGAATATTTGCACACCAAATAAATTCTAAAAAATTACTTTGTAAAGCTTTAATACAATATTACACCCAAAATATTTTATGAAAATATTTTATAATTAATGATTAGATATTTATCTAGTTATATAAATTAGATAATTATATCAGCGAATTAACTAAGTAATTAATTAAATGGTTATCCACAAAATAGGTAATAGTAAATGATATACACATCTATATAAAAAGAAAAAAAATGCCTAACTTGGCACGAAAAATTATGGGCTACTAATTATAGAAAAGTTGGAGTTGAAAAAATAACCACAATTAAATTATATATATATTATCTAAATATTAACACAAAATCTATGGTCGTTGCACTAATGTCATACTAACATCAAGAGATCGAATTTTTGTGCCACGAAAAGATCATATAGGTAGTGTCTCCTGTGTAGGCTACTTCCTATGAAGGGCGATACATATTTTGGGGCCATCCTACATTATTAATGTCCAAACCACGGTGAAGTATCTTAATAAAATTATTGGATTTTAATTGATTTGAAAAAATAATCTAAAACAAATGCAAGAAATATAAAATACACACAAGATACATATTTTTGGGTGAGGTGGTTTACAATAAAGTCGTGAATGCCCTTTGGGGCTTGTCATGAAGAAAAGGATTAAGGAAGGAAGGTTCTACTACTAATGTTTGACTAATTAAATCACAACCTTAAAGGATTGGTTAGCTATTTGGCTCAAGTCTAACTAAAATAAATGTTGGTCAGTCAATTCTAATCTAGTTAGGTCCACTAACACAAGTCCAAATTATAATGCAACATCTAACAATAAATAAATAATACTATAAATAAATATACAACATGTACAATAATTAATTAATTATAAAATGATCAAAATACTCTTTCCTAGAAAATATGGTAGTGACACATCAGGGCTCGGACAACACCATTTGGCTGCTCGGGCTGAACTGGGTGCACAGGTGCTGCCTGCTGGTCCGGTACTGTTGGCCGATCTGTCTCGGGATCTTCTCTAGACTCTGTACCTGAGTGCTGAGGCCGATCTCCAGGAATACGCTAGGCTCCCGAATGTTGTCCCTCCTCGAGCTGCACTCGATCTATCTGGCCGATAGTAACAAAAACAGTGCCCCTGAAAGTTACGGACACAAGAGTCAATGGAAGAACAGAATAGATCAACGAATAAGAAGATAACATGTCAAGAATTAGGGATAGAGATAAATGACTAGTGATCAAAGGAAACAGTTTTAGGATTGAGACATCAAGCAACAGCAACAACCCCCACATATTTGTAAAAAACCAGATCAAATCTGCTCAGACAAATATAATCACTCAGACAGACCTGCATGGGCCACCACTAAAACCATGTCATGTCCCAAAACCAGAATACTGGAGAGCAGGACGGACAAGGCCAGCTACGTATATTTAGAACACTCTGGTACTCTGCATATACGGTGAAGCTGTAAGATATGAGGGATCACTACTACAAACCATCAGTCAAGCCTAGGTCCAACAAACCCTAGGTCTCAATCACAAGAACAACAAAAATAATAACAAGATTTAAGATAAGATCAGCTAAAGTATAATATTAAAGCGTCTCAAACTATAATATACAGATGATCATGATGCTAGTAAAAACAGAATGAATAAACTAGCCAGAATCTGAGTCATACATGATCAACCCTATGATATGTCAATCATGTTATTGCCCGTAGGCTAACAGATCAAACCAAAACATGAGCTAAACACATACTCAGTGGCTAAACGCCAACAAAAATAGAATGTATATCAGAGTGGAGAAGTAAGAAAACCCACTCAAGTGGTATGGTGCTCCTGGTGGTCACCATCCTCAGAAAAGTATGGAAAATTCTCCGATGTCGCTACTGGATCTGGCCAAACAAAACCAGTGGGATCAACCCCAAATAGCAAGTACCACAAAGAAAGTCAATCTAAGAACTTAAACCAACAACATAAGCAATACAAATACTGAAAGTAAAGACTGAATGTAAATAATCTCAGGATAATAAAAGAAATATTGTAAACCTGCAATGAGACATATCCTGAACTAATAAGCAATAGAGTAACAAGTGCAGAAAATAAAGGTGTGATTATGTAAAGCCTAGACTAACCATCATCCATAAATCATGACAAATCATATAAGTACGGCTTGATACTTTAACTAACTAGGGTTATCACAATCTTAATTACTAACAATTATAATGCAACGTGATACTAGAGTTCTTTCTGACTGCATGCCCCTGCAGTCTGTCTATGATATCCATACGCACAAATCAGCACCGAATACTCCTCAAGATACTTCATAATATAAACCACTGGATACTCCATAAGTAACTGTATGAATTACCGGGACTGCATGCAATCTAGGAAAATCTCTAGCCATGTACTAAGTGAATCTCTAGTTATTAACCCCTAGATTTTTCTTGTATGAATCCGGGTGTGGCATTCCACTAAATCCATCCTAGACATGATGCAACAAAATATGTTCTAATAGTAATATAAACAAGTTTAATATACATTGCACAAACGGACTCATGTAAGTCACGACAACAACCAAGTCATGTGAAGCCAAGTGATGCCAGGTAAAGCCATGTGAAGTCAGGTAAAGTCATGTACAACCATGTGAAGCCAAGTCCATCCAGATGAAGCCAAGTGAAACCAAGTCAAGCCATGTCCGATGAAGACATGTAAAGTCATGCCAAGTCAGGTACAGTCAATCATGTCAACACGTGTAGCCGGACAAAGCCGGGTAAAACCGAGTAAAGCCAAGTCAAGGCAAGTCCTCTGAAACCATGTAAGTTTATGTCTAGTCAAGTCAAATTATTGCGTGTCCAAGCAAAAGTAAGAAGAATTAAAATGAAATCACGAAAAACTAAGAATTCCTAAATAAAGAGCACGATCGGTATACCGTCGGTATAATCCAGTACACTGTCGGTATACCAGTCCAGAGATAGAAAAAATACAACAAGTTCTGGATTTCAACAAATCGGTATACCGTCGATATATTATAGTATACCGTAGGTATACTACAGTATACCGTCGATATATTGTAGTATACCGTATGTATACTACAGTATACCGTCGGTATTTCGTTCCAAGTAGACAAGAAAGGTTCTGGAAAATAAAGTTCCACAAATCGGTATACCTTCAGTATACTGTAGTATACCGTCGGTATGTCGGCCAATACAAATATCCTGAAGTCGGTTAACAATATCGACAAGGATCGGTATATCGTCGGTACATTATAGTACACTGTCGGTATGCTGATAAGGTTCACAGAAAATATCTAGAAATCTAAGTCGGTCGAAATTGGTATACCGTCGGTATATTGAAGGATATTATCGGTATACTGTAGTATACCGTCGGTATGCCGGTTTTCAGGGATAAACATGGTTAAAATCAAGTCAAGACTGATTTCCGAAATCCAAATCAAAATTCTGAAAACTACCAGAACCAAGTCTAACTAGGAGTCAAGTCTATTAGTAAGTCTCTTATCACAATATGGAATAAATCTCACGGTCACATCTCCGGTACCGTTTCCATTACCGCGTTACCAAAAAGGGACGGGACAAGATTCTACCAGAAATCAAAACCAATATGGTCAAAAGGCTAGAAAATACGTGATAAACAATAATAGTAAAGCGAGTCTAAGCTAAAAAGCAATAACCAAAGCTTCAGAAAAGTAAAATGACAGAAAGTAAAAGAAGTTCACGAAATCGATAAGGTGTACTTGCCTAGGCGAGCTCACAGCCTAAACCTTCTAGTCCACCACCACGAAGGAGTTCAGAAACCACACTACAGGTCTCAAGACCAAGGTCCAAGATCGAGAGAGAAAGGAAGAAGAGAAGAGAGAGAAAGAGAAAGAAATGAAATGAACTCAAGTACTATTTATAGAGAAGTTCTCAAAAATATCTCGAAAAGTAAAACAAATATCTACCGGGAGTATACTGTTAGTATACTGTAGTATACCGTCGGTATACCGGTCAAGTAGTAAAGTTTAATTTTTTAAAATTTTCAAGCTTCCTCGAGATCCAATAAAATGCAATAAATAGTACAAAAATACGTATCCACATAAAATACGAATACTGTGAGACGAGTCTCACAATACTTAAAAAGATTTTTATTGATGCTATACATACGCCTTAGACAACTTAATTTAGAGTCGGTTCTAAGCCACATTATATATATATATATATATATATATATATATATATATATGAAACAGAAAATCTAAGAGGAACCCTATAGAGTGGATCTCTCCTGAGGATCATTGTAGCATCTGGCTAGCTAGCGAAAAATTATAATTAAAGTAAAAAGGATATAGGTTGATAATAATAATAAGGGTAATTACTTCATTGTTGGTGTAACTATTAATCGATTTATATTTTGTCATATTGGTGGATCTCTCCCTGCTTGGGGATCTCTATTCAAGGTGTATATTGGGCCGGACCGGACCGGCCCGCAGTCCTGGTCAACCGGGTCCGGTTCGGACCGGGCTCAACACGAAGAGAGCGGCAGGGCGGCCCGGCCCGGTCAATAAATTATTCGACCCAGTTCGAATCTATGACCAGGTCAGGGTAGGACCGGGCCGAACCGGTCTGGGTCCGGACCGGTCCACGGTCGGGCCGGCCCGATTATATATATATATATATATATATATATATATATATATATATATATTGGGTCGGTTGGAGCATTGGCGAGATGCTGCTCTGAAGTGAGATGTGGATGCAATTGAGTTGTAAGCTCATTTCTTTATATTCAATTACCATATATATATATATATATATATATATATTACAATTATTATTTTTTATAATAAAGATTATTGCAAATATATATATATATATATATATATATATATATATATATATATATATATATATATATATTAAAGTAAATAAAAAACCGGGCCGATCCGGCCCGGACCCGCAACGTTACACATCGGACCAGGCCGGACTTACGGACCGATATTGCCGACCCAGCCCGGACCCGCGGAGGATGTGGGCCAAACCGGTCCGGATCGTTGACCGGATCCGAGCCGGTCCGGACCAGGTTTGACCAGGCCGGACCAGTGGCGTGGCCAGCCTACACTTTTACACACCTTGAATCTCTATTAGTACACATACTTGATAATACTGTAGTGTGACTATAGCTAACATAGAAAAGACCTGGGTTGCTCAGTTGTCTCAACAGCAGATCATTCTATGCATGTAGAAGCACTATGATGTTTCCCTCCTTGCTGATGAGCCTTCTACAACCCTATTCGAACTGCCACACCACCAATGCTGCCCTTTGCCTTTGGTTCAGACCAACACTCCCTCCTCGTACCAAGTCCAACTATCATTGGTTATCATTTTGTGCAACATTCCCTTATGGGGCAACCACTCTTCTATTTGTCACATCCTAATCTGCAGATTGCCAACTTCTTCACCAAAAACTCTCATTAGGCAGTCCATTGCGAGTGTCAAAATTGTTTCTGTGCTACCAAGGGGATCCAAGTGATTCCAATGTCGCATAAACATGGGTGGACGTTCTGTGCTATTGTCCTTGAGATGCACACAAACATTATCTTTCTAGCGAACACAAGTTCAGCAAGACAATCACAGAAGGCCAAACACAAGGCGCCAGAAAAACAGAAGGAAGGACATTGAACATGTTGCACGAGTACCTTTCAATCTGTAATTGCAGCAAAACAGAGCAGCCAGAAAGCAGAGCTACTGCAGATACATTGCAGGAAAGTGTGATCACACAAGCATGCATATTATCCCTTCTTTGATCCTGAAGTCCAAGTGATGTGAAGTGAAGAGTAGCATGCTTTCTGACAGTCGCAATAATACTCCTACATACATATAACACCAAAATGCAGAAGGGAGAGAACTAAATGCGGACAGAACTACCAAGCAATTAGAAAAAACACCAAAACACATTCAACTCCTAAATTCTGGTCCAAAGAACTAGTTCACAACTAAAAAGTGATGGGCAACAATTGTTCTCTTCTCCCTCTCTCAATCTTGCAGATCCATGAGGCTAAACTACAGGTAAAGACACGGGCATCAGCTCACACAACTCCAAGGATGCACTCACCACCTAAATTAACCAACTAAATTCTGACAGAATACGACGATACAAAAGTACACTCAAAACATTGTGGCAGAACTACCGAGAACAACGAACACTCACACGCCTTACAAATTCACCATCTTTCTGCATCTGAAAGCTAATCACCAACACCCAGTTCCATTTCAGCCATTATCAGGCATATGTTGTTGCATCTGTTGACCTTGCTGTTGCTGTGCCAGCTGCGGCTGAGCTAACTGCCACGACATGTAACCCGATGGCTGAGGTTGGGAAGTGGCATACATTTCAGCTCCCTGATCGACGCTCTTCCCCATAAACATCCCCGGCAGGGCCCCAACCTGGTGCTGTGGTGGAACATAGTAGTAAGGCATGGTGTCTGCAGGACCACCTACCACAGGCAAAGCAGCTCTAGGAATCCCAAGCCCCTCTTCCTTTAACTCGTCCCTGGGGACAATATCAACTAAGAAGTCAAATATGTCGGTTCTAGTTATAGCAGCAGCGATATCATTTTTCTGTAGTGTCCTCCTCTTGTTCTCCTCCGTATTGATCCATGCCCTTAAAGTCAGCTCCAATATGAATATTTCACAAGCCTTTGCAAATACTACAGGGGCCTCAGCCGATATCATCCGCACATCCTCGTCAGCCTTCATAATCTTCTTAATGCGGGCTAGTGGCAGACTATGGTTCTTGAAGTCAGTTGTCTGTTCAATCTCCATGACTCGCTCAGCCCAGAAGGCCTGTAGCTGCTGTTGTTGCTGCTGCTGTTGCTGCATATGAAACTGGTGGGCTTGCTGATACGTGAGCTGAGCCGATGATGCAGGAAAGGCAGCACTAGGAGCACCAGCCATTGCAGCTTGCTGGTATGGAGCTCCATAGGCTACCTGGGGAGCACTGCCACTAGTAGCTCCCGTCACAGGATGAGGTGGTGGAGACTGCTCTGTGGTTTGAGTACCATTCATTTTCTTCAGTTATGGACGAAGCACTATAGATCAAAAAGAATGAAAATGTGAGGACATTCAAAGCAGCAGCAGTCATTTCAACTTAAATAAAAACATAATTTGGGTTCTAATGATTTTTGAATGATTGACAATCAGAAATATCAGGAAATAAATTAGCAGTAACGCTAAATGAATATCTGAATATCATAACATCAACGCTCGAGAAACCATAAGACAGACTCCCATATATCTATTGCCGTCTTGCTTTAACTCCAACTGTAACATCAAGTTATGTGGTCGCTACAACCATGTGATGATCGGTCCTCAATTGCTACTACTATTAACATGAGGCACCACCTACAAGAACACCTTAGGGATGTATGGAATTTAACGAAAAACAGTCTTAGATGAGTTCCACCATGTACTGAAGACATTTTATTAAACTAAAGCTGATTTTGAAAGGACAAATGCATATAAGAAATGATGAGATCGTGTTGCATCCAAACTCAACATCATATTCACTTTTCGGACCTAGCAAGGTCGCTAGAACCATGCAATGGTCGGTCCACAATTGCTACTCCTATTAACATGAGGCACCCCACCTACAGGAACACCAGAGGGATGTATGGAATTTAACGGAAAACTGTCTGAGACGAGTCCAGTATGTACTGAAGACAATTTATTAGACTAAAGCTGATTTTGAAACGACAAATGCATATAAGAAATGATGAGATCATGTATCAGTGGTGCATCCAAATTCAACATTGTTAGAGTTATTTTATTTTGTTATTTATCATATGAGGGTATAATAGTAATTGTGGGTGTATTGCATATCAATATAAATAGACATGAGATGCAACCTAGGGTTTAAGGCCCTTGCAATATCCTTTCTCATATTCTCACTTCTCCTACTTTCCCTTCTCCTCTCTATCTCCAAACTTAACTTGGTATAGAGCTTATATTTGTAAGTACTGTACATCCCATCCACGACAGGGCCGATCGACGTTTTTCGTCTACTTTTTATGATTCGCCGTTCGTCGTTCGTTGTTCGTGGTCGTTCGTGATTCGTTTATGAGATCTAGGGTTTCTACAGATCTCCGTTGGTTATTCGTCATCGGTTGAGGTTCGTTGTGAGATCTAGGGTTTCAAAGACCTCGTCTTTCTGTTGCATCTGCAAGTATAGTGGGGACCGAATCTTCTAACGACGTTAATAGTGGTGGTGGTAGCGGAGGTGGTTCTCCTTTTACTGTTATTCATAATGATGAATTGGGAAAGTCGATTACAGCAGTGAAACTCAATGGTGCGAACTACCTTGCCTGGTCTAAGTCTATCAAAGTGGTGTTAAGGGCGAAGAAGTTAAAGTTTTTGACGGAAGAACCCCTACCTGAAACGTCCGCTGAGTATGAAGATTGGATGAGTGCAGATGCATACATTATGTCGTGGTTGTGGTATAGTATGGAACCACATATCGCTGCTAATGTTCAGTGGTGTGAATCAAGCAAACAGATTTGGGCATCTCTGGAAGAATCATATTCGCAGAAGCGAAACGTTACCCGTATCTATGAGTTGTACGAGTTATTGTTCAATACAAAGCAAAATGGAAAGCCTGTGAATGAATATCTGGCTTCAAAGAAGGCTTTGTGGGAGGAACTGCTTCAATATCATCATGTTACTACTGATTTGAAGGAAGCTCGGAGACAGAAGGAAGAATTTCATGTTTCACTTATCCTAGCCAGCATGGATCCTGCGCTCGAACCTTATAAAGCTCAAATCATTGCTGGAGAGCAGTTACCTACTGTGGCAGATACTTTCTCCCATCTCAATCGTTCCTTTCTGGAACAGAGTTCTGTGGTGCCGAGTACTGACTCTTCTGTCATAGTTTCTAGTGTTGTTGGTCGTGGTGGTGGACGTGGTATTGGACGTGACGGTAGAGATGGTGGTCGTAGTTTTGGTCGAGGACGAGGCCGTGGTGGTGGTCGCGGTGGTGGTGGTGGTGGCCGTGGTCAACCACGGAAGTGTAATTATTGTGGAATGCTCGGTCATGTAGAAGACTATTGTTGGGACAAGTGGGACAAACCAGAATATGCACATCAAGTGCATGATGAAAATATGCAGTCTCAGGTCACCACTTCTGCTCCTAGAGATGATACTTCGGGTTTCAATCAAACTTCAACGTCTGATACCTCATCTACATTTCAACAGATCCTCCAGAAGTTGAACGCGCTTGCTAGTACCACCTCCCAACCTACTGCAACCATGGCACATATAGGTAATCCTGCTTTTGTGGCAACCGAGTCACCATCCACCTCTTGGGTCATCGACTCAGGAGCAAGCTCTCACATATCTGGTATAACATCTATCTTTCATAATCGTAGTTCCATGAAACATAATATTATCTTGGCTGATGGGTCTACTCGTCCTGTGCTTGGGAAATGTGTCATTCACCCTACTCAATCACTACCATTATTTGATTCATTATATGTGCCTAATTTTCCATTTAATTTGTTATCTGTGAGCCAGTTAACCAAATCTCTTCAATGTTCTGTGACATTCTCCCAATTCGTGTGTTTTTCAGGACCTCAGGACGAAGAAGATGATTGGTTCGGGACATGAAAAAGATGGACTGTACTACTTGGATCTACCTGGAAAGGCCTTCACTTCTGTTTCTACTTCTCCGTTGCAGTGGCATTATCGTTTGGGACATCCGTCTTTGGCTAAGTTGCGTCAAGTTGTTCCTAGTTTGTGTCATGTTTCTAGTCTTGAATGTGAGGCTTGTCAGTTAGGCAAGCATTACCGTAGTTCTTTTCCTCGTCGTAGTGAGAGTCGTCAATTAGAGTCTTTTGATCTTGTTCATTCTGATATTTGGGATCCGTCTAGAGTCAAAAGTCCAAAAGGATTTCAGTATTTTGTTATTTTTATTGATGATTATTCCAGAATTACTTGGTGTTATTTAATAAAAGAAAGATCTGAGTTTCCAAATGTGTTATCTGCCTTTTATAATGAAGTCTATGTTCAGTTTAATAAACGTATCAAAATTCTGCGTTCTGATAATGCTTTGGAGTATACTCAATCTTCTGTGAACAGTTTCTGTGTTGATCGTGGTATGATTCATCAAACCAGTTGTGTCCACACCTCTCAACAAAATGGTATAGCCGAACGCAAACATCGACACATTTTAGATGTGGCTCGAACTCTCATGTTCAATATGCATGTCCCTAAACAGTATTGGGCAGATGTCGTTCTTACTGCATGTTATCTTATTAATCGCATGCCATCATCTGTATTAAATAACAAAGTTCCATTTACCATATTACATACAGATGTCGCACCTTTTCCTTATCTCCTTGAGTGTTTGGGTGTGTCGCTTTTATTCATAACTTGGAACATAATCGAGATAAGTTGGCTCATAGATATCTGAAGTGTGTCTTTCTTGGTTATCCCCGTACTCAAAAAGGTTATCGTTGTTACAGTCCACAGTCACGCAAATATTATGTCAGTGCGGATGTTACATTCTTTGAGTCTACTCCTTTCTTTCCTTCAGGAGACCGTTATATTCCTTTTACAACAGATTTGATATCTTCCATACCACTTCCGGTCATTCCTGAATCAATTTCTGTCTCCATTTACAGGTTTATCAGAGATCCAAGGACAGGCCAGTGGTTCTGCAGAATTCAGCCTTCAACCAATCATCTTCCGTGCCTGAGGTTTCTGCTCCCATCACCACAGATCCAGATGATCTTCCTATTGCTCTCAGAAAAAGACGCCTTTGTACCACAAAGAATAAGCATCACATTTCTAACTATTTTTCATTACACCGTGCTTCATCATCTTTTCATACATTTGTTGTTTCATTGTCTTCTATTTTTATTCCCAAAACTTACAAGCAGGCTATGTCATCTTCTGATTGGAAAAGTGCAATGGTTGAGGAGATGTATGCTTTATATCAAAATCAGACTTGGGAGCTTACATCACTTCCTGTTGGAAAGCAAACAGTGGGTTGTAGAAGGGTGTACACGGTTAAGTATCACCCTGATGGTTCTGTTGAGCGCCTCAAGGCACGGTTGGTTGCCAAAGGGTATACTCAGACATATAGCGTAGATTATATGAAGACTTTCTCTCCAGTGGCTCGGCTGAATTCAGTTCGAATTCTTATTTCTGTGGCGGTTAATCACCAATGGCCTATATATCAGCTGGACATAAACAATGCTTTCTTGCATGGTGACTTACAGGAAGAGGTTTATATGGATCAACCATCGGGATATGTTGTAGCAGAAAATAAAAAACTCGTATGTCGATTGAAGAAAGCATTATATGGACTGAAACAGTCACCTCGTGCTTGGTTTGACAAGTTCAGTTCAGTTCTCATTCAGTATGACTTTCAGCGTACCACATCAGATCATTCAGTATTTTGCCATTCTTCCTCGGCAGGTATTATCGTGTTGATTGTTTATGTTGATGATATCATTATATCTGGGAGTGATCATGCTGGAATTGTGGACTTGAAGACCTACCTTAGTCGTCAGTTTCATACTAAGGATTTGGGTCTTCTTCGATATTTTCTTGAAATCGAGGTTGCTCGATCTAAGAAGGGTGTGTATCTGTCACAACGCAAGTATGTTCTAGACTTGCTCTCCGAGACTGGGATGTTAGAGTGTCGGCCAGTTGAGACTCCTATGGATTATCATGACAAGCTTGATGCTGACAGGGGAGAGTTATTTGAGGATGTTGGATATTATAGACGTTTGGTTGGCAAACTTATATATCTTATTGTTACTCGACCAGACATCACATATACAGTTGGAGTAGTTAGTCAGTTTATGCATGCCCCTCGGCAACCACATTGGGAGGCTATCTCTCGCATTCTTCGATACTTGAAGGATGCACCTGGAAAGGGTTTGTTGTACAAACCTTCCCAGTTGCTTACGGTGACTGGGTTCAGTGATGCTGATTGGGCAGGCAGTCGCAGTGATAGGAGGTCTACTTCTGGCTATTGTACGTTTGTGGGTAGCAATCTTGTCACGTGTCGTAGTAAGAAGCAGAATGTTGTGGCTCGTTCTAGTGCAAAGGCCGAGTACCGTGCGATGGCTCATACAGCTTCTGAGATGATGTGGGTGCAATCTCTTCTTCATGAAATGGAAATTATGATTCCTATTCCGATGGAGATGTATTTTGATAATCAGTCGGCAATGTTTATCGCAAGTAATCTGGTGTTTCATGAGCACACGAAACATATCGAGGTGGATTGTCATTTTGTTCGTGATTTGTTGCTGAAGAAACAGATTGTCACTCCTTATGTTCGGTCAGAGGATCAATTAGGTGATATCCTCACCAAACCACTTGCTCGTGGTCTATTTTCTGATTTATGTAGCAAGTTGGGCATGTCTGATCTATATGCTCCTGCTTGAGGGAGGGTGTTAGAGTTATTTTATTTTGTTATTTATCATATGAGGGTATAATAGTAATTGTGGGTATATTGCATATCAATATAAATAGACATGAGATGCAACCTAGGGTTTAAGGCCCTTGCAATCTCCTTTCTCATATTCTCTCTTCTTCTACTTTCCCTTCTCCTCTCTATCTCCAAACTTAACTAACATCATCGTCACTTTTCTAGTGACCTTGCAAGGTCACTAGAATACTTGTATATATCGTTATGGCACCACACTGTGATTAAATAAGAGTCCCCAGCACGAAAAGGATTCCTCTCATGAGGAATCTGGGGAGGATAAAAATTGTATGCAACCATTTATGGAAAAACGGCCTCCTCTCCCAAGCCCACATACACCAGGATGCATACATCAAACTTATCATCATTCCACGAAGGTAATGAAAATAAATATTAAGAGGAAAGAATGACAATAAATATGGTATAGTTAGTGTTGTTGCCGGTGTGTGCTATATATGGAAAAAAAATATTGTTCCATGAATCCTCAACCAAATGAGCCTTCGACTATGAGGGCATGTTTGAATGATACAAATATTTAACCCTCGAGCCTCATCACAACTCTAGAGTTTTGATAGACAAGTAGGGACTTTAACATGGTATCAGAATTCAGAACGAGGCTCTTCAGGACCTAGCTCTTTGTCTTCCTACAACTTTTTTTTTCAAAAATTAAACCTTCTGAACACAACCTAATCCTAACCCAACAACCTAGCCTAACCCTAAATTTAATACATTTGGCCACCATCAACACCTGTTGTGCTCACCTTGCACCTCTGATCAACCATGTTGAAAATATAAATAGAGGAATTGATTTCCATTGATTATTCGGAAAGAAGCCCAGAGGCTAATTTTAAATTGTAATAGGAGTCGTACACAATGAATCTGAACACCCTCTAGTCATAGTAATAACATAGTTTGCAGTATCAGCCAATACCGATACGATTTGACATGTCTTGATCCGATACCAATCGATACTGATAGTTACTGGTACCGATAGTTACTGATACCACCATCGGGGGGTATCTTTTTCAGCCAATTCGACAAAAAAATTGAACAAAAAGACCGGATATAAAAGCATAATAAGGTTGTAAAACATGTAAAGAATGAAAACATATCTATCGCATTTGACCAATCACTACTATTTCATTCAATTTCAAAAATATTAAGAAACAACACATAAAATACTTTGTTCTGTCTAAATATATAAAATAGTTCTTCTAAAATTTAATTAACTTATTAATAATTATTTGATTTTCGATACACCGATCTGAAACTGCCGATATCGTTGATCCCGATACTCGTAGGAAGGATCTGATACCAATACTGCAAATCTTGAGTAATAATCAACTAAAGTAACAATACTAATGTGCTACCTAATATAGGCAAAACAAATAAGATAGCTAATTAAGAATCATGATTTTCAGATCTTTTTGAATCATGAAATGATCATGAAATAAGGTAGCTTAACAATATGATTTCCCAAATGCTATTCAAGATTACAATAGTTGTCAAATACAATGGATATGGACACCTCTAATCATAGTATTATAGTAATGATCAATTAATGTAACAATACTAACATACTACCTCATAGAACCAGACAAATAAGATAGCTAATTAATATTTCCCTAGCTTCTTTGTCTTCTAAAAAAATTTGCTACTATTACAGCTTTAGCTGTAAAACAAGATGATGATGATGATGATGTTAAAGATAAATCTTAGTACAGGAGACTGGTGGGTAAGCTGATTTATTTAACTGTTACTAGACTAGGTATTTCTTTTTTTTCTGGGTGATTAAGCAATTAATGGAAACCCCAATCGGTATAATTGTGATATATCTAGATGCTCAACTAAGCCATCAACCCAGCAAACTGCTCTTGCATAACTTCCATTAAATCCTCACCTTCCATATCAATAGGTAATACCATGGAAAAGTCTAACATGGGCTTTGGTAGCAATTTGATGCAGGACAAACCTTTCGGGGCAGATAATATGAGTCAATTCACGACAATACTAACTGAGATTTGCCAAAAGACATTACAAGCAATATTAATATAATATACCAGTAAATAATCTAGCAAATCCTAGAGAGAAACAATTACATTCAGGAACTGAGATTGAATCCCATCTAAGAATAAGCAACTCATCACAATCACAATTGCAAATAAATTCATTTATAAAAACAAAGTCTTTCATGAATTTGTAAAACCAAGTTTATAAAACCAAGTCTAACATGAGTTTATATAGCCACACAAACCCTGGGCATCGAGTAACCCTAGCCCTATTAAAACTTACAAAATTTAATCAATCCTAATAAGAACTACCAAATGTAAATAATCCTAGAAATCAATAATGTGCATCATATGTATAAATATTAAAATCAGTGTACCAAAACACTTCCACAAAAAAATGACCTACTAACTGAATGTCCCAAAATTAACCCAAATTGGCAATCTCCAATATATCTCAAATGAATTGAAATAGTGCTCCATCAACCTTCAATGGGACCACTCCAATGTTTGAAATGAAGAACAGCTAGAAAAGGTATCAGCAATCATAATTACAAAGATAATGCAATAAGACTTCCTAGAACTGTTAGCAAATAAATGAATTTACGGTCATTACAGGAAAATCGACACCAAGAGCCGCACTCATTGTCAAGGCTACAATTCAGTAAATGTAGAATCAGAAAAGATGAGCTCGGAAATAAAGAAAGAGTCCCAGAATCTGCAGTACAAGCTGTGTTTAAATCTTCCATGCCTTCATTACTGCAAATACTCTGGTGCTTCTTAAACAAATTTAGGGAACATATTCAGTTTAGATCTTCAATGTTGCAAATAACTCAGTGCGTTGGTTACATAGAAATTCAAATTTGGATAATATTCCTAAAAGCATATATCAACATTTCTCAAATAATTAGCTACAGAAAGGTTGTAACAAAATTGTAGATATGAACTAAAGGACACTGAAAGCAAATCATATGTCATATGGTTCTGGAATTTCATTACACATATAATTAGCAGTAATGAAGGCATGGAGAAGTGCTCTAGCCGCAAGGATAGCTTACTTGCACAAATTGGTAGTAAATTCAGGGCAAGTAAAAGGAGAAGTACAACCAGCATCTTAGTATAATTCATTAGTTGCAATCATGCCAAGATAATTTTAACATAAACTAGAGAGACCCCATGCAAATAACTAACTTGGGATAAAAAAAAAACATACTTCCTGACACACACAAAAGACAAAAAAAGAAAGAAAAATTAAAAGAAAAAGGAAGGAAAAAAAGCATCATAACAAAAGATAGGAAAAAGAGGAAGAAAATAATCATCAAAAAGGAAGAAGGGAAAAACAAATAAAAAAAAGAAAATCAAACAAAAAAGAGAACCAAAACACCACCTTATTCTTCCTCTTCCTCCTTCCTCTTCTTCTCCAAACCTAAGAACCCTAATGAATTGGGTTCTAACAGAACCAGACCCGTGTATCGACTTAATTGGCTTAATTGGGATACAATCGGTACATGGAAAGAAATATTCCCTTACAAGAGGCAACCAATAAGGGATGTTCCCTTAAAAGATGCCAATATTTTCTCCAAAACTAATAGCATGGTTTGAGGTGTCTCAACTTCACTCAACAAATAAATCTAATATCATTTGTTAGTAAAGATAGCTTTACTTTGATTTTGTAAAATCAGATAATGGTAGATTATGGTCCTACAGATCTCGTGTCACTAAGGCTTCATTTGGTAGGAAGGATGGAAAAGTGGAAGGAAAGAAAAAGAGAGTGATGTATTTCCCTTCCATATAGAAAGGAAATATCATTTCCTTCCTTTGTGTTTGGTAGGAATGATGGAAAAGAGAAGAGATGCATTTTCCTTCGTTTGGTATGATAGAAAAAGTGGAAGGAAAGAAAGTAAAAATATATAGGTTTTACCAATTCTATCCCCAACTAAAAACACTTATTTACCATTTAACTTCATGAATAATTTTTAAATATACAATTAATATGAGGTATAATTGTTAATTAATATAAGCTTTCACTTTTCCTTCCACTTTCCTCCCACTTTTGGAAGGATTGAATTTCCTAGGTTAGGGGGGAAGAGTAATCCCTCCACTTTTCCTTCCTTCCCTTTTACCTTGCATACCAAACAAGAGAAAATGAATCCTTCCCTCCACTTTTCCCTCCCCCATTTCCCTTCTCACTTTTCTCTCCTACCAAACACACCCTAACCAATTTCAATATAAACTGCAAACTATTATTTTTGTAAAATATGATAATGGACGATGATGGTTTTTGCGGATCTCTTGCCCATTATAGTACCGGCCAGGTCCAGCACAACTATTTAGCGATACCTAATACCAAATTTCAATACATTGATGCCCTATAATACTTGCCTAACATAAGATGTCTACTCCTCTTCTGAAAAGATCCCTGTGAAAGACGATGTAGTGAAATACTCCTTATGCTTGGCAATTTTGATCCAAATACAAACTTGGTAATCGGCTAATAACGTAGCATTGCCCATATAATAAATTTGATTAAACTTAAATATGAACCTTCTATACTTGATAGATATGTTGAATCAAAAGTAACATAAGAAACTCAAGTCTATACATACTCAGAAGTGTTGCATTACAATTACTATAAATTAGTTTCTACATTTGTCAATTATGTGACTTTTAGTACAAGTAAAAATGAAAAATAAAATGTAAATAAAATTTCTTATTTTATACATTTTCACATAATTATACAGTATTCTAAAATTCGCTATACGTATTCGGTACAACAGAGGGCCGCCTAGCGCCTAGACGCCGAATTGATTTTTTTTTTAATTTTTATTTGAAATTTGAAATTCATAATACAAATTTGAAATCTAAACATGTTCTAAATCCATAATATAATTAATATTTTTTTTTTTTGAAATTTGAAATCAATATTACAAATTTAAAATTTTTAATATTCTAAATACAATCTTAAAATCTAAACAACATATCCACAATACAACTAAAAATCTAAAAAAACTCAAAATTCGAATAGCCGCACAGGGCCGAACAAGACCGAACAGGGCCGAACATGCGCACAAATCAGCCGAACATGAGATTTCCGGTTCGACCGGTGGCCGCCTAGCACCTAGGTAGCCGCCTGGGCCGATTTTTAGAACACTGTAATTATGAGCAAGAAACACTCGACGCTATGTTGCAATTACATTGCAAAATGGTGTTCTTGTGTGTATCGTGTATGTATCTGTTGTCTGTATTCGTGCTTGTATCCATACTCATTCAACATAGATAACCTTTGTACCTATTTGAAAATGTTTGTATCCCATATCCGTGTATCCGTATCGTTCCATATTCGTGCAACATAGACCGGATGTTATCACTCTGATAAATTTATTATAGTAAGCTTATTATAAATTTATTATAGTAAACTTATTGTAAAACCTTGTTAGCTTAACATAAATAACACAAGTTCATTAAAAATTTGTAAAGAAAATAGAACACTATCACTTGCAAATCTGCCACCTTCTTCCCTACAATTTTTTTTTTCCTTGTAATACAAATTGAATGAGAGAGATTATCATTTTTAATCATTCTCAGAATCTGAATATGATCTGTAGTTTGTAAATTTCTAAACAACTATAAAGAAAAATGAACCTCAAAAGAATTACTATTATTTCCAAAAATATTATCTTTAAATAACATTATAAGCTCAAGATTCTGCCAGGAAGTCATTTATACTAATAACTTCATATTTTTGAAGCGGGTATATTCTACGCATTCAGATGGTTGTAAAGACATATCATAGGGCCATGCTCAGAATATAGGAAGCAGTTGGAAGGACGAACACTCTGGAAGTCAGGCGCCATGTCCCTGTCAGGTTGTGCCAGACACAACAAAGACCCCAAAGACACAAAGTCGAAACAAAATATGAGCATGCCTGATAGTTCCAATTTCTTTCCACTAGCAAATTAAATGGCAAGTTCTTCCCAGCTCAAGTGCACTTTTTATCATCCGGTAACCCTATATAACAGCATACTGGCGGAATACCATAGTCAACATAAACTGTCACACTAACCATATGGCACACTCTCTCTAACTTCATGTTAAAGACCCTGCCATTGCACAATTGTCATGGTGGCATGGTCTTTAGTATGGTTTTTAATATGGTATCAGAGCCAACAAGGTCCGAATCTCGTCCGGCACGGATATGTAGAAAATAAAACCCCTGCACGAATCCAGCTCCCTAACAAAATGGGCATTCGACTTCGGGCATATTGGAAATAAATATAAGATATGACCTTAGACCTCCATGGCAACTCTAGACTTTTGGTGCAGTAGCAGACTCACAACACGAATCCAGCTCCCTAACAAAATGGGCATTCAACTTTGGGGATAATGGAAATAAATATAAGATATGACCTATGACCTCCATGGCAACTCTAGACTTTTGGTGCAGTAGTAGACTCGCAGGGTCGTCAATTTGTTGAGTAAATACTATATGCAGACCACATAGCATGATTAAGTATATCAAGATCCTTGCTCCTAAATATGTTAACTTATATACCAAATTTGCATAATTAGAAAAATAAATCATACCAGACTATTATACCCTCAGAAACAAATTCTAACAGTTAACAAGTCAACAACAACCATGACAAACCAAGAAAACATAGAAAGCTCAATTGCGAAAGGAGTCCAATGGAGGAGAAAAAAAAGTGTGGGAATAATGAGCACCAACATGGCCAGGAACCAGTGTGTGTTTTACACGTGAAGGGCTTGAACTGGGGATCTGGCACATGTATAATTGAGGAACATGCTCAGGTCCATGTCCCGCATCCCCTGATTCTGGGTAATTTTGTAGAAGTTCTGCTAGAGAAAAAATAAATGTGGCAAATACTATGGTCTGGGCAATACTATCTCAAATTGTGGAGCATGTGCATGTGCAATTGTGAAGCATGTGCATGCGCCGAATGCATCTCGGATGCTTGGGAGTCGGATTATCGGCTTCTTGTAAGCCCTTGACGGGATTCATGGTCGAAAAGACTGGCAGCAACTCCCGCTAAAGCAGTTCCGACTTCTGTACCTGATAGGTGAGCCAGGTGTATACAGGATGTTGGCCGCATCCCTGACCCACCAGTCAAGGACAAAACAAGCTGCACTAAGAAGAGTTACGCCTCTTCGGAAATTATCTCTGTGAAATATGCAGTGAGTTACCCCTACAACTAGGATCAAGGTAGTCAAAGGTGCACTCGAGACGCAAAAGATCCATATCGTCCGAGGCGCAAGCGCACTTAAGATGCGCACCCGAACAAAACGAGATGCAAAAATAAAAAATAATAAAAATATACATAAATAAATAAATAAAATTAGTAACGTAACAAATAAAACCAAATAACATATTAAAACAAACAAAAACATGTTAAAATATAACAAAGTGAACTAACAGTAGTAGTCAACAGAACTAACAAGAATTTGTGTTCTCTAACAAGAAGTAACAAAATGAAAGGAACACAAATTGTAAAATAAACACAGAACCAACTGAACCATCATTCATCTCCATCAAACCCCATCAAATCATCACTACCACCTATAATCCCATCGGTATCATTTTCTGCCATAGAACCAAAATAAAGAGCAAATGCATAAGACGTAGCTTTACTTAGTTGGTGCCTTGCTACGATGCGCACCTTAGGCATGTCTTGGGCACGCCAGAAAAAAGGCGCCTCACCTAGTGAGACGCACCTTAGGCATTCTGCGAGGCACACCTTGGGCGCGGCTTTGACTACACTGCCTAGGATATCTGATTCGAATACATACTCCTTAATCAATTAACAATAAATTTGATAAAATTCAAAACAAATTATGTCTAGTCAAATAAATAAGTTAAATCAATAGTAGTATAATAATGTATGTAAATATCAAAATTCTTTACTACAATTAATATAATAATTAACTAAAAATTAGTATCAACATTTTTATGCAGTTGTTAATATTAGAAAGAAAAGGAAAAAATACACAATGTAAAAAATTCCTTATGTAATACTTTTTGACCTAATTATGAACAGAAACATTTAGATATTACAAGTGAACTAATAAAGTTCTCTCATTCTATATGTTTTATGACTATCATAATTGTGGGCAAAAACATTTAGCTTTACAGAAATAACACAAGATCATTACAAACTTGTAAGGAAAATCAAAACACTTACCGCAAGCAAATTTGTGACAATTTTTCTACAAGATTTCTTTTTTTTTTCCTTTTCTACCATAATACTCAAATGAGACTTCAACTATCCACAAATATGAACATGGTTTCTTCATAGTTTGTGAATTCATAAAATATTATGAAGATAATGAACCTAAAAGAATTGTGGCAGAGTCCTATTGTTTCTAAAAATAAGTTCTGTCTAACATCTTAAATTCAAGATTCTGCCATGAACTCATATAATGGAACATCATATAACTAAAAGTATTTGCATCGGATATACATAAAGTGGAGGACCGTGCTCCAAATATAGGAAGAAGTTGGAAGCACGGGCACTGCAGGTCATGTTACTCACAAACAGAGACTGCAAATACACAAAGGCATCCCGAAAATGTGTCGTGCCCATGTCTCCATGTCCGTCTTGTATCAGTTTCTAATGTCCGTGTAACATCGCTCCAAATAGCCCCCACTATCAACTTACATGGCCAAGTTCTTCTCATGTCAAGTGCACTTTTTATCTTCTGGTAACCCTATACAACAGCATACTGGCACAATACCTACAATATGGTTCGTAAACAACATGGAGCGCACACTAACCTAATGGCACAATCCCCAGTGACCAAATCCAATGGGCGCCGATTTCGTAAAAATTATACACCTTGTGAGAATTCAGCTATTGCATGACGTATTGCATAAATATAAACATATAACACTCAACACCTACCAAAACACTAGAATTTCATCAAGTAGCAGTATCTTTAACACTTTGTCATAACAATCAACTGCATGCAGACTTACTAATTCGAATTATACCAAATTCTAACAGCTAACAAGCCAGTAGCACCCATCATAAATTTACTACATCAACACAACAACTAAAATCCACTACCAGTGCTAAAAAAAAACACCACCTTTTCCCTCCAAAATTCCAGCAGCTAGGCGCAAAATTCTCCCATGAGCAGCAGTACTAGAAACAAAGAGATCAGCAATTAAAGATCATAACTTTAACATAAAAAAAAACCCCAATTTAGAGGGATTGGTACTGTAGAATCAGGAATTTTGGGAGGAAATTGGGGGTTTCACCTGAGAAAGGAGGCGTTTTGGAAAACCCTAGAAAGAAAAGGGTGCAAATTGGGAAAAAAGAAAGAAAGGGGTCCAGTGGAGGGAAAAAGAAGCGAGTGGGAATCAGGTGCGGTAGAGCCACGTGTCGTGATACCAGTGTGCGCTTTACACGTGAGTGGCCTAAACTGGGGATCTGGCACAGAGAACTATAAAGGACACCACAGCTTCATCCATGTCTCTAACCTGGGGAAATTATTTGTTGTTATTTTTGTCAGAAAGTGCTAGTATATTTAATTACTTATATAGGACAAATAAAGGTGGCAGCTAATGTAGTCAGAAATTTTCATCGAAAATTTCTGTACACAGAATTAAAGTATTAATATATTTTTTTAGAGAATTTTTTTTAGTGAAATTGTTAGAAAAAAACAACTTATTGCATTTCACACATAATAAAATTATAAAAGAAACGAAAACACATTTGCTATATATATTTTGAGCTTAAAAAATTTTAATTATTGTTTTTCTCATTTAACTTGAAAACGCACATTATATATGCATTTTTAAACTTTTTTTATTTATTTCTTGAAATTGTGTGTTTTTTATTTTTACTTTTTTTAGTAAAAAATTAATAAAAAAATTTAAATTTGGAAACGTACTTGGTATGTGCGTTTTAGATTATTTTTTTTCCCATTATAGTCTCTTATAATTCATTATTTGCAACTTCAGTCAAAATAGGAAATAAAATTATTTTATTTATCATAATTTTTTTATAAACTTCACTCAAATAAAAATAAATAAAAGTTAAATTTTTTATATTTTTAATTTTTTTAAGACCAAAAAAATTTAAAAATATTGTTATTTTATTCACTAAATATATTTTGTTATTTTTTGGCCCAAAAAATAAAAGAAACCACCCGTTTGTAAATTAAATGAGAAAAAAAAAATTATTAAATTTGTTTTAGCACAAAAATTGTCACGCCCCGATCTCCCGCGGGATTGGTCGTCCCCGCTGAGTGCGAATCACAGCGCCAACGCTCCCGCAGAACGATCGTTCCCATCATGACGTGATGTCGCGCGAGCACAAGCTGCGCCCGCGCAAGGCCATGATCCGAACAGGCGATGAAATAACTAAGCCACAGAGTCGCACAGATAGTCCGAATGCAGTGGAATAAGAACCGAACTGGCGATTGGTAACAAGTTCACAGAGTCGTCATAGCGGCAGAAGCATTGAATGAACACAAGTATGAAACAATAACAAGCTCTTTATTGATAATCAAGAATTATTACAAGCGGCGCTAGGCCGAGATTACAAGTCGCTTAAGCTCTCTCTCTCTCTCTCTCTCTCTCAAATAATAAAGGCGTGCCAAACGGCTTACAACTTGGGATAATAAATAGGCGATGTTCCAACATTATGTCATGTATATGTGCTTTAGTTCCGGACACAACACTCCAAGGCTCCAGAGCGAACTCCACGCCTTAGCGCGCACGAGGGGACACTCTGCACCGAACGAGGTTCTCCCGCACCCTGCAAGCAATCTTGTAGGTTATCTGTACATGAATGCACTGGTGGGGAGGCTTCTCGCCCGCTCGACTAAACCAAACACATTATATTAGTTCCGTGCACCATCTATTAAGTTATCTTTCTAGTCTTGCCTTTGGATCAGTTTCATGGCATAAAATACAAAGCCTAACTCGTGTGGCAGTACGCCGTGCGATGAAACACGGTAAACTTACCAACTTACCATTCATCCTTCCATGTCCAATGACACAACCAAGTTAGCCAAACATGAATATATATATATATATATATATATATATATATATATATATATATATATATATATATATATATATATATATATATATATATATATATATATATATATATATATATATATATATATATGAAACCAAGAATCGCATAAGCAAACTCAAGCGTTACTAACGTGTATATATATATATATGAAACCAAGAATCGCATAAGCAAACTCAAGCGTTACTAACGTGTTTCTGCCTCAGGTGAACGATATGCACAGATTTGTGATACTCATTTTACTGTGACTCAGGTTGTTCAAATGCATTGTACACAGGTCGTTCAGATTACTCAAATGTCTTATACTCAGATTATTCAAGTGTGTTCATAGGCCGTAATTGAGCTTTACTTATCTATATAAACAAAAGTCGCTGGCACCACAAGCCATTATGGACCATAGCAGGTTAGACGGCGATCCTTGCAACGCGGGTAGAGAGCCCCGCTGCAAGTTCCCAAATCACCCATTGCTATCAGGATTCTACCTAGGTCGAATCGGGCCCGGTGCGCCCCGGCGGCCGTTCGCAGGAATCATAAAAACTTTGTACACAAGTTGTCCGCGACGATGCAAGTCTCTTCTCTTGATCTTGTTCTCTTATCTTATCACTTGATATGCCTGAGCAGCGATGGTTGTAGACCCAGGAACGAACCCGCTGCAAGCCATCCGGAATAAACGGCGATGGTTGTAGATCCAGGAACGAACCCGCCACAAGCCATCCCGAACCATGATTCTTGTTCTTCCTTACTTATCAGTACAGTTCAGTTCTTTTACTTGATACTTCCATTATTTTTTTATAGTTTCTTTTAATATTTTATTATGCTGTTCCCGATACGGGAAATCGCCTTGGCGACCTTATGGTCCCGAAGCCTTTCAATATTTTTTGTTACTTGGCTTGGAACGACTATTTTGATAGTCTTCATGTCTCAGGCAAGTGAACTATGTTCTATGTTGTGCCCCAGGCCGTGGCACGAATCTACGAGATAAGCATGGGATATATACAGGTGAAATACTATACTTGATTATATAAAGTCTACTCGAAACATAAGTAGTATGACTAGCATGAGCGTGAAGGTGTCGTTGAATCGCGGCATAATCTCTAAGATGAGCGGTGTAAACATGTGAAGCAGTGTGTTATGAAGAGTATATAATGATCTACTTGAAGCATTAGCGGAGTCTACTTGCATGAAGCTAAGGCAGCATACCAGGGTCCAACTATAAGCCAAGTTTTATTTTTATGTTCTAACACAAGCAATACAAGATGGGATTATTTTCTTAGTTAGGTGTGATGTATTCTTATTAACATACAATGGTTGATTTGCCTAGAGATTAGCACGTGTCGTCCGCATTTTTAAGTGTGCAGACTAAGCAAAGACAGGTTCATCGTAGCCAACCACCTTAGCAATGATTTGTCTCGGTTGAGCGATACTCCGAGCGCGTCTTTGAAAGTCTAAGTTTGAACTCCTGAAGGGCCAAGTATGAATTTTTTTTTTTTTGCTTCAAGCGAGTCTTCTCGCAGAGCATGGCTAGTCAGGTCGTCGCACATATGTCGTTTGAATCGGCTATCCACATTGATGCAGACCGGGTCATTATATTATACACCACTCAGAACAAGTCTCGTCCTCGAGACTTCCTGAGCGTAAATCGTTATATCGCACACCATCGAATCAAACTCAAGTGTATTACTCTGTATCCTTAGACCCGCTCGAACACAAGTTCCTACTCGTTAGCTTATTCTGTGTCGCATGCGTACTGGGTCTATTTCAATGAATGACTCTATCATATAGTTCAAGCTCTTGACTCAGTCTCTAGTGCGCCTTAGCGCGAAAATATATCGCTTAATGCAGGTGTCACTACCACTTTTCCATATAAGGGTATTTCTGTAATTTAGCTATTTTAAATAATTTATGTATTTAATTAATTGCTGAGTTTTTAAACTAATTATATTATATTTAGTAATGTTTAGTTTAGGTCAAACCCTAGAACTCATTAGGACAGACCCTAGTGAGTCAACCCTAATTTGTAAACCCTATTCTATCAAAACCCTAGAATTTAAATTTAGGGTGGACCTTAAACTCTAGCATACCTAAACCTTAGTCAATTAGGTTCTACATGACTTAACATAAAGGTTTAACCTAAAACTAAGCTTGGAAACCCTAACCTAGTTGTTTATATAAAAGGAAGCCTCTTTCTAGGCTATTCTTCACGTAGAGAGAAAGGAAACCCTAGCCTCCACGAGAGAAACCATCTCCCCACCCCAATTTTCGAGATCAAACCCTAGCTTCCATTTTCTCCTTCTCCAAAGCAAGGAACGAGGGTCAGGAAGCCTTGGAAAAGGAGAACTCCATTGAGGAAACCTTTCCTGCAGGTAAAACCCTAGTTTTTATTCCTTTAATTTCTGTTTTTAGATGTTAATGGTTATTAGGAACCCACCCCTATACTGTGTAATTCAGATTTAGGGTTTTGGATTAGGTTTGGTGACCCGCATGGGGTTTTCCCCAATTTTCCAGGAACCCTAACCCTAGGATTTGTAGGGAGACTGATTTCACCCTCCTACGTATAGGTTAGATATTGATTTAGGGTTTTGTTGGGTTTTTCATGTGTTCTTATGTAGATTCATCATTCTGCACTCCTTGTGCTTGATGATATGTTTAGTAGGGTGTTTGATGAAATGTGTCTAGGGCTTTTTGCATAACCCTGTGTTTAAATTTCTGTATTTTGATAAACCTATCTATATTCATAAATATAATTGTGTTGTAGATTGGGTTGTGTGTTGTGTGGTGATAGTCGGGTTGGGGGAATTTCTGTGCAGTTTGTAAGGGCTGTGAGCAGTGTGTTTTGGGTTCTGATAGTCGGGTTTGGGGGGAAAATACCTGTGTGTATTTTGAGAGAGAGATGAGAACTAATGCTGTGTATTTCTGTAGGTATTAGAGCAGGGGTATGTATCAGATTGGGGAAGGGGTTTCACAACTGTGTGTGTAGATGAGGAAAGTGCCTGTGTGTATGTGTATCAGGTATGGAGAGGTCAGGGTGTATCCTAGAGATATCTGTGTATTAGATTAGGTGAGGATGGGTACTTGTGTCAGTGAGAGCCAATGTGACTGTGTATAGGTGTGAGGGAGAGATAATTCCCAGGTTTGATGAGGATTTTGATAAGTGTGTCTGTGCATATGTTTATGTGTGTTCAGTGTAGTGATTTGGATTTCAGAGTACTGTGTATATCAGTTTTGGTGAGTTATGTGTATACTGTCAGTGTGTGGCTGTGTTCACAGTGTGTGAGGGTGTTTTAGTGTTAAGTTGTGTGCAGTGTGTTATTGTGGCTGAATGTGTGTGCTGTATTGGTGAAGTGCCTGTGTCTGTGTGTCTAGATTTCAGTAACAGTTATCAAGAAACCAACTGTGTTTCCTGTGTGTGTATGGCTGTGTGTATGACTGTGAGTGATGGTTAATAGGAAACAGAGTGCCTAGGTGCAGTAATGTAGCAGTAAGTTTCAGTAGGTTAGATAGCTGTGAGGTGCTCAGTTTTTAAACTGTGTATGAGTTGGTCAGTGAGTTGTGTTACCTGCTATGAAGTGCATTCCATGTTACTTAGTGTTATTATATGAATGGGTATGTGAGGGTTTAGTGTGAGTATCAGACTAGCTGATACTTAGAGTCAGTGTGAGCCTTGGGTGAGTGATGTTAGTATCAGTCAGTGTATATCAGTTTGTGAGATACCTGTGTACAGAAAACTGTGTATCAGATATTAGGGGGTGTGAAATCAGAGTGTGCAGGTATGGATGTGCCAGTTTCATAGAATTGTGAGTTATGGGTGTAGGACTAGAAGAGGGATGGGTTATTGCTGTATCAGTGTGATATTGATACCCCTTTGCTACAGATACTCTCACTTAGCCCTGATACTTGGCCTGATGTTCTATTTTACAAGGTTCCTTATGCAGAATTTAGAGAGCAGTGCACATGGGTATGTGTGTGACAGTTCAGTATGTCAGTGTGTCTAATATCAGTAGGATTTTAGGTTAATACATCAGTGTAAATACCTGCATTTGTGTGTTAGTATAGGTATATATGTTAATATGATAAAATAAGTTACTAGTTAATGTAGATATTAACTAACTAATAAGCTAGTATCACTTAGAAACTTAGGTAAATACCTAGAATAGCTAGTGTTAGCTAGTAAGTGGCAATTTAGACCAATTGACTTTAGCTGGACCTAGTATTGACCAGTAAACCTTAGACATGACCTAGAAACCTCGTTTTTAAATTGTTAAACATGTTATCCTTTTAATTCATTAATTAACATTTAATTTCCATATTAGGTCATTTTGATCCCACTCTGGACATCGATCCTCACACTTTGCTCAGGACCACAGGCGAGTACATTCTCTGACAGTTTTCATTGTTGATTACTTCTATAAATTGTAGTGTATTACATACTTGATTCCGACACCATGGATACACGGGTTAGCACCCTAGATCCCCATCACGAGGAGTCGTGGTTGGAATCCATCGTGCTAGCTGGGGGATGGGAAACTATTAGTAGATTATGTGATCATATCTAAACATTTATATGCACCATAGCTCACCCCACTTCTCACGTCGGGTGCAGCCTGACCACTTATATGCTCCATAGCTGTTATATATGATTAGCCTGACCATTATATGCACCATAGCTAACCATGCGGTTAGCCTGACCTAAAAGAATCATAGCTAATCATATATAACCAGCCTGATCTAGTCCCAAGCCGATCACATAATGAACTGATAATTCAAACACTTAGCTAGATGTTTTATCTTTATTCAGATTTACTTGTTCTAGCATTTACTACTTATTGCTCATTGCTAGATGCTCTATTGTCTATTTCATTTTCTCCAGTACTTCACATGTTCAGCTTTTATTTCCATCTTGTATCTCTTACACTGTTTATAGATTTTGTCAATTAATGGAACTGCTGTTAGTGCTTGTGCTTCGCTCCAATCCTGACTGGATAACAACATTTTCAGAGGACCTGGAAGACTTTTGCCCTACTCATTATGGTCCAGGAATAGAGGAGGATTTCACCCCAGAAATCCCAGAGGAGGTGCCTATCCTAGAGGAGAACTTGCCTGCCCATGCTTAGATTACTTTTCTGCATTATTGTTTTAGACTGAGACTGAGTTGTATTTGTTTTTATTTGTGACTTTGTGAGGTCATTTAGACCCAGGATTTGAGTTGGACTTCTTGTGGTTGGTTTAAATAGAACTCTTTTCAATTCTCATCGTGCCATTATGTTTATAGTTGTGATTGAGTATATTATAGAACGGTGGTTATTTATCATTGTCCTCCGTACGGAGTTGAGACTATTGACAGGATATAGTACGTTTGTGACCTAGACAGCGTTCTACCGCCGATGCTGCGGCGTAGGCTGGACGTACCCACGACTCATGCCCAATTTCCGGGTGCGGGTCGTGACACGTTTTTAGTGGTGGCCCATGCAGGTCTAGCAGTAGTCTTAGATTCAGATTAGAGTGATATCGTAGTGATGCTCGTTTAGAGTATTACTACGAGCCTGTTTTAGGAAATAGGAATTAGGCCGAGGCATGCTCAATCACAATTAGGGAATTCTGATTTTTATGATACTATTCTTAATGATTAATTCCTTTAGAAATTTTTCTGTCCTTCCTTGATATCATATCTATTGCCTTAATTGAATCTTTCGATCTGTCTTCAGGATGCCGCCAAGAAGGTCCCAGAGACTCGGAGCAGCAGATTCAGAGAGGTCTGCCACCTCTCGCGCTGCCGGACAGACATCCGCAGCACCTCCTACATCTCCAGGACAAGTGGGAGTGGCTGCAGCATTCGGGGGTCCTCCACCACCAGTTCAGAGGGTCCCCACAGCTACGACGGCACCACCACCTCCACCACCACCAGTCCAGCAACCAGGAGGTGTGCCCGTTGATGGGGCACAGATGTTCGCTTTGATTCAGGGCATGGTCGATGCCCAGAGGACGTCGGCAGAGGCCCAGAGAGTGCAGGCTGAGGCACATCAGGCCCAGACAGAGATGATGAGGGTGAACATGGAGAATGCTCACCAAGTGGCTCTCCAGGCTGTGGAGAGAGTCACTCAGCAGCAGCAACAACCTGGTCAGCAACAACAGAGGCCGGGCACCATTGTGGACTTCAAGAGGATGATGCCTCGGGAGTTCAAGGGGACAGAAGGGATACTCTACGCCGATGATTGGCTAGAGGACATCGAGAGGAACTTGCGTTTGGCGCAGATTCCAGAGGCGCTCCAGATCGAGGCCGCTGGCAGCCAGATGTTCGACATTGCCTTGACGTGGTTTCGCACGGAGCCGAGACTCTTGCGTGGGGGACTCACTTGGGAGGCTTTCAAGGAGCTCTTCAAAGAAAAGTTCTTTCCTGATGTCGCCCTGGGAGCTTTGGAGAGTCAGTTCCATGACTTAGCCCAGGGGAGCTCGTCCGTCGACGAGTATGCCGCGGAGTTTTCCCGCCTGAGCCGCTTCGCGCCATCGATGATTAGAGATCCGGGGGACAGGGCCCGAAAATTCAGAAAGGGGCTGATAAGAGAGATCAAGTCTCGCACGTCGGGACGTCGCACAGCTACCTACGAGGGCATATTGATGGATGCCCAAGTAGCCGAGGATGACTTGGACCTCAGGCCCAAGAGGGGACGCGATATTTCCGGAGGAGCAAACAGTAGTGCGGGACCAGGCAAGCATCCACACTTTCAGCAGCAGCAGAGGCCCTTTTAGCAGCAGCATCAGGCACCAGCCCGAGGGCAGGTTCAGCAACAGCAACAGAGGCAGACTCAGCCCGCCATCCAGTGTGCGTACTGCGGGAAGATGGGACATACTAGAGAGATCTGCAGGCATAGACTGGGCTCATGTTTGTCCTGCGGATCGATGACACATCAGCTGAGGGATTGCCCTACCATTCGGACTCGTCCAGGTCAGGGTGGAGCAGCCGCCCAGAGAGGACCAGGCAGGGTACCTACCGTACCAGGAGGCCAACAACAGAGGGGACCACTTCCACCGCAGAATCAGAGGTTTGCCCAACATCAGCAGCAGAGAGGTGCACCCCAGGGGCGAGCATACGCCATGGCAGTCGAGGAGATCGAGCCGGCAGGAGACTTGATCACAGGTTCGGTTCTTCTCGATTGTATTCCCGCATTTACCTTATTCGATTCTGGCGCTTCCCATAGTTTTGTGTCTGTATCATATGCACTTCGACATCATTTAGACACAGAACCATTAGCTAGGACTTGCAAGATCATGACTGGTGGAGGTATTATCCTAGTCCGTGGTCACTGCAAGGACCGGAGAGTGTCAGTAGGAGGCCGAGACTTGAGCGTGAGCTTACTTGTCATGCCACTTCCGGGGTACGATATTGTACTCGAAATGGACTGGTTGAGTAGGCACCATGCCACTATAGATTGTTATAGAGGCAGAGTATTGTTTAGACCACCAGGAGAGCCGGAGTTCGAGGTCGTCAGAGGAACAGCGAAACAGAGAGGGAGCATATTTTGCGGAGCCAGGACGGAAGAAGAGGAGTTGCCACATCCTCTGATAGCGGAGTTCCTGGATGTATTTCCAGAAGAGTTGCCAGGCTTGCCGCCAGACAGAGATGTTGAATTCTCTATAGACTTGGTTCCAGGAGCGGAGCCCATTTCACAACATGTCTATAGAGTCAACAACAGCGAGCTGGCAGAACTGAAGAAGCAAGTTGAGGAGCTGCAGGACAAAGGCTTCATCAAATCCAGTTCATCACCATAGGGAGCTCCGGTATTGTTCGTACCGAAGAAGGACGGCACGGTGCGCATGTGCATTGATTATAGAGCTTTGAACAATATCACCATCAAGAACAAGTACCCGCTGCCGAGGATAGATGATCTTTTCGACCAGTTGAGCGGGGCAAGGGTGTTTTCAAAGATTGATTTGAGGTCAGGCTATCACCAGGTGAAGGTGAAGAAAGAAGACACGCCGAAGACAGCTTTTCGGACCAGATACGGCCAGTTTGAGTTCATGGTGATGCCATTTGGTTTAACCAATGCACCGGCAGTATTCATGAACTTGATGAACAAGGTGTTCCACCAGTACCTTGACAAGTTCGTGGTGGTGTTCATCGACGATATTCTTGTGTATTCCAAGACACCGGAGGAGCACGAAGAGCACCTGAGATTGGTCTTAGAGACTCTCAGGAGGGAGAAGCTATACGGGAAACTCTCTAAGTGTGAATTCTTCCTTGACAAGGTCGAATTTCTTGGGCATGTGGTATCGGGTGACGGAATCTCGGTTAACCCAAAGAAGATTGAGGCAGTGGAGTCGTGGGCTACCCCCAGTTCGGTAGCTGAGATCAGGAGTTTTCTCGGGCTAGCAGGATACTGCAGGAGGTTTGTACAAGACTTCTCCAAGATTGCAGCGCCGATGACCAGACTGACTAGGAAGGATGTGGATTTTGTGTGGACGGAGGAGTGCCAGGCTGCATTTGATGAGCTGAAGAAGAGGTTGACGACAGCTCCAATTTTGACGTTGCCATCAGGGACAGGTGGTTTTACCATCTACAGTGATGCTTCAGGGAAGGGTCTGGGATGTGTTCTTCAGCAGCACGGGAAGGTAATTGCCTATGCTTCCAGGCAGTTACGCCCTCATGAAAAGAACTACCCCACCCACGATTTAGAGTTGGCAGCAGTTATCTTCGCTCTAAAGCTGTGGAAACATTACCTGTACGGAGAGCGTGTGGAGATCTTCACAGACCACAAGAGCTTGAAGTACGTGTTCACACAGAAGGAGCTGAACATGAGGCAGAGGAGGTGGTTGGAGTTGATGAAGGACTTCGACATCTCATTGCAGTACCATCCAGGGAAGGCTAACGTAGTCGCCGATGCTTTAAGCAGGTATCCGATGGCTATGTACTTGACGACAGATAGGCATTTGTTGGCTAATTTAGAGAGCTTGGAGATTGAAGTGTTAGTTCCCGGTGCTGAGATTCAGATATGGGGATTGCAGATACAGTCCGAACTGATGGACAGGATCAGAGCTGCGCAGTACGATGATGAGAATTTGAGGAGTATTAGAGCACAGGTTCAGATGGGATTGTCGGACGACTTTACTATCGCAGATGAAGGTTCTCTACGGCACGGCACAAGGATATGTGTGCCTAGCGGGGAGCTACGCGAGGAGGTTTTGCAGGAGGCACACCGCTCTCAGTACTCGATGCATCCCGGTGCCAACAAGATGTATCGAGACTTGAGGGAGCACGTATGGTGGTATGGAATGAAGCGCGAGGTAGCACGCTTCGTATCTCGGTGTCTAGTGTGCCAGCAGGTAAAGGCAGACCGGCAGAGGCCAGGAGGTTTGCTTCAACCCTTACCGATTCCAGAATGGAAATGGGAGCACGTGACCATGGATTTCGTTTCAGGGCTTCCACGTTCTCCAGGAGGGAAAGACGCGATTTGGGTCATCGTGGACCGGTTGACCAAATCAGCCCATTTCTTACCTTTCAAAGTGGGCACGTCGACAGAGAGGCTAGCAGAGATGTACGTGCGACAGATTGTTAGACTTCATGGAGTTCCTGTGAGCATCGTCTCAGATCGGGATAGTCGTTTCACTTCCCACTTTTGGAGGAGTCTGCAGGCTAGCTTGGGCACTCAGCTCAAGTTCAGTACCGCATATCACCCCCAGACAGACGGGCAGTCTGAAAGGACTATTCAGACTCTCGAGGATATGCTACGCACTTGCATTCTAGATCTCGGAGGTTCTTGGGAGGATCATCTGCACCTGGTAGAGTTCGCTTACAACAACAGCTACCAGGCCAGCATCGAGATGTCACCATTTGAGGCTCTGTATGGACGGAGGTGTCGTACACCGCTATCGTGGGACGACGTGGGAGAGAGAGCCTTGCTAGGACCAGAAATGGTCGTGGATGCAGCAGAAAAGGTGAAACTCATCAGAGACAGACTGCGAGTGGCGCAGGACAGACAGCGGCATTGGGCCGACAGCCACCGTAGACCCCTTGAGTTTCAGGTATAGATTGTTGTTTTCTGGTTGTGTTGTTTGTTTGTTTAGACTGCATGTTGAGACTGTTTTTGTGTTAGGTTGGCGATCTAGTATTCCTACGGATTTCTCCGACGCGTGGGACGATTCATTTTGGTAGAGGCGGAAAGCTTAGCCCACGCTACATCGGACCCTTCGGTATTCTGGCGAGGGTAGGTGCAGTGGCGTATAGACTAAACTTGCCGCCTGCATTGGAAGGAGTGCATAATGTGTTCCACGTGTCGCAGCTGAGACGGTACGTGGCAGACCCTAGTCACGTACTTGATCACTCGGAGATTGAGGTTGGTCCGACGCTCAGCTACCCTGAGCAGCCCGTAGAGATCTTGGACCGCAGAGAGAAGGTGTTGCGGAACCAAACTATTCCCTTGGTTCGTGTTGCATGGAGACATCACTCTCCAGGGGAGTCGACCTGGGAGAGAGAAGACGAAATGCGCGAGCAATACCCGTATCTCTTCCAGACTTGAGGTATATTTCCTTTTCTGGTTTCGTCCTTGTTGTAGTTCAGTCCAATTTCGAGGACGAAATTTCTTTTAGGAGGGTAGACTTGTCACTACCACTTTTCCATATAAGGGTATTTCTGTAATTTAGCTATTTTAAATAATTTATGTATTTAATTAATTGCTGAGTTTTTAAACTAATTATATTATATTTAGTAATGTTTAGTTTAGGTCAAACCCTAGAACTCATTAGGACAGACCCTAGTGAGTCAACCCTAATTTGTAAACCCTATTCTATCAAAACCCTAGAATTTAAATTTAGGGTGGACCTTAAACTCTAGCATACCTAAACCTTAGTCAATTAGGTTCTACATGACTTAACATAAAGGTTTAACCTAAAACTAAGCTTGGAAACCCTAACCTAGTTGTTTATATAAAAGGAAGCCTCTTTCTAGGCTATTCTTCACGTAGAGAGAAAGGAAACCCTAGCCTCCACGAGAGAAACCATCTCCCCACCCCAATTTTCGAGATCAAACCCTAGCTTCCATTTTCTCCTTCTCCAAAGCAAGGAACGAGGGTCAGGAAGCCTTGGAAAAGGAGAACTCCATTGAGGAAACCTTTCCTGCAGGTAAAACCCTAGTTTTTATTCCTTTAATTTCTGTTTTTAGATGTTAATGGTTATTAGGAACCCACCCCTATACTGTGTAATTCAGATTTAGGGTTTTGGATTAGGTTTGGTGACCCGCATGGGGTTTTCCCCAATTTTCCAGGAACCCTAACCCTAGGATTTGTAGGGAGACTGATTTCACCCTCCTACGTATAGGTTAGATATTGATTTAGGGTTTTGTTGGGTTTTTCATGTGTTCTTATGTAGATTCATCATTCTGCACTCCTTGTGCTTGATGATATGTTTAGTAGGGTGTTTGATGAAATGTGTCTAGGGCTTTTTGCATAACCCTGTGTTTAAATTTCTGTATTTTGATAAACCTATCTATATTCATAAATATAATTGTGTTGTAGATTGGGTTGTGTGTTGTGTGGTGATAGTCGGGTTGGGGGAATTTCTGTGCAGTTTGTAAGGGCTGTGAGCAGTGTGTTTTGGGTTCTGATAGTCGGGTTTGGGGGGAAAATACCTGTGTGTATTTTGAGAGAGAGATGAGAACTAATGCTGTGTATTTCTGTAGGTATTAGAGCAGGGGTATGTATCAGATTGGGGAAGGGGTTTCACAACTGTGTGTGTAGATGAGGAAAGTGCCTGTGTGTATGTGTATCAGGTATGGAGAGGTCAGGGTGTATCCTAGAGATATCTGTGTATTAGATTAGGTGAGGATGGGTACTTGTGTCAGTGAGAGCCAATGTGACTGTGTATAGGTGTGAGGGAGAGATAATTCCCAGGTTTGATGAGGATTTTGATAAGTGTGTCTGTGCATATGTTTATGTGTGTTCAGTGTAGTGATTTGGATTTCAGAGTACTGTGTATATCAGTTTTGGTGAGTTATGTGTATACTGTCAGTGTGTGGCTGTGTTCACAGTGTGTGAGGGTGTTTTAGTGTTAAGTTGTGTGCAGTGTGTTATTGTGGCTGAATGTGTGTGCTGTATTGGTGAAGTGCCTGTGTCTGTGTGTCTAGATTTCAGTAACAGTTATCAAGAAACCAACTGTGTTTCCTGTGTGTGTATGGCTGTGTGTATGACTGTGAGTGATGGTTAATAGGAAACAGAGTGCCTAGGTGCAGTAATGTAGCAGTAAGTTTCAGTAGGTTAGATAGCTGTGAGGTGCTCAGTTTTTAAACTGTGTATGAGTTGGTCAGTGAGTTGTGTTACCTGCTATGAAGTGCATTCCATGTTACTTAGTGTTATTATATGAATGGGTATGTGAGGGTTTAGTGTGAGTATCAGACTAGCTGATACTTAGAGTCAGTGTGAGCCTTGGGTGAGTGATGTTAGTATCAGTCAGTGTATATCAGTTTGTGAGATACCTGTGTACAGAAAACTGTGTATCAGATATTAGGGGGTGTGAAATCAGAGTGTGCAGGTATGGATGTGCCAGTTTCATAGAATTGTGAGTTATGGGTGTAGGACTAGAAGAGGGATGGGTTATTGCTGTATCAGTGTGATATTGATACCCCTTTGCTACAGATACTCTCACTTAGCCCTGATACTTGGCCTGATGTTCTATTTTACAAGGTTCCTTATGCAGAATTTAGAGAGCAGTGCACAAGGGTATGTGTGTGACAGTTCAGTATGTCAGTGTGTCTAATATCAGTAGGATTTTAGGTTAATACATCAGTGTAAATACCTGCATTTGTGTGTTAGTATAGGTATATATGTTAATATGATAAAATAAGTTACTAGTTAATGTAGATATTAACTAACTAATAAGCTAGTATCACTTAGAAACTTAGGTAAATACCTAGAATAGCTAGTGTTAGCTAGTAAGTGGCAATTTAGACCAATTGACTTTAGCTGGACCTAGTATTGACCAGTAAACCTTAGACATGACCTAGAAACCTCGTTTTTAAATTGTTAAACATGTTATCCTTTTAATTCATTAATTAACATTTAATTTCCATATTAGGTCATTTTGATCCCACTCTGGACATCGATCCTCACACTTTGCTCAGGACCACAGGCGAGTACATTCTCTGACAGTTTTCATTGTTGATTACTTCTATAAATTGTAGTGTATTACATACTTGATTCCGACACCATGGATACACGGGTTAGCACCCTAGATCCCCATCACGAGGAGTTGTGGTTGGAATCCATCGTGCTAGCTGGGGGATGGGAAACTATTAGTAGATTATGTGATCATATCCAAACATTTATATGCACCATAGCTCACCCCACTTCTCACGTCGGGTGCAGCCTGACCACTTATATGCTCCATAGCTGTTATATATGATTAGCCTGACCATTATATGCACCATAGCTAACCATGCGGTTAGCCTGACCTAAAAGAATCATAGCTAATCATATATAACCAGCCTGATCTAGTCCCAAGCCGATCACATAATGAACTGATAATTCAAACACTTAGCTAGATGTTTTATCTTTATTCAGATTTACTTGTTCTAGCATTTACTACTTATTGCTCATTGCTAGATGCTCTATTGTCTATTTCATTTTCTCCAGTACTTCACATGTTCAGCTTTTATTTCCATCTTGTATCTCTTACACTGTTTATAGATTTTGTCAATTAATGGAACTGCTGTTAGTGCTTGTGCTTCGCTCCAATCCTGACTGGATAACAACATTTTCAGAGGACCTGGAAGACTTTTGCCCTACTCATTATGGTCCAGGAATAGAGGAGGATTTCACCCCAGAAATTCCAGAGGAGGTGCCTATCCTAGAGGAGAACTTGCCTGCCCATGCTTAGATTACTTTTCTGCATTATTGTTTTAGACTGAGACTGAGTTGTATTTGTTTTTATTTGTGACTTTGTGAGGTCATTTAGACCCAGGATTTGAGTTGGACTTCTTGTGGTTGGTTTAAATAGAACTCTTTTCAATTCTCATCGTGCCATTATGTTTATAGTTGTGATTGAGTATATTATAGAACGGTGGTTATTTATCATTGTCCTCCGTACGGAGTTGAGACTATTGACAGGATATAGTACGTTTGTGACCTAGACAGCGTTCTACCGCCGATGCTGCGGCGTAGGCTGGACGTACCCACGACTCATGCCCAATTTCCGGGTGCGGGTCGTGACAGCAGGGCACGTTGTAATCTACGTATGTACGATGATCTTAGGCTGAGGCAACTTAACCAAATCGTTATACTCATCCACGCGAATCTAACATATTCAATTGTACTAGCATTCGAGATCAGCATATTGCGAGTCTGGATCGTGCACATATTCAAGGCGTCCTCCAAACATATGCATGTCAACCAACTTAACGATAGCGAAGTCTTTGCACTCGAGTTTAACATATCACAGAGTCTTGGATCGTGCACATGTTCAAGGTGTCACTCAAACATATGCATTCAGCCAAACATAACGATTGCTAAACCAGACAAGTTACTTGCAAAAAATCTCATGGATTCTCGTTTATGAATCACCATAATACCTAAAGAGGGGTCAATCAAAGTCTAAGTCATTTATAATCCAACCAAAAAATTAAGCATTGCACTACCGTCAAGTACGATCTATCTGACCGACCGACTAGCATCCAAGTCCTATCATCCAGTCTGTTCGTGTTAAATACAGCGTACACTTATCGACCCAAGCCTAACTCTAAGTCCTGCTGCCCTAGTTCTTTGGCTTGCTCAAGTAATACTCTTAAGTCGGTCACATAAGTTCTTTCACTTGGCATAGGGTCGTTTGCCTAACCGCTAGGTCATCTCACAAAGTCATAGGTACAGTTTACGTTCACGATTCTTATCGTGCAAACTCGTTGCACGATACTCGCTCCAATTCCTACGGTCAAACCATTGTTCATTCGTACGGGGTATTCTACCCAAGCTTATTTTACTTAGGTTTTTAAACATCGAGCACAGATCATCCTATCAACATCAACACATTTGCTGCAAAGAATTCGAGCCTGTTTAGCAAAATCGATTCTAAGACATGTTCGTTCAATCGAATCTATGATATATCCACGTCTCATGTCGAACCTAATGATTAGCATAATCGATCTCCTCGAATATATTTTGATAAAACCATATATCCAATCTTTTCTAAGTCTAGACCACCAGTCATGATTAAATTTTTAATCACCAATCTCAATCATAAACTCTAAGTCATCCAACATGCTTCATGTATCCGTTTACGAAACCATCTAGCATAACTTACTTCACGTTCTAGACTAACTCCTCCTCGAAACACTTTTGATTCACTTGTATCCTGAAACTTGTCTTATCGTGTCAAACCACAAGTCAAGACGATCCTTCAATTGTCACGCTCCGTTCTCCCTCAAGTTCAATCATTCCCGTTGGACATGAAATCACCATGCCAACGTTCCTGCGGGATAATTATCCTAATCCGTGCATGATGCATGTGTTTGTGGTATTAAACGAAAGAATGAAAGTATATTTCAATGACAGGGTTTATGCAAAACCCGCGCCCTTTGGTTTACAAATAAACTTGTACAATGTAATCCTATACGAGGATGTGGGAGTACAATTTATTTAATCTGGGTATAAATTGCTATAGGTGTCTGATCTGCAGTCGATCACGTTAGCCCTTGGACCACACGATGTTGAAGAAGTGCCGTAGAAGACAGGTAGCAGCTTCGAAGGTTGCAGGAGAGGGTGGATGCACGATGCCAAAGTCGTCAATCCCTGCTCTTTGCCTGAGCTCTGGACTCTCTCTCTCTCTCTCTCTCTCTCTCTCTCTTTCTCTCTCTCTTGACCTCCGGTTCGATCTTTCTGGGAAGTTCGACCTTGTTCGATCTTCAAGTTTAAAGTTTTTCGACCTTGTTCCCCATTGATAGGGGTCTCTATTTATGGAGTTTTGGTGACAGTGACCACTCCGTCGGTATAAAAACCGAGGAGTGGGAAGTACAGTACCCCTTTACACAACGGTTAAGATAACCAATGCCTGCGTATAGATGACCTTTGAGTGAGCATGTGACGCGTGTCCAACTAAGGGGACAAAATGCGTGTATTTGCTGCGAAGATCACGGCGTAGAAGCCACGTAGGTAGGTATCCCTTGTGTAGAAGAGGTTGGCGTAGAAGCCAAATGACTGTCACCCTGGCGTAGAAGCCAAGTAGGCATAGAAGCCGAACAGGCGTAGAAGCCGAACAGGCGTAGAAGCCGAATAGGCATAGAAGCCGAATAGGCATAGAAGCCGAATAGTCGTAGAGGCCGAGTGGTCGTAGAGACTGAGTGGGCGTAGAAGCCGCATGAGCACAGATCCTGAATGGGCGTAGAAGTCGCTGCGTACCATGCCAGACTGCTGATGTGGACGTCTTAGCCGAAATTACGAATTTTGAAGATATAATCAAATCTCTTGCAGAGATTTGCCACCATCTTATGCATTAAATGCGGAGGCGTGTTTTGAAGGTCTGCAGCCCTTCTGTGCATCCGTCGCAGAGACGTGCCTTGAGAGAAGCTGTCACCGCTCTGTGCAATTAGACATGGAGACGTGCCTCGAGTCCCGTACGAAGTGCAACTTTTGACGTGACAGGCGATTTGTCTACTGCGGAGCGTAAAACAGCTCATGTTTGCCTGTGTAAAACAAGGCAGCGTATTCCCTTGTACGCGAAAGAGCGGTTTACGCTGAGGGGACTTCAGTAAATGACGGTTCGGTGATATTTTTACCAAATCCTCTGCATTAAATGTAAAGATCCGCCATCATACTGTGGGGCGCGTCCCGAGGGGTCTGCCATCGTTTCCAGACGTCGTCTGGGTAGCCGTACAGCACTTTTTGTCAGCAGTCAGAGGTCAGATTCACTGCGTGACTTGACAGGTTCATTTAGGGAAAGACGAAGCGTTCCTCGTACATTTTAACGCTGCTTTGAGAGCGGATGAGTTTTACGCCATGGAGGCGATGAAGAACCCTGATTACGCTGGAGCGGCCTGGACGTACTACACTTACGCGGATGGTCCTTTGAGCTTATTCTTCACGCTGTGAAAAAGCTCTGTTGTACGCTTGATAGCTCTGAAGGCCCCTGTTTACGCTGCTCTGCATCAAGAGGCTGCGTAGATCCTCCCAGCGTATTTTTCATGCTTCTACAAGACCCCCTTCAAAGCTTTTAAATTTCTCGAAATTTGAAACGCTTTGAATGAAGCATGAACGGCCCCTCGTAACTCAAAACGTTTCTGAATGGAGCGTTAAAACGGCCGATGCTAACTTTATGGCGGATTTATTGGGGACCGCTGTGATCTCTTTCGCCTATAAAAAGGCTGGAGGAGTTAGCATGTTCTTCCCACATTCCCATTACCATGCAGAGATGATCGCCGGAGTTCGTCGGGTCGACTTGAGGAAGAAGGAGATCATGTTCTTCCAGTATGTAGGGAGCCAAAAAAGACGGCATCTTCGAGCAAGTGTCCACTGCAACGATGGATCATGGAAGGATATCTTAGCCTCCCTTGCTCGGGATAATCAGCAACTTTGTATGGCGTTGCCCCAGGAGAGAGGAAGGGTCATCTTTGACCACACAGCTTGCAAGTGCTGTCTTCTCTCGTTGCCTCTGGTGATGAGAGGCAGACAGACCGGCTAGAGTGGCGGTGGTCTGTAGGAAAGCAGAATTACCCTGCTTTCCTTCTGTTGGAGGATGGGTCATCTGCCCAGTTTTGTATCCTCCTGCCACTGATCATCTTCTTAGAAGAAGAGGAAGACCATCACCATCGCGAGACCCAGTCAGAGCGGCTTCTCGATGTGGTCTTTAGACGATGACGAGGGGCCCCTTTGTCGACGGAGTTTTCCTCAGTTGTAATCATGAAAAATAAAAAGAAAATCCTTGTAGATTGGATTTCCCTCATATGTAATCATGACTTTAATCTTTAATAAAATTGTCTTGCTTCTTCATATGATCATCTTGCCATACGTTGCTGTGAAGTCTGAATATGTGTAGCTTCAATACGTCTGAATCTTTACGCCGACTCTGATAGAAAGAGTATTAGGCCCTGTCCTTTACGCATAAAGAATAGTCCATAGAATGCTGTTTAAGCATTTTGAACATTTAGAACTGTCCTGTTGCTAGGACTGAGGGACCGCGTAGAGCTCTGAACTGCTGCTTCTGATGAGCAAAAATTTTGTTCAGACTTCGTCTTCAAGAATGATCTCTCGAAACTCCATTGGAACAGGGTCGAGGTTTTGGCTGTCAAACTAATTTTGCCATCTTGATAGACGAGATGTTCAGACTGGAGTCTGGATGAACCTCTAATTTTGGACCCGAGAAGAGTAATTTCTTAATGTTTAAACTCTGTATGCTTCGGGTACTTAGGATGCTCTGGGTCAAGAACGAGTATCTTCTGTGTGAACTCTTGGCAATTGACCGCTTTGGGGACTGTTCGAATATGCGGAAAGTCGTGGAGCGTAAAATCATCAGTCTGTAGCCTCTGGGCGTAAAACACCATCGAGCGTGAAATCGTAGACTTGTGGTTCCTGAGCGTGAAGTCGTAGGTTTGTAGCCTCTCGAGCATAAAAGCTACCGAGCACAAAGGTATCCGGGCATAAAACCATAGACTTATAGCTGTCGAACGTAAAGCTGTAGATTCGTAGCTGTCGAGCGTAGAAAGCTCCTTTAGCGTAGGACTGGAGATCTGTAGCCTGTGAGCGTAGAACACCATCGAGCGTAAAATCGTAGATTTGTGGTTCCTGAGCGTGAAGTCGTAGGTTTGTAGCCTCTCGAGCATAAAAGCTACCGAGCACAAAGGCATCCGGGCGTAAAACCATAGACTTATAGCTTGTGAGCGTAAAACCGTAGATCTGTTGCTGTCGAGCGTAGAAAGCTCCTTTAGCGTAGAACCTGCTGAACCGTCTTGCACGAAAAACTTTTCAAATTTGTTGACTGTCCGTCTTTCAAGGGTAGTGGGCTGACGTAGCATCCAATCATAACCCACTATTAATTGCGAGATTTGGTTAGGGTCTCGAGGAGTCCGTCCGAGGATTCGAGGAGTCGACCCGAACTCTATATATATCCTAAGTTTTTTGAGAGAAAAACTTTTTATCTGTCTTCTGCGAAAGAGAGCTTTCGACTGTCCGAGTTTTTCTTCGTTCCTTCTCCGAGCACCTCGAGTCTTCAGAAATGGTGCCGAAATAAACCCCCTCCGCTAAGGGAAAGAGTATAGGTTCCTCTTCTCATTCTTCTGCCCCAGCGAGGGAGTCTTCGGTCGGGCAAGGCGAACTTCCTTCTGAGCGAAGTATCCCGCCGACGAGCAGTGCACCCGGTCTTAGAGGTAGAGCCTTTGGGGTGACAAAAACAACGAAAAATCCTTCGCACACGTTGAACGTGACCGCGCTAGGTCGTCTTCTGTGCTGATAGCCTCTTTTGAGGAAGATGATGCACGGAGACATTTTTATCTTTTACGCCCACATTTCTAATGTGCCAGCGTAAAGACTCCATATTTTCGTAGTTCTGAGCGTAAAAGCTCTGGCTACCGAAAATTGGCGTATATCGTAAAATTTGAGTTTTACGCTTCTGGAGGGGATTTCCGGCGTAAAGTAACCAAATTTGTACAATCCTGCGTAGAGCACAGACTGTCGTTTCTTTGGTCTGTATGTTTGTGCAAGATTTGTAATGACATATTTTTCTTGCACTTTTGCAGTTGATTTGGGTGAGTCTCCACTGGCCGAGGTGATGGGCTCCGTTGCCGGGATGCTGCACTCAAACTACCTGGAGGATCTGTCCCACGTGGCATTTCCCATCTTCGGACCCCAGTATCCTGAGGGAAGAGAGTTTTTGATATCGGCTCAGGGCGAGCGGACGCTGCTGAGTATGATCAATGGCAAGCCCTTGACATATGTAGATGGGGAGCAGTACATAAAGCCGGCTTTCCTCTTTGGGGACATGATTGATAAACAGTCCCAGACGAAGCCCAAGAGGGAGCCCTGGGTTTTCCCTGCCGGGAATTTGGTTTTGTACCTGCCAACGATGCCGAGGGATTATCCCATCTCGGTTTTCTTCCACGCAACGCAGCCCAGGAAGATGTCGTGGACGCTGACTCCTGATCTTCACGGCAAGCCGGGGAAGATCTTTCATCTGAAAAGAGCTGACCAGGGGTCATTTGTCAGTCGCCCTTCCGGCGTTGTGACGTTGTTCAAGGGACTGTGCCCGGGAAGTGTCCCGAGTGAAGACAGCTCAGTGATCCAGCCGGTCCAATTGCCGACTTTCTGTAACGACTTTATGGGACGAGGCGGGGTATATCCCAAGAAGAATCCTCGGTGCAACGGGTGGATCGCCCCAACAAACTCCCGATGGACATGCCTAGTTGACTGGGCTTTGAAGCACTTCCGGAGAGAGCTGGAGGGCATTGGACTGTATGCCGCTGTGAGTGCGACGAGCGTCGGATTGCCTCCCAATCCTAATTTTTTCTTGGCACTGATAGAGCGATACATTTCGCTCACTGGCACCTTCGCCACTCCACTGGGGGAGCTGGGATTGGCCCTCCATGAGATGGCAGTTGTCTCGAGACTGCCGATGGGGGTTACCCCATATGAAGAGTATGTTCCCACCAACCGGGAGTTGGTGGACTTGGATCCTCGGGTGGCGGAAGTGTATCAGGAGCTGATGTGTTAATACTTCGCGTGCACCGCTTTTTATAACGAGCCTTCTGATTTGGCTCACACCACCAAGTGGATGTCCTACCTCTTCTTCCACCGAGCCAGGGCTGCCAAGTCAGAGAAAGCCTCGGGGGGCAAGAATGAGCCCGTGAACTGTTTGGGCGTGCTTAGTGCCCAGGTCGTGGAGGATCTTATGGAGGAGGCTAGAGCTCCGGATCAGATTCTCGGCGAGGGGGTAGGAAAGTACCCTGAAGGCATTAAGGCCTGTAGCTACTTAAGGCATTGTCGCAGGCCTCTGTCTAAGGAAGCCCAGCTGGCTGGTTTCCTCTCCATATGGCTGCGTCGAGTAGTAGTGCCTGGTACTGCGTCTGCGGACCGCATTCATCGAAATATCCTGTGGCCGGCAGTGCGCCTGGTATTCGGGGCAAGACTGGGCTTGCTTCCTGCCATGGTGTGCCGTATACAGGCTGGCCTGAGAGCCATGACTGATGGGTTGCTCGTCGATGAAGCTCGGTGTAAGAGTTTTCCTCGGGTGGAATTACCATACCTGTATTTGATGGGATGGTTAATTCTCCACAATCCCCGGGTGATGTCTCCTGGCTCCGGAAGCAGCTCGGGGGGTATATTCTTGCTGAATTACAAGGATTCTCCCTGGAATGTGAGCACAGTTTTAGACTGTCGGCTGGTGTTGAACCTCAGCCACGGCTGGAAGCTCCTCTGTACTCCCCCTCCTGTACATCGCAATCAATCAGGGACGAGGCTTGAGGATTCAGGTGGAGAGAAGACCGATCTTTTTCCGGAAGCTTTTAATTGGTTGGTCTGCATTAGGCCCTCCCATCTGCTGTACCGGAGCGAAGACCATTGCTTCTTCGAGCCCTATCTGCCTAGTCGGTTTGCCAGGCAGTTCGGGTACGATCAGTTGCACGTGGGCAATGCCGTCACCAGCTTCAGGTCCAGGGGCGGACTCATTGATGGAGCTAGAGGGTGGCGATATTTCATCATGGGTTGTACGGGGGCAACCTTCATCGTGCCGGTCGTTACAACCTCCACGGAGCTCCGCATTCTCCATTCTTACGCCCAGTTCTATGTGGCGATTAACACCTTCCACCACGATTTTGACATGTGTGGAAGCTTCAGGGTGCCTTCTCCCAAGCCTGGGGGAAGAGTTGAAGTCCCCTCGGTTTCTTCGGACGAGGGTGAGGAGTCTGGTACTCCGGATGAGCCTCTGGTGTCGGTGCCGAGGTGCGAAGTGCCTCCGCCTGCGGGGGCTTTGGTAGTCTCTTCTGGGAAGCGACGGGCTTCTGCTCCGAAGGAAGTTTCTCTTCATAAGAGGAGGAAGGAGACGATTGCTCGTTCTCTCCGCATTCTTGGTGTTGAGGCTCCCGGTAGTGAGCCTGTATCTCTCTATATCAGGGATAATTCTTTGGCTGGAGGTTCCTCGCCTTTTAGAGAGGGACCTTCTACAGTTCTGGCCGGCGGCGCCGGAGAATCCTCGCTAGAGGTTGCTGTCGTGGCTACTGCTCCAGGTAGCAGAGCGAGATTGCCTGTGTGGCCGAGGCAGATGGGAGAATCTTTTCCGAGGTCAGCAGCGGGTAAAGCTCCCGCCGTGTCAGCGAGCACGTCTGGCGAGATTCCAGCTGATGAACCTCGACCGCGTCTTGGTGAAGGCTTGACAGAACTCTTGGCGATGTCGGTCGGCCCACCTCCTTCTCTAGGTATGACAGTTCGCATTGTGTCATTAAGGCGTGGTTTAGCTACATCGGCTGCAGATGCGTCGTATATGCCGTTGGCTCCGGGTAAATGTCGTCTTTATGTCTCCCTTTAGAAAGATTACCATCATACTGATATCAACTTTCTTGTCTTTTTCTCAGGGGATGGCGTCCACGGAGAGCACAGCGTTGAAGCGCCTTCTGGCTCTGCTCCGGCTCCTGGCGATGATGTGGAGGCGCCTGACTTCGATGAGGAAATGTCCTCGGGGGCTAGCTCGTCTAGAGTGGTTTCGTCGTCTCAAGAGGAGGACGAACCCGTCATCGTGACCTCACCCCTCGCGGGTATGCCGATGACTTCGATCATTGTCGTCGCACCTTCTTCGATCGCGCCATGCGTCGAGGCGGTGGCTGTGGCCACCTCGTCTGCAGTTATCCCTGGAGAGGGAGTTGCTGATATCGCGGCCACTCCTGGCGTTCAGTCAGATCTAGTTGCGTTGACCGAGCAACATACCAGCCTCTTTTATACCGGTTTGAAAACGATGATATCAATGGTATTGGCGAAGAGTCTAGATTTCGAGCGCCTGAAGAAGACTTCTCAGTTCTCGATCGGGGCCATCAGGGAGCTCGGCGATCCTGGGGTAGCTGACGCTCTGGAGGCGGTGGTTAATGGTTTAGAGCAACCCATTAACGAATACTTGCAGCTGACTCGGGGCAGCTTCGATGCTGAGGTCCAGACCAGGTACGACCATATGACTGCGCGGCTCACTACCAAGCTGGAAAGCCTAGACAACTCCATCAAGACACATAAGCTGGAGATGGATAGAAGAAAAGCTGTCGTGGAAGAGGCTCTCGCTCTTGAGACGAAGTGCCGATCCGAGCATGACGGGAATGCAGCGAGGGTCTCCAAGCTGAGGGAAAAACTCGCTCGGGCAGAGGAGTGGACTTCTCAATCGTTGGCGGGTCTAGACGTAGCGACTGGGCGACTGAGCGCGGCGCGATGGGATTTGGACCGTGAGAAAGCTGCCCGCACGGGCTGCCTTCGGGCAAGGGCTGAGCTGTCCTGTATGAATACCCCCGAGGCACGGCTGGAGCGGGCTCGTGCCGATGCCTTGGTTCTTAGGAATGAGAGGATAGCTGCACTGGAGCGGCTGATTCGCAATCTGACTACTCCGCCATTATGATATATCCTTTCTCTTTTTACTTCCCCAGATGTAATTCTGCTCTTTATCGGGAATAAATAAAAGTGACTCTTTTCTGACTTTTGTGGACCCATCATTTCGGAATGTAAATGACAGGTTTGGGCGAGAGTGATATCTGATGATAAACTCTCGATAAACTTTTAGCGGGACATATCTGTTCAGAGGTCATACGGACATGATAGAATGTAACCCAACTAATTGCGTTCTGGAAGTAGTTTTGTCAGAATTGAGATCCTCGCTATATTCTACTCGAGCAGGAGAGATTAAGCATAGTACCTTTTCAGGAATTTGCCGTTGATAGGAGCCACTAACAGGTCTCCATTAGGCTGGGCTATCCTGTAGGCGCCGTTCGAGAATGTTCTCTCGATCATATAAGGGCCTTCCCACTTGGGCTGGAATTTGCCTTTACTTCTGTGAGTAAGAATCAACGGCCTTCTTACGGCTAGAACTAGCTCGCCGACTTTGAACACTCTTTCCTTCACTTTGCGATTGAAGGTTTTGGAAATGCATGCTTGGTAGAGCGCGATGCGCTGCTGAGCTTGTAGGCGTTTCTCGTCTAACCCTTCTAGCTCTTGGAGCCTTAACAGGTCATTCTTTTCTCGAGTCAGCTCACTAGTTACGGCTATCCTGAGTGACGGGATCTGGATTTCAATGGGGAGAACTGCTTCGCTCCCATAGACCAGCGAGAATGGGGTACAACCTGTCGGTGTTCGTACCGTTATGCGGTATGCCCAGAGACATTCGCCCAGCTTCTCATTCCAATCTCTCTTGTTTGAAGAGATGAATTTCTTCAAGAGTTTGATAATGGTTTTGTTGAAAGCTTCCGCCAAACCATTAGCAGCTGGATAATATGCCGTAGAGGCAATATTGTGTATCCAATTTTTATCGCAAAATCGATGAAACGCTTGGCTGATGAACTGAGGCCCATTGTCGTGAATTATCCTTCGGGGTACCCCGAAGCGATAAATGACGTGATGCTTGATGAAGCTGATCACATTAGACGCCTTTACCTCAGCGAGGGGGATCGCCTCTGCCCATTTGGAGAAGTAATTTGTGATGGCCAGTATGAACTGGTGACCGCTGGAAGAAGACGGGTGAATAGGACCAATGATATCCATACCCCATGCTTCGAAAGGCCAGGACGCAACCGTAGGATGTATATATTCAGACGATTGATGTATGAAGTCTGCATGTGTAACGCCCCGCAACCGCTCGGAGCGTTACGCTGAGTCGGAGTCGGATTTAATGAATCAAATGCTGGTTATATTTGAAATGTCAGATTTCGGAAAGAAGGATTAATCGAGTTAGTTTCAATGTGCAGATGGCTAGCGGGTTCGATAGAAATCAGGTGTTCGTTCAGAACAGTACTGAATAGCTGGATGGAAACGATAATGCCGTCTTCCTTAGTCCGATCGGTCGGATGATTTGGAGAGCACGGCCTGCTCGCACGGTCATACCAGTTGAGTAGATCGCGCTTGCATCAGACCACGGGTTCAAGGGGTTGGCCGTATCGGCAGGACAGGATACCTAACAGATTCAAATAATGTGAGTGGGCTCTTTCCCTTCCCCTCTACTCCTTCATGTCTAATAATATGGAAAACACGTATACACTTGGGCTGAAACATCGGGAAGCACTACACTAAGGCGTGCATAGAGTGTGCGTCGTTGGCTTGGTAGGATTGTGGCTTGAATGGTTTTACGCGTTGGATAGTTGGTGCGTTAGTTGGATTATACGTTTGAGGCGATCGGTTGGATACTTGGGATTTTGCTTGGACGGTTGGAAATATACAAGTTGGAATGATACATTGAGGCAAATGGGAATATCGAGAATATCGGGAATTTGGGCGAGCGAGCGTGCATCCGTGCACGAGTAACACTGGGTCGCTTTGTCTTGCGAAGCGAGCAGTTGTGGTTCAAAACCGAACAACTGTATCAGCGAGGTATGGTGCCGCTTGATGGGGCATTGTGCCACGAATGGGGCATTGTGCCACTGAGACGGCATTGTGCCATGGGTTGCCTTGAGCATGGGTGTTGCACCATTTCAGAATGCATTGTTGTAAAGCGGCAATATGAAACACTGGGTATTTTTGGTGCCTTGGGATATATATATTGAGGTCGAGATTTGGACTTCTTGGAAGAACATGATGGAAGAATGGTTATGGATACTTCGGTTGGGTTTATCGATGGAACGAGTCTAGGATCGCTTGGTGGGGCGAGAATGTTCGATCCTCTCGTCATACCTACGTGTGTCTGCATGTCACGGACAACTTGTGCAAAGGTTTGTCACTTTCCCCGAAACGGTTTTTATCCGGGGTACTGGAGCCGTTTCGATCCAGAGGGAAACATTTGATTCGCGTTCAGTTGCGATGCATTGCGGGACCTCCAGCGGGGCTTGCTACCCGGGCTGATAGGGCGCACCATAATGCTTGAGATATGTCCTGTATGGCTCTGCCAGTGACTTCATATAGATAAGAGTTGGCTTGCTTTACTTTGGTTGGTTTGTGCATCGTGTAGGCGCGGCCACCTTGCCTCGGCAAGAGTGTGCACTCGAGAGTGGGATATAAACTTTGGTTGAGAATGGATATTGAGGCGAGACTGATGGTTCGATATGTTATCGTGCAAGCGATGACATTGAGTTAGACGGGTCGGCTATATATTAAACTGCTTGTCGTTTGGTTTGAGAATGAATGCTAGCATGCTTAAACTACTTTACTGCTTTCCTTAACATGTCATTCATATGCCATGAAACGAATCTAGGATTCAACTAGAAAGATCACCATTTAACTGTGTGCATTCACTACTTTACTTAGTGTCGGCTTAGACGAGTGGGTTACCCCGCTCACCAGTACGGTTGTGTACTGACCCACGTTTATGGGCAATATTTCAGGTACACAGGCGTAGTGGCGCTGCTTGGATATACGGGACAAGATGTATGAACTGTAAGTACCTTTGTGGGCTAGAGAAAGAGCAAGAGTTATTTCATCGTCTCCGTGGCATCGTCTTTGTGGCATTGACTCGGGGCATCTCATTTGGACCCTATCATGAGCTTCGCTGCGTATACTCTGATGTGTGCTTGGTACACAATTGGCTTCCGCTGTAACTTGGTTGTTTCGATGATAACTTTCGTGTTTAACAATATCGTCTTGTACGAGCGCAACTCCAGGCTCGTACGGCATCACGTCCTGAATAGAACGATTGTCCCGCGGGAGAGCTGCAACGTGGTGATTTCACGTTCAGCGGGGACTATTGGGCTTGCGGGAGTTTGGGGCATGACAGCATGAACCTAACAGGCTCTGCATTGTCTTGCATACCGTATTGCATCTGCGATCATAGTAGGCCAGTAATATCCCATTCTCCTGATGCGATCCTGTAGCTTAGGACCGGGTTGATGCGCTCCGCATACGCCGTCGTGAGCTTCCCGGATAATCTGCTGTGCTTCGTCTTCAGATAGACATCTTAATAGCAGTCCGTCGTAGGTCCGACGATATAGGCATTGTGAAGATGCATCATAGTAGAAGCGTAATGATCGCCTTTTGACGGATACTGCTTCTTTGGGGTCCTTCGGCAAGATTCCGTATGCGACGAAATCCATGAAGGGACTTCTCCAGTCTCTTCTGGAGGGATCTACGTTCACAGCGTGGCTGCATTCTATGTGAAAGTTATTCTTCACACAGAATAAATCTCTGTTAAGAAGGATTACCGAATCCTGCCTTCTTATAGGGATGGCTAAATCTGCAGCTAGACTAGCTAGGGCATTAGCTTCTAGATTCTGAGATCGAGGTACATGCTCTAGGAAGAACCCTTTGAATGTCATGGCTATCTCGACCGTCGCTCGGTGATAGGGGATGAGGTCTGGATTCCGGACTTCATATATTCCTCTGACTTGATTGACGATAAGCAGAGAATCACCGAATGCTTCCAGGGACTCGACCCCCAGCTCTTTGGCGACTTGGAGCCCGATTAGCAGAGCGTTGTACTCTGCCACATTGTTGGAGCAGGGCTCGCTAAGAGAATATGCTCGGTAGATGACGAGCTGATCAGGAGTGACCAGGACGACTCCTACCCCTGAAACGACGTTTCCCCTAAGACCGGTTCTGGAGGCACCATCGAAGAAGAGTTGCCACGCGTCACTTTCCATCGTGGAATTATATTCTGCAACTTCGTCGGGAATGTCCTCGTATAATTTGGAGGCCTCCGGGATCGGATGAGCAGCTAGGAAGTCAGCCAGCGCTTGGCCCTTGATGGACTTCTGCGGTACGTACACCATGTCATATGGTGTTAATAGCATCGTCCAAGTCGCGAGTCGGGAATTAAGAGCACTAGGCTTGCTCATCAGTACTCGAAGAGGGTTAATCCTGGAGATGATATGAATAGTCTGGCCGGCAACATAGTGCCGCATCTTCTGGATAGCGAATATCAGAGCCAAGCATTCCTTCTCCACTGGGTTGTACCGGTGTTCGGCTCCGACCATCATCCTGTTGAGATAGTAGATAGCATGTTCATGACCCATGTCGTTCTTCTGTGCGAGAAGAGCTCCTAGTGAATGATCCATCGCTCGAACGTATAGCAAGAATGGTCTTCCCATGACGGGAGGCACCAGAACTGGCGGACTGGTGAGGTAGTGCTTGATATCACCGAACGCTTGCTGACAGGCTTCGTCCCATACGAAGGATACACCTTTCTTCATGAGATAAGAAAAGGGCTGACATCTCCCCGAGAGGTTGGATATGAATCGCCGGATATAAGCCAGACGGCCTTGAAATCCCCGGAGTTCCCTCAGATTACTGGGCGGTCGCATTTCTATGATTGCCTGGACTTTGTCGGGGTCCACCTGGATGCCTTTGGCGGTGATGACAAATCCCAGGAACTTGCCACTGGATACCCCCAAAAAGGACTTCGTAGGGTTCATCTTGAGTTGATGTTGGCGCATTAACTCAAATACCGTCCTCAAGTCTTGAATGTGATCACCCTTGAGGCGACTCTTGACGGCTATGTCGTCTACGTAACATTCTACTGTTTTGCGTAAATGCTCATGGAATATGTTACTCATAGCCCGTTGGTATGTAGCTCTGGCGTTCTTCAGTCCGAAGGGCATGACCGTATAGCAATATACCCCCAATGGTGTCCGGAAGGCAGTGTGCTTCTCGTCTTCAGGATGCATCTTGATCTGATTGTATCCTGAGAATCCGTCCTTGAAAGACATACGTTCAAAGCCGCAGGTATTGTCGATCATGATGTCCGTGATAGGAAGAGGGAATTCATCCTTGGGGCAGGCCGCATTCAGATCTCGGTAGTCGATGCAGATACGTACCTTCCCATTTTTCTTCATGACTGGGACAATGTTGGTGACCCAGTCGGGATATTGTTCTTTCCAGATGAAACCACAGGCTATCAGCTTCTTGACTTTAGCTTCAATGGCGTCCATCATGTCCGGGCGGAACCGGCGTTGGTGCTGCTTCACAGGCTTTGAGTCGGTCAATATGTTGAGTTTGTGAGTAGCCACCTTCGGGTCTAGACCCGGCATGTCCTCATAATCCCATGCAAAGACGTCGACGTATTCCTTTATCAGCTGTATGATTTCTTCCCTTTCAGCTGAGGAAAGATTGTCACTGATAAATATTGGCTTTGGCGAAAGTTCACCCCCAACATCGATTTGGATAACTTCGTCTTTGGTGGAAGGTTCTCTTTGCTCGAAGCAGAATTCCCACTACGTATCCATTTGTTGAGCCTAAGAGTCATTCTCAAACGGCTCAGAATCCTGTTCATCTGCTCCTGAGGGATCTGTTACCACCATATTTACTGATAGTGTTTGTTCGAGAGCATCAGTTGAGTTGGGGGGCGACGAGCTGCTCTGGGAGGAGAAAAAGATATCCTCGTCTGACTTGGAAGTCGTAAGGGAGGTGGCATACCCTAACCCGAAACGAGTTTGTCGATAGCGGGGGTCGCCGCACGGCGACATTCGTCTGCCTCTTCCGTAGTTGAGGCCTGGCTTCTGCTTCAAGTCGTAGCCCATGTTCTGCATGATCTTCAGCGCTTGCGGGCTGTATCGGTAAACTTGTATTTTTCCAGTATCGTCATTGAAAGGATCTTCCTGGTTAGCCTGTTGATTGTGCATACGGCCGAAGAATATTGGACGCTGACTGCTGCAGGTAGGCGGGACAATGAAGAATAGAATCCTCATGGGGTCCATACGTTGTGATGACGTTGGATGATGACGCTACTTCCCAGACATACGGACGGTAGGAGTTTATAGCTTCCAAGAATTTTTGTGCTATGGGTTCTACCTCGTCACGGAGAGTGGATTCCAGTTTCGGTATTTGAGCGTCAATATACTGGAAAAGGGGATGTTTATTACCATCTGAAACTCCGTTCCTGGTTGCATTTACATCAGTCGGCTGCCTGTCGCGCCGAAGGTTGATGACCAAGGGTGGGAGCTTTCGGTTCAAAGTGATAACGAGAGGATCACTCCCTTCTCCTGACCTGGTCTTGTTCAGGTGGATAGCCATGGGCTCTATGGCTTTTGGACGAGTGGTTCGTCCTTTCACTCTGATTGACAGCGGTAGTGCGGCAGAGGGTTCTTCTGGCTCCCGGTGGGATTCCTTCTCTGCGTCGCCTGACACTTCTTCCGTGTGGTCTTGGGAGTACAACACGGCATCGGAATAGTAGGATTCTATTCCTTTGAACGGGTTTAGGTTAGCCACCTCCGTTTGAACCGTTCCTTGTGCGTCTATATATTTAAGGCATTGATGTTGGGTTGAAGGAACGATGTTGTAGTTGTGGATCCACGGTCTCCCCAACAAAATGTTGTAGGATACCTCTGAATCGATGACGTAACATGTGGCCACCGATCTAAGGTTGCCGATCTGGATCCTCAGGCAAATTTTCTCCAATGGCTTACTTCTTCCGGCATTGAAACCCACGATCGTAGTGGTGGTGTAAGCCAATTCGCTGGTAGGAATCCTCAACGGTCTGAGTAGACTGTGAAGGATGATGCTGATCGACGATCCCGGATCTATGTGAATTCGATCGACCTCCATGGAACCGACGTACCCGGTGTAATAGAGGGGCCTGTCATGCTTGTTATGTTTTAACAGCATGTCGTCTTGGGTGAAAGTGATATTTGGGACCACCTCCATCACATTGTGGCATTGAGGACACGCCACTGGTTCTTCGTCGGGGGACTTGTGCTGGGTCAAGTATGCCTTCGCCTGCATCAGCGCTTCACTCAGGGCTAGACAAGTGTCTTGGGAGAGCCTAAGTAGCTCGAAGATGGACAACCTGGCTGGCGTATTGGCTAGTTGGGCCAGGATATCGAAGTTGTATGGCTTCTCTAAACCTTTGCTTGGAATGTTTTTCACAGGTTTATCAAAGCGTACTTCTTTTTGCTTCCCCTTCTCCGTCGGGGTTGGTTTTGAAGGATTGATATCTGGTACGACGGGACCTTGCTCTGAAGGTTTGATTATTGGAGCGTCCGCCGGTGCACCTTCCTGACTTGCTCCGTAGTCGCTGAGGTAGGCTTTCCCTGAACGGGTTGCAGCAAATACCTCATCTTCGTCCGATGCCGAAGAAGTCACGATTATATGACAGGGCCTGTATTTGGAGCTCTTTTTGGATGTAGGCTTAGTAGCCTTAGTTTCTTCCTCGAGCTCTGACACCAGGTCTGGATGAACCCACATAATCTCGCCTTGCTGGGTAGTCAGGGGTATCAGGTCGTGATTTTGATCCCTAGCTGGAGGGAGATTGACGATGTTCATCGTTGTCCGGGAGATAGGTGCAACGCCGTCCGAGATCTCTTGGGGAGGCAGATTGCCAAACTGCAGAGAGATCATGTTGGCCGTGACCGTCTTCTCGGTGTTGTGCAGAGTGATGGCCTTAGCATCGATTAATCCCTGGATCTTCCTTTTCAGTATGTAACACACCTTTGTTGGGTGGTGTACGTATCTGTGGAAGATGCAGTATTTGGGATCGTTAGTATTGCCGACTTCCTGGGGCCGCCTTAGCTCTGGAAGGGTGATCTTGCCGCTTTTGACGAGACACTCGAATATACTTGGGATATCGTCGTCGTCGAAAGAGTAGACTTCGACGGGCCTGGAAGTCCCGGGTTTCATTTGCGTGGTTGCCGCAATCTTTGGTCTGGCCGTATTTATTGCCAGGGCTTCTTTCCCTTTGGGACCACGAGGATGGTCGCTGCTAGGAGATGACCTCTTGCCTCTGTCAGAGGCAGAGATCATGATGCCATTGTCGCGCGCCTTGTGACCGTTGTCTTCGGTTGCTACTGCCGAGATGATGAACGAGGGCCAATCATAGAACTGATATGGTCCTGTGAACACCGAGACCACGGGAAGGAGGTTCTTCCTGCAAATGTCTACTAATGCAGAGTCGGGAACTCCTGGAGGCATCAGTAAGGTGGCCTGACAAAAACGTTCGATGAAGATGCGAACGTCCTCCTTTTCCTTCTGCTTGACTTCGATGAGAGAGGACATAGACATGTCCATTCCTTCCTCATAGAATCGTGTGAAGAATAAAGCTCTGAAGTCCTCGAAGGAAGTAATGCAGTTGTCCGCCAAGCTATGGTACCACTGATAGGCTACTCCTGAGAGACAGCCTTTGAACACCCGAGTGAGGAGGGCATCATTCCCTTGTAGAAACACCGTCATCATACTGAAATAGTTCATGTACTGGCTTGGTGATATTTTTCCCTCGAACAGGGCCATAGTCTGAGGTTTGTACCTCGGCGGGAAAGGGACCTCCTCCCAGATAGCTGGGTAGGGCTGGTTGATTCCCAGTTTCTTGAGCTGATCTTTGTGCTTCAAGGCGTCGAACTGGGCTTTCAACTCCCGCACTGCCTGCATTGGATTTTTAGTCGGAAGCGGGGCCACGGAGTGGTGCGGAGTTGGTTGTATCATAACTCCAGTGGGAGGTAAGGCATTCTCTGAGTGAGGAAGCGGAGGAACTGCTGACTCTTGATCTAGCGCAGGCTCTTGGCTCGGGTTGGATGGTGGTAAGTCCACCCCCACACGTATCTGAGTTGGTGGAACTGATGCTTGAGCCATGGCAGTCGCGTGCTGAGTTAGCATCATTTGGTGCATGTTCTCCATCATAGATTGCATTTGTTTCAGAGATGTCTCCAGTATAGTGATGCATTGTTCCGCGTTCCCTGACGGCGAAGCTTCCTCGCATTCATCTTCAACGGCGTAAACTCCCATCTCCCTGGGTGTCATTGAAGGATTAGTATAGGTCGCTGTAGAAGTCGAGTCTTTACTTTCTGCCTCTGATTCAGGGGCTTGCGACCCCCAGCGTCGAAATCAGAAGAGGACGAGGCTGGTTGTCGTGACCTCGCGCGAGTGTTTTGGAATACCCCGGCTTCCGCGTTCCTGAGGAGCTCACTGAACCTCCTTCGGCTCGGGGGCCGGGAGGGATGACGTCTTGAGCTCGACCCTCCTCTACGTATGTGTGAAGCCATGTTCACAGATGCATGCGCGGGTTCTTCTTCCTGGAAAGACTGAGAGTAGCTCAATCGGTCAAAAACTGACCGTTTTGCTTTAGAACAGCAGCAGTCAATCATAATTTTATGACTATTACAACATTGCTCACTAGGGGGCGTAATAGACATATTGGAAGGTCCCCTTTCCTTACGCTTCTGGATTAGATATGCTCGCAAGTCAGGAGGAGTAGAGGAAGGAGATGAAGGCTTGTTTCTTCCATCAGCGGGCGTGCGGATATTGCGCACCCCGATTTTTTCTGTGCCACCTGTGTACAACAGGTTGGCCATCTAGGCGGCGGATAATCCTCTGGGAGGGTATCTTTCCGCAATCTGAGCTTGTTTTACACCGAGGGACTGTGCCTGGGGTAAATTGGAGATTCGCTCAGTCTGGCGTAAAGCTGGAGAGGCCCTCAGTCGGCCATCGGCTTCTCGCGTAATCCGGAGGGTAGGCAGATTGTTCTCTTGCTGGCGTAAAGGCCGAGAAGTTGCGTACTCGCCTGCTTGCTTTCCCTCGCGGAGATCACAGTGCTCATCTGGTTTACCGTAGAGGTCAGATGTTGTCTTGCGAGTGGAGCGTGATCTGTACCTCCGATTTGGCGTTGAGGCACCATCGGAAGTTTTGTCTGTACCGCTCGTAGCGGGAGACTGATTTCTGCGTGTAAAGCGCAGTGGATACTCTTGGGTTAGCGCTGAGGCTTTGCCCGAAGTTTTGTCTGTACCGTGCGTAGTGGGAGACTGATTCCTATGCGTAGAGCGCAGTGGATACTTCTGGGTCAGCGCTGAGGCTTTGCCCGAAGTTTTGTCTGTACCGCGCGTAGCGGGAGACTGAGTTTTACGTGCAGGACACGGAGGAAGCAATGCTACCACCTCATTGGTCGGAGAGATCGGAGAGATCGGAGAGTCCACAGGAATGGTAGAGGATGTCTTGGGCATCCACACTTTGCGCAGCTTCCTGTTGTCTTGGACGGAGAGAGAGTGAGAGCTACCCCCGGTTCGAAGCATGTCTTCGTAGGCAGACTGGTCGAACTGGACGACCAGTATCTTCTTCATGGATCCCATGGATACCGCATCGTGTTGAGCAATTGCTTTCTCATCAGAAGAGAAAGATGTCCCCAGCAGAGTCTGTGGTGCCCCGTTCCCCCTATTCGGGGAGCGCGGCTAAGAAATACAAGACAGTATCGTTCGATCGGGATAGATTGAATCAAGAACTCATCCTCGTTATGGATGTGTCTCTTCGGAATCGATTCCCATATTCAGTGGACTGTGCCCCAAGGATCGACTTAGCGGCAGAGTCAGGAGGGACCTCTCTGCTGCATTCTTTGTCGCCTAGTTTTCGCTGTCGCTTGTTGCTTTTGTGCCTTGAGTTGGTTTTCGGATTTGCTTGGGTTTTCTTGAACGGTTTTGATGGATTTCATTGCTTTCGTTCTTAGGACTATACTTCAATTCCGATAAGAAAAAGAGAGAAAGAAGTACTGATCAGCTGTTCGTGTCAATACAGGTGAACCAGCTGAAGGCGTCGCTCGAGCGGACTCCTAAAGCACTTCTTTCCTTCTTCCTTCCAACTACTAAAGTGAGTGGCTACCAACCCGATTAGCTAGCCCTTCTTGCTAGTCTTCACATCAAAATCTTGTGTTCGTGCTTGCCCCGATCAAACGATACCAAGTAAATAACTAAAAGATATCAAGATAATAAGAGAATAGACTTGGGAAATATTGCTTGTCAAATGAAACTGGTGAACGGTTACTTACTTATATGCTTGCTCGTTTGGAATGTTTATCATATGCATAAATATAAGTTAGAATGTATATTTCTTCTTAAAATTGTGCTATGTATAGAACTCATTTTCAATGCAATAACTCAACAGGAAGACTATGCTAAAGTAAATCTTGCCTGTTACTGACATGCTCCTGATATGCCCTGATTTTCCTCGATGCTAACTTAGTGTACTGCGTTGATCACGGACAACTTGTGCACAAGGTCTTAGTTCCTGCGGACGGTCGCTGGGGCACCGGCACCGGTCCGATCCGGACGGAACTCATGATAGTCGCCTGCTATAGGACGGAATGCCTTGGGACGTCCTGTAAACTCCCTCACCAAAAATAGGTATTTGTGTATATTTTATATTATTATATTTATTATAGATGTTGAATTTTTTAGAATATTCTCTTAGTTAATTAGAAAATAAAATTTTTAGTATATTTACTTATATAAATATTCATTTAGAATTATTTTAGGTTATTTTAGATTTTTGGAGATTTTTCTAGAATTTTTGGTAATTAAAACTTAGAAAACATAAATTTTTAGGACTTCTATGATTTACTATACGACCATACTTGCATGTCGTTCCTATCAAATATTTATTTTAGTTTAAAATATTTAATTATATTTTTTTGTAATTTATTTAGAATTTTAAAAAATTTATTTAGATTTTTTAAATTATTTAGGATTTATTTGGATATATATAGTCTTAATATTAGATAGATGCTAATTTAGTGTTAATAGATATTAATAAGATTTTATAAATTATTTGTATTATCTTTAATTATATTTAAGATTATAAATTATTGAGATAAATTCAAACTCTATTTTAAATTAATTCAAATCCTGAACCTACTAGGAAATCAACTTCATGCATATCCTATCCTTATTTAAATTCATCATAATCCTATCCAAATTAACCAATCATAGTCGTATTTAATTAAGTAGTGTCCACCATTATAAATATCTCATCCTTCATATTTTTCTTCCCCAAATTCCTCTCTTTTTCGTCCAAAAATAGTCAAAATTCGTCATAAATTCAGCCTCATTTTCTACTAGTTATGACGAATTAAAAAGACGATATCTCCTAGCTCCGGACTCGAAACGCGCTCCAGTTTTTTTTGTTCGAATGATATTGAGATTAGCTTTCTGTTTATATAATTTTTTTTTTACGAAATTATGAGTATTAAATTCTGGAAAATTCGTAGAGCCCAGCATGTCCGAAAATAGACGTGTTTTGATGTTTTCGCAATTTCGTGAGAACCAGGAATCAGAATCACAAACCGTTTAAAGTTTCGGAAAGCTAATATCGAGATCATCGACATATATTTTTTCCAGAATTTATTTCGAAGTATTTATATACTGTTAATTCTGTAGAACTTCTAGGTTAGAATTTAACCATCGGTGCACAATACAAAATTTGTATGTGCCATAATTTCCAAACGAATTTGAATTTGGATGAGCCATAAATTCTAGCATATTTTTGAAGCTGAAATCAACAGGAAATCATGCATGAAAGTTGAGTTTGTGTCGGTTGACTTTTCGGTCAACAGATCGCCTCGATTTGCGTGCCATGAGTCTCGAGTTGATAAAATTCAGTTTCTTTGGACAAAATTTAGGAATTAACATAAAAATCAGAATAATAAGATTAAAATAGAATTTTAGAGTAATTATTCCAGAATTAAATAAATTAAAATAAATTATCTTTTGACGTGATAAATTTGTAATACATAGGCTATTTGGACTGTGACTTGGACTCTGATTCATACTAGCAGCAGGACCCCAGGCAAGATACCTTGCCAAATTGTTTACAGTACTTTGCATGCTATTTATATTTCTATTTATTTATTGTATTCTGTATATTTCTTGCAAGTGTAGTTTTCTTTCAATCATTACTATGTATTAGGTATGTTGACACACACATGGCACTTAGTATCATAGAGGACAATTATTAGGCGTATGGGCTTTTAACCACTCTGGTAACACCGTAGTTACTAGCACGCACTATGGTGGGTCGTGTCCGATGGTCGCTACCCCCAAGGTATGTCGATTGATGGAGTCCGAGGGTCGCTACCCCAGAGGTATGTCGGCTGATGATGTCCACTGACGAGCGTGAGGTTGTGAGGATTAGATCGAGTAGCCTACCCTAGCCCATACGTCGAAAAGTTATCCTTATTTGCATTCATATAGATTGTCTTGTACAGCGTACTTATTTATTTTCAAACCATATGCATGTTTACTGTATTCAAATTGGCTCGTATTTTCTGTATCTTGTTACGTCCCTCTGAGGACCTGGTCCGCTGCCAGGTGTATCTTTTCTTGAGTATTTGCAGGAGAACAGATTTGGATGGTTACATGTGATCCGAGGATGTCTTCTCTTCGAGCTGTGATGGATAGCTGGTATTCTTATATTGTGTTGTGGTGTTGTACTCATATTGTATTTGCTCTTATATTCGAGTTGGTAGTGGATTTATTTCCATCCAACTATCATCCTTAGATACTCCTTATTGAGATCTAGTTTCATAGATACTGTTCATTTATTTCTATATGATTTTGGTGGATAAGATTTAGATTTTACCCTGTGACTTGTATTACATTTTATACCACTTGTGGATTTTATATTCATATTACAGCGTACGTGTGGATTTGGTTTCCATACATTGGAGTTGCCATATCCATGCGGCTGGCATGCTTACGTGTCCTAGTCCTACGTATTTTTGGGACTGGGACGTGACACGTCCTGATCTATGCGTCGCACGGCACTCCGTACTGAGACTAGCCCGTCCATTATGGCAACGTGCCAGTGATCCCCCTTGTATATTTAAACCTGTTGCTACTAACTTGTGTCTTCTTGGCAGGGAAGGCAAGGTAAGTATTATGCAGGTGGTTCAGACAGGCAGGTAAATGTCACCGAACGGTGGCGAGTTATTTCAATGATTCTATATATATGTCTTGCTGTAAAATAAACTAAGGCAAGATAGAAACCCACAAATATGCATGCTTCATTAAAACAACGTATTGATTGGTATAGTTGGGATAGCTTGCCTTCACCAGTACGTTTCGATGTACTGACCCTCGTTGAAACAGGTTCCCCGCGCTAAGGAGAGCCAAGCGAGGAGTAGGAGACAAACCCCCAATCCAGTCCAAGCTGTAGGCACGCCTCGACCGTGCCAACCTTTTGAAGAAGCATTTTGAAGAAGAAGCTAGCCACCAAGTAACCATACAACTTCGTGGCAAAGCAGTCGTTCCGACACAAGGTCTTATATTTTGAGTTTAGTAAGGATGTAATGTACAGGACTGCTATCTCATTTTGTGTCAACACTTTTGTAAGCCCATAGAGGCAATCCTTATGACTCAGTTCAAGGAGTTTGTAATAGATGTTCATATTATCAATAAAAGAGACCTTTTTCCATGTTTCAATATGTGTTTCAATTATCTGCGTACTCTGAATATGTGCTCGCTATGCAAAACAAAATACTTAGCCTTGTGCGGTGCGCAACCTAGGCCCGCACGGCGGTCACGCCCGGGGGACGACTATCGATTCCACGGGATCGGGGCGTGACATGTTGGTATCAGAGCACAGATTCAAGTTCCTTTGACTCTTAAACTGGAAAAGTTCTCTTAACGATAAATCCCTGTGCGAACTCCTGAACTCGTTAAGGCCAAAATAAGATACGTTCATGCAATAAGTCCATAATACATTATGATCCTGATGTAATTTACTTTCTTTATAAGGAACGACGCAAGCGCAACCATCAGCGCTAGCGCCAGGCGAGACAAGGACTCAGGAGAGCAGTTCCGGAACTTCAGGAAGCTCTCGGAGCCAACGGGGCATGTCTCGATCAGATTCACTTCAACAGGTGATGCAAATGTTCACGGAGCAACGACAGAGGGATGATGCCCGCCAAGCCAAGTTCGAGAGCAACCTAGAGGCCCGGCTCTCAGTCCAACAAAAGCAGGTAGATACCCTACAGCAGCTTGTTCAGACCCTGGCCTCCAACCAGTCTGCCGCAACGACAGCTACACCAGTAGAGCAGCCAACGCTTGAAGTCGAGACACCGCTAGCGCCAAGGACGAGGGAGGTGACTGCCTTCGCCTTTGGCAACTTTAAGAAGGTCTGCAACACGACATTTGATGGGACTGAGGACCCGATCGTGGCTCTAGATTGGCTCGCCGAGCTTGAAGATTATTTTTCTCTCCTAGAAGTGCCGGAAGACAAGCGCGTCACCTGTGCCCAATTATTGCTTCGCCTCAACCCGCACGACTGGTGGGACGTGCATCGACGATCTCTTCAACTTGGCCATGGAGAGGAGGCGATCGCGTGGATGACTTTTCGTGCCGCGTTTGAGGAGGAGTTTATACCCCCACCTCTACGCCGTCAACGGGAAAACGATTTCGTTCAACTCCGGCAGGGCAGCATGACGGTGAAGCAATACTCGGCAGAATTCAACGAACTGGCCAAGTTTGCTACCGCTTATCTACCGGATGCAGCGAGTCATGCCAGACGATTCGAAGGAGGGCTACGTCCTGGCATCCACGGGCACGTAGCCGTTCCGCAGTATCAGACGATGAGGGAAGTCTTAAACCATGCCCTCTCCCTGGAACCGCAGTATCCTCACATTGCTGCCGGCGCTGTGCAAACTTCCAATCACAAACGCCAAGGCAATGATAGAGGAAACAACGCTGCAAAGCGTCCAAATAACGGTGGTAAACAGTGTGGAGACACCAACAAGACCTACAACTTTTGCAGGAAGCCAGGGCATATCGAAAAAGATTGTCGTCGCAAGCTTGGGACATGCCTCCGTTGCGGCGATCCAGGCCATCAGATTAGCAGCTGTCCGCGTCGTCCACCGCAACATCCAGATCAGACTCCGGCTCCTCAGGCAAATCGAGCGGCACCTCAGCCAGGGCGTAATCAAGCTCAAGGCCGAGTCTACACCATGACACGGGAAGAAGCTCTAGCTTCGGATACCGTCGTGTCAGGTACCTTACTTTTCAATAATATACCTGCTCGCGTTCTATTTGATTCAGGTGCAACCCATAGCTTTATTTCTACAAACTTTGCCACGGAGAACAATGTAAAAATGACTCCGTTGTATTTAGATTTAAGCGTTAGCACCCCATCTGGTACAAAAATTCCTGTCTGTTCAGCATGCCTAGGCGGTTATATCTGTATTGGGGAGAGAAAGCTGTCACTTGATGTTTTAGTTCTTGATGTACGGGACTATGATATCATTTTGGGAATGGATTGGCTAGGCACATGCGCGGCAACTATTGAGTGTGCAGAGAAGCGAGTCATTTTCCGTCTGCCCGGAGAAGCCGTGTTCTGTTACACAAGTAGTCCAGCGAACAATGCGACCAGGGCCTGCATGGTGATTTCGGCAAAATCTGCTCGGCGAATGCTCTACACAGGCTGCGAGGGATTCCTAGCATCGGTTTGGGACACACGGCAGGACTACGCAAACGTCGAGTCAACTTCCGTTGAGGCAGAGTTCCCCGATGTATTCCCGAGCGAACTACCCGATATGCCGCCAGACCGAGAGATTGAATTCACTATCGACACATTTCCAAATACACAGCCAATTTCCAAGCCTCCGTACAGAATGGCACCTGCAGAGCTGAATGAATTAAAGCGCCAACTCCAGGAATTACTTGATCGCGGGTTCATCCGTCCGAGCGTGTCTCCTTGGGGCGCTCCTGTGCTCTTTGTGAAGAAAAAGGACGGAACTCTACGCCTCTGCATAGATTATAGGGAATTAAACAAGGTCACAATCAGAAACAAATATCCTCTGCCATGGATGGACGACTTGTTTGATCAGTTACAAGGGGCAACGGTGTTTTCTAAGATTGATCTTCGCTCGGGTTACCACCAGCTGAAGATTAAGCCAGAAGACGTGCCCAAGACTGCTTTTAGAACCCGCTACGGCCATTACGAGTTTTCCGTGATACCGTTTGGACTGATGAATGCCCCTGCTGCATTCATGGATATGATGAACCGTGTCTTTAGGCCCTTCATCGATAAATTCGTGGTGGTATTTATCGATGACATCTTAGTGTACTCGAAGACTAGGGACGAGCACGCAGGACACCTGCGGATGGTGTTGCAAACCCTTCGAGATCACAAGTTGTATGCCAAATTAAGCAAATCAGAATTTTGGCTGGACAGTATCTCGTTTTTGGGGCATATCATCTCCTTGGAAGGCATCTCAGTTGATCCGAAGAAGATAGAAGCAATCACGCAGTAGAAACGACCGGAGTCAGCTAGCGACATCCGAAGTTTCCTTGGTCTGGCAGGGTACTACCGGAGATTTATACAAAATTTTGCTAGAATTTCTTCGCCCTTGACTCAGTTGACACGAAAGGGTGCGAAGTTTACTTGGACAGAGGACTATGAAGCTTCGTTTACGGAGTTAAAGCAGCGCCTCATCTCTGCCCCAATTCTCACTCTGCCGAACGGACCGAATGACTTTAAAATATATAGTGATGCCTCAGGAAAGGGTCTAGGATGTGTCCTGATGCAGCGCGATAAGGTGATAGCCTACGCGTCTAGACAGCTAAAGCCTCACGAGCAGAACTACCCAACGCATGATCTCGAACTTGCCGCGGTAGTGTTTGCATTGAAGCTGTGGCGTCACTATCTTTATGGTGTACCATGTGAAATCTATATGGACCATAAAAGCTTGAAATACTTGTACACTTCAAAGGATTTGAATCTTCGGCAGCGGCGATGGCTTGAACTCCTCAGCGACTTCGATCTCACGATCAGATACACGCCTGGAAAGGGAAACGTAGTAGCTGACGCGTTGAGTCGAGTGTTTGTAGGGAGTTTGGTTATTGATGATAGGCTGCGCCGAGATCTTGAATCACTGGGTATTACACTGAAAATAAGATATAAGAAGTGGGCGCAAGTAGCTCAACTGCGCCTCGAGTCCGACTTGTTACACAAAGTGAAGGCCGCTCAGAAGGACGACCCGTTCCTGCAGAAGATTCATGCCCTCATCTTGGCAGGAAAGGCGTCCGACTTTACGGTAAGCACGGATGGGATGCTTCGAGTAAAGGGAAGACTATGCGTTCCGAACGACGCGGCCCTTAGACAAGAGATACTCACGAAAGCTCACTATGCTAGTTATACTTCTCATCCGGGTAGCACTAAGATGTATCGAGATCTTCGTACGACATTTTGGTGGCACGGCTTGAAACGGGATGTGGCACAGTTTGTGTCGCATTGCATGGCTTATCAACGAGTAAAGGCCGAACACCAGAAACCAGGCGGAGAGCTTCAGAACCTTGCTATTCCGGAGTGGAAATGGGATGATATAACGATGGACTTTATTGTTGGCTTGCCGAGGACGCAACGGGGACATGATGCAGTCTGGGTTATCGTCGATCGACTCACCAAGTCAGCTCACTTTCTGCCTATCAAATCTACTTGGAGTGCCGACCGCCTGGCTCAGATATATCTCAACGAAATCGTTCGACTCCATGGCGTGCCCGTATCTATAGTCTCCGATAGAGATGGTCGATTTATATCACATTTTTGGGGAAGCCTGCAGTCAGCAATGGGGACGAAGTTAAAGTTTAGCTCCGCCTACCATCCACAGATCGACGGCCAAACCGAACGTGTCAACCAGATCCTCGAAGACATGCTGCGACTCTACGCCTTGGACACGAAGACTAGTTGGGACCTTCATCTACCTCTAGCCGAATTTGCTGACAACAATAGCTATCAATCAAGCATTCAAATGGCGCCGTATGAGGCGTTATACGGGCGGAAGTGTAGATCTCCTATCTATTGGGACGAAGTCGGGGAGCGGCAAGTACTTGGCCCTGAGCTCGTGGAGCAGACCGTCCAGAAGGTTCGGCTGATTCGGGACAGATTAAAGATAGCTCAAAGTCGTCAGAAGAGCTATGCGGATGTTCATCGGAGACCGTTAGAGTTTCAAGTAGGCGACCGGGTATTCCTCAAGGTCTCGCCCATGCGAGGGGTCAGCAGGTTCGGAGCGAAGGAAAAGCTAAGTCCACGATTTGTCGGCCCGTTCGAAATACTAAAGCGGGTTGCTTCAGTTGCTTATCAGATTGCCCTACCACCATCCCTATCTGACGTACACGATATATTCTATGTTTCCCAACTTAGAAAATATGTGTACGATCCAAGCCACGTGGTAGACCTGGGACAACTGAACCTTCAGCCTGACTTGACGTATGTAGAATAACCGGTACAAATTTTGGATAGAAAAGAAAAGCTGCTTCAGACCCGTTCGGTTCCTCTAGTGCGCGTGCTTTGGCGGAATCACTCTGTCGAAGAATCTACTTGGGAGCTCGAATCTGATATGAGGGAACGGTTCCCCTCATTATTTCTTAGTGGTAGGTTCTATTCCTTAAGTTTCGGGACGAAACTTCCAATTAGTTGGGTAGGATGTGGTGCCCCGTTCCCCCTATTCGGGGAGCGCGGCTAAGAAATACAAGACGGTATCGTTCGATCGGGATAGATTGAATCAAGAACTCATCCTCGTTATGGATGTGTCTCTTCGGAATCGATTCCCATATTCAGTGGACCGTGCCCCAAGGATCGACTTAGCGGCAGAGTCAGGAGGGACCTCTCCGTTGCATTCTTTGTTGCCTAGTTTTCGCTGTCGCTTGTTGCTTTCGTGCCTTGAGTTGGTTTTCGGATTTGCTTGGGTTTTCTTGAACTATTTCGATGGATTTCATTGCTTTCGTTCTTAGGACTACACTTCAATTCCGATAAGGGAAAGAGAGGAAGAAGTACTGATCAGCTATTCGTGTCAATACAAGTGAACCAGCTGTAGGCGTCACTCGAGCGGACTCCTAAAGCACTTCTTTCCTTTTTCCTTCCAACTACTAAAGTGAGTGGCTACCAACCCGATTAGCTAGCCCTTCTTGCTAGTCTTCACATTAAAATCTTGTGTTCGTGCTTGCCCCGATCAAACGATACCAAGTAAATAACTAAAAGATATCAAGATAATAAGGGAATAGACTTGGGAAATATTGCTTGTCAAATGAAACTGGTGAACGGTTACTTACTTATATGCTTGCTCGTTTGGAATGTTTATCATATGCATAAATATAAATTAGAATGTATATTTCTTCTTAAAACTGTGCTATGTATAGAACTCATTTTCAATGCAATAACTCAACAAGAAGACTATGCTAAAGTAAATCTTGCCTGTTACTGACATGCTCCTGATATGCCCTGATTTGCCTCGATGCTAACTTAGTATACTGCGTTGATCACGGACAACTTGTGCACAAGGTCTTAGTTCCTGCGGACGGTCGCTGGGGCACCGGCACCGGTCCGATCCGGACGGAACTCATGATAGTCGCCTGCTATAGGACGGAATGCCTTGGGACGTCCTGATCTATGCGTCGCACGGCACTCCGTACTGAGACTAGCCCGTCCATTATGGCAACGTGCCAGTGATCCCCCTTGTATATTTAAACCTGTTGCTACTAACTTGTGTCTTCTTGGCAGGGAAGGCAAGGTAAGTATTATGCAGGTGGTTCAGACATGCAGGTAAATGTCACCGAACGGTGGCGAGTTATTTCAATGATTCTATATATATGTCTTGCTGTAAAATAAACTAAGGCAAGATAGAAACCCACAAATATACATGCTTCATTAAAACAATGTGTTGATTGGTATAGTTGGGATAGCTTGCCTTCACCAGTACGTTTCGATGTATTGATCTTCGTTGAAACAGGTTCCCCGCGCTAAGGAGAGCCGAGCGAGGAGCAGGAGACAAACCCCCAATTCAGTCCAAGCTGTAGGCACGCCTCGACCGTGCCAACCTTTTGAAGAAGCATTTTGAAGAAGAAGCTAGCCACCAAGTAACCATGCAACTTCGTGGCAAAGCAGTCGTTCCGACACAAGGTCTTATATTTTGAGTTTAGTAAGGATGTAATGTACAGGACTGCTATCTCATTTTGTGTCAATACTTTTGTAAGCCCATAGAGGCAATCCTTATGACTCAGTTCAAGGAGTTTGTAATAGATGTTTATATTATCAATAAAAGAGAACTTTTTCCATGTTTTAATATGTGTTTCAATTATCTGCGTACTCTGAATATGTGCTCACTATGCAAAACAAAATACTTAGCCTTGTGCGGTGCGCAACCTAGGCCCGCACGACGGTCACGCCCGGGGGATGACTATCGATTCCATGGGATCGGGGCATGACAGAGTCGCCATCTTGTTTGTGGTATTAAACGAAAGAATGAAAGTGTATTTCAATGACAGGGTTTATGCGAAACCCGCGCCCTTTGGTTTACAAACAAACTTGTACAATGTAATCCTATACGAGGATGTGGGAGTACAATTTATTTAATTTGGGTATAAATTGCTATAGGTATCTGATCTGCAGTCGATCACTTTAGCCCTTGGACCACACGATGTTGAAGAAGTGCCGTAGAAGACAGGTAGCAGCTTCGAAGGTTACAGGAGAGGGTGGATGCACGATGCCAAAGTCGTCAATCCCTGCTCTTTGCCTGAGCTCCGGACTCTCTCTCTCTCTCTCTCTCTCTCTCTCTCTCTCTCTTGACCTCCGGTTCGATCTTTCTGGGAAGTTCGACCTTGTTCGATCTTCAAGTTTGAAGTTTTTCAACCTTGTTCCCCATTGATAGGGGTCTCTATTTATAGAGTTTTGGTGACAGTGACCACTCCGTCGGTATAAAAACCGAGGAGTGGGAAGTACAGTACCCCTTTATACAACGGTTAAGATAACCAATGCCTGCGTATAGATGACCTTTTGAGTGAGCATGTGACGCGTGTCCAACTAAGGGGACAAAATGCGTATATTTGCTGCGAAGATCACGGCGTAGAAGCCACGTAGGTAGGTATCCCTTGTGTAGAAGAGGTTGGCGTAGAAGCCAAATGACTGTCACCCTGGCATAGAAGCCAAGTAGGCATAGAAGCCGAACAGGCATAGAAGCCGAACAAGCGTAAAAGCCGAATAGGCATAGAAGCCGAATAGGCATAGAAGCCGAATAGTTGTAGAGGCCGAGTGGTCGTAGAGACTGAGTGGGCGTAGAAGCCGCGTGAGCACAGATCCTGAATGGGCATAAATGCCGCTGCGTACCGTGCCAGAGTGCTGATGTGGACGTCTTAGCCAAAATTATGACTTTTAAAGATATAATCAAATCTCTTGCAGAGATTTGCCACCATCTTATGCATTAAATACAGAGGCGTATTTTAAAGGTCTGCAGCCCTTCTGTGCATCCGTCGCAGAGACGTGCCTTGAGAGAAGCTGTCACCGCTCTGTGCAATTAGACGTGGAGACGTGCCTCGAGTCCCGTACGAAGTGCAGCTTTTGACGTGACAGGCGGTTTGTCTACTGCGGAGCGTAAAACAGCTCATATTTGCCTGTGTAAAAGAAGGCAGCATATTCCCTTGTACGCGAAAGAGCGGTTTACGCTGAGGGGACTTCAGTAAACGACGGTTCAGTGATGTTTTAACCAAATCCTCTGCATTAAATGTGGGGCGCATCCCGAGGGGTCTGCCATCGTTTCCAGACGTCGTCTGGGTAGCCGTGTAGCACTTTTTGTCAGGAGTCAGAGGTCAGATTCACTGCGTGACATGATAGGTTCATTTCGGGGAAGACGAAGCGTTCCTCGTACGTTTTAACGCTGCTTTGAGAGCGGATGAGTTTTACGCCATGGAGGCGATGAAGAACCCTGTTTACGCTGGAGCGGCCTGAACGTACTGCACTTACGCGGATGGTCCTTTGAGCTTATTCTTCACTCTGTGAAAAAGCTCTGTTGTACGCTTGATGGCTCTGAAGGCCCCTGTTTACACTGCTCTGCATCAAGAGGCTGCGTAGATCCTCCCAGTGTATTTTTCATGCTTCTACAGCATGTACAAGAATGGAGTTGCGCTCGCACAAGTCAAGAACGTTAAACATTATGGTTATCGTCGAAACGATCAAGACACCTTATCTTTACACTTTGTTTCATCCAAGTTATATTTTGATCCACCAAGTCTTATTCATCTAATAACCATTCATGCCGTGATCATAATTTGTCTAGCCAAATCATCCAACTTCAATGTTGATGTTCGATCAAACCGTAATCTACTTCTAGTATTTATCAAACAACTAAGTTTAAATCCTCGAGCCAAAGTCTATCTACATTCGTTACATTCTATTTCATCGAGTTCGTCTGAATAATCATCGGACATGTTCCGCGAGTTCGATCATCTCCGCTAGACGTGAAATGTCACCCTCACTTTTCAACTAAGGATAGTTTGGTAATTTGACATAGGTATTTATATTCTAGGATCATAATATTAAATGTTATGCATGTTATAAATATTATTTATTTATTTTTATATGTTAAATTTATTTTGGAATTGTGTAGTAGACCTAACTAATTTAGTTTAGATCCATGGACCAACATTTAATTCTAGTTTAGATTGAGCTGACTAAGTGAGAGAGTACTAGCTTTAACATGTGATCGGCTTGGAAACTTGTACATGAATAATGGCCTGGTTAGTCATACGTGCGGTGTATGACCAACACTTACAGGAAAACAATACTTGCACAGGAAGGTATGATCACATATCTACACTAAAATACTCTCCACCCCCGACTGGTATAGTAGATCCAACCATGGTATGCTATGGCACGAGATTCTCTAGGAAGGTAGCAAATCTTCCCGAAAATCAGTGTCTGTATATGCACAAGATAATCAATGAAACAAGACTTGCACAAGATACACCATATACAAGGAATAATATCTCATGACGAGATCCGGATATACCAATCCGTGTAACCATCGTGTCAAGAAATATGGATATCTACACTAAATACAATGGACATAGAGGATATCATAAATTAGAAACTATCAGAGAATGTACTCGCCTGAAGTCCAATGAATAGTCTCACAGATGTTTGATACGGTGCCTCGAAGACCTAGATATGGAATATAACATCAATACAAGGTTTCAAAAAAAATAAGTTAAACTAGTCAACTTCTAGGTCAGCAAGCCATTTCTAAGTCAAAAGTCAAACTAGGTCAACTTTAAGTCAAATCGGTCAAACTATGGTCAAACTATGTCAAACTAGCTATTTCTAGGTTGCATGAGTCTATCTCAAAGATGTTGGGTTCAAATACTATGAATCTAGGTCATAAAAGCTATATCTTAGGATACTAGGATACTGTATCTCAGGATACACAAATAGGAGATAAAATATCACACATACGTATATCAAACAATATTACTTATTAAATCCTATTTACCAAAAGCTATATGTATACCTTGGTTTCGAACCAACTTGGTAACGCAGCACTAAACCTCAATCTTGATACCCAAATCCAATACCTTGGTCATCCCCAAATACCTTGATACTTACCCTGGTATCTCAAGGTAAAAGCCACAACTTCATATATATACTAACTACCCATAATAACTATATGTTAACAACCCACTACTAAAAGTATAGTATACTAAAGTATAATAATAATTAGGAACTATATACATTTATACTAATACCTTATATATATATTATAATTAAATACATAATATATATATAACCGCAGAACCGTCGCTAAACGCCCCTGTTGCCCGTCGCTGAAGATGCTGATACGCTGTTGATACTGCTGTAGTTACTGTTGTTGTCACGACGGTTTCCTGTTGTTGTTGCTAAAATTGCTGCCACTGTTGTCGCTGAAAACTGCTGCCATTGCTGTTGCTAGGATGCTGTCGTTCCTATAGCTGATGCTGTTGTTGCTATAGCTGCTGTTGCTGTTGCTATAGCCGTTGCTGCTGCTGTTAATGCTGTTGTTGTCGCTGAAAAACTGTCACATTTCCCCTGTTCTCCCCTCTCTCACTCTTATATATATATATATATATATATATATATATATATATATATATATATATATATATTACTATATATGTGTATGTTATGTTATATGTATTTAGAGGAGTGTACATATATTTATATAGTGGTAGGTACCACTATATAAATATATGTACACTCCTCTAAATACATATAACATAACATACACACACACACACACACACACACACACACACACACACACACACACACATATATATATATATATATATATATATATATACAACATATACGTATATATATAACAACATATATATATATATATATATATATATATTTATATATATCTACACATAACATATATATATATATATATATATATATATATATATATATATATATATATATATATATACACTATAATATAATATAATATAATATAATATAATATAATATAATATAATATAATATAATATAATATAATATAATATAATATAATATTTATATGCATATATACTACAATAATTAATAGTTATTACATATGTAGAAGAATAGCTACTTAAATATATACACAAAGACATATAGATCCATGACACACTGATACATAAATATATATACACAATAATATATATATACATATATATATATATATATATATATATATATATATATATATATATATATATATATATATATATACACACACACACATCACCATGACTAAGAACAATTTAGAAATAGATCTAAAATAAATGTACAACACATGGAGTATATCACACCCGTATCCCACCAGATCTAGGATACGCTTGTGACATGAGTCCACCACACATCCAAACATATCTCGAAGGACACGAATAAGTCAAATATATTATTTATGAACAATACGAAGTGTCAAACACAAATCTACGTGTCCGTGTCAAAATATGATATGCACAAAGCCCCGTATCGGAGAAAAACCCCCCAAATCAATATGTATCACCAAATTGTTGGAATACGACCTACACGTAACCAATTATGGATACGATATTAGTCCCAAACACACAAGCATATGCCAAATTAATCTATAGGACTAATTGACACACACAACAAATGTCAATATAGGAATTCCCCCAAATTGACATAAAAAGTACCATAACTTTCACAATGGGCCTCATATGAACACAAAACCAAATCCTATGGGTAGCCTATGCATATGGATTGATTTTTCATGGTTAAATATCAGATTTAGAACCTAAATTAAGGAAAAAAAACTAAATTTTACCTATTGGGAGATGGATTCCCAATAAAACCTCCAAATGTGATAAAATTGGCCTCCAACTTATAGATCTTTACTCCTCTTTGTAGATCCTTGCTTCCTCCTTTTAGATCCTTGCTCCACTAGTCTCTAATGGTGATTTGGGAAGGAATTGGGATAAAATTTGGTAGGAAAAAATAATGTGGAATGAAGGAATTTGGTTGAGAGAAATTCTAGATCTAGTTAAAAAGAGGAGAGAGAAACTTTCTCCCTCTTTTTTTATAGGCTGCCCCCTCCTTACCCCTTCCTCAAGTCACTATGTAATGTCTCTTATACCCCTTGGGGCTCATGAAGAAATAATTAAGGAGAGAAGCTTCTAGTCTAATAATTTAATTAAATTAATTATCCTCCTAATCAATGGGCTTTCTAATTGGGCTCAAATCTAACAATTAATACATATTGGTCCATGAGTCTAACTAAACTAGTTAGGTCCACTAACACAAGTCCAAAATAAATAAATAACATCTAACAATAATTAAATAATACAATAATAATTATTTAACATGCACAATATTTAATTAATTATGAAATTACTAAAATATTATTTCCTAGAAAATGTGGCAGTGACAGTAGTGGAGGAGGTAATGGTGGTGGCAGTGGGTGACCGTGGCAGAGGTGGTGGTGCTGGTCATGGAGGCAATGGCGGCTCATGGTGGAGATGGTGGCGGCAAGTGGTAGATGTGTGGGCTGCTGTGGTGGTGGTCGGGGCAATATTGGCCGGAGGGGGTGGTGGTCCGACGGTTGTAAAGGAGAAGAAGAAGAAGAAGAAGAAGAAGAAAGAAGAAGAAGAAGAAGAAGAAGGAGAGGGGAGTTGAATGTGTAAGTAGATGGACGAGAGAGAGTGAGGGGGAGATTCCTATTTTTTTTTTAGGGATTAGGGCCGGCCACATGTGGGGGGTTGTGTATGTGAGTTAATATAGAGTGAGTGTGTGGTTGTGACGGGGTAGGGATTTAAATCAAGGGTCATGATGCTTCATGAGGGAGCTGTACATAGCAAGGGGGAGAGAGAGGATGAGGTGACCGGTCATGTGAGATTGGGGGAGGGTTTCTTCATTGGTTTTCACCAATAGGAGGGTGACACCTAGCACCTTTTTTGTCATTAAGCCCCTTAATATTTGGGTATTTACACATGAAGGAAAAATGGTGAGAATTTGATGTGGGAAGTGGTGTTTGGTGTTTTGTAGGGTGAGAGGGTGTTGTGTATTTTGTATTGGCCTCATGAATGGGTGTTGGGTTAAGTTTGGGTTAGGTTAAGTAGGTATCCCCAATTTTATTAAATAAAGTGTCATATGTGCTCTTAAATTAAATGGGAGTACATGGGATCTTAATTGGGAGTGACACAAAGGTCATGGATGGTGTAGGCTTGGTGTCAGTCTTGAACCCTTTAATTGGTTAGGCAAAACGGGTTGAGTTTGTGTCCCCAAATCAATTCTAACGACATAGGTACAAGACATAGGATTAAAGAATTGATTTTTGGGTCTGGAAATTTGTGCAATTAAAATAGAGCACAAGGGAGTGTGTTTATGAGTGATAGAAATATCCAGTGCCTAGGTTGGCTGGTCTGGTCAAGAGTACAAAGATTTGTTAGAAAAATAAAGGCCATTATTGTGCTCTAATTATTGTAGCAATGGTAAGGTGCACCAAGGAATTAAATTAAAGAACCAGTCTACACAACCCTAATTTCTAATCCTTAAACAACCTGAAACTAAATAAAAATTCTTACCATATCTAGTCTACCTAGAAGATTTTTGAGGGGGTTTACATCCTTCCCAACTTAGAAGAATTTTGTCCACGAAATTAAAAGTAAAGCACGAATAAGAGTTATGAGAATTTAAAAAGTTAACAGATAATCGAATTTGTAGTACGTAAATTCATACCTCGATCCTCAAATAAATACAGAAAACACTTTCGAATGGAATCCTCGTGCTCCCAGGTAGACTCGTCTGGCGAATGATGCTTCCATACAACCCTGGCCAGTCGAATAGTCTGTCCCCTCAAAATTTTCTCACTGCGATCGAGTAACCCCACTGGCTGCTTCACATATGATAAACTGGGCCGGACTGTAATCTCTGAATGATTGAGCACGTGGCTAGTGTATGCCATGTATCTTCTTAATTGCGATACGTAAAATACGTCGTGCACTCCTTCTAATGATGGAGGCAATGCAAGACGATAAGCCACATCGCCAACTCTCTCCAAGATGTCAAAAGGTCCGATGTATCTCAGACTTAGCTTGCCTCTGCCCCTAAATCTGATGGTACCACGAGTAGGTGATATCTTCAAAAATATATGGTCAACTTTCTTGAATTTAAAGGTCTACGGTGCGCATCTATCCAATGCTTCTGTGTCCTGTGCTGCGCGCAGGTGGCCCTGAATCTGCTTCACTTTCTATATTGTCTGTGTCACCAACTCTAGACCAAGTATCTGACGCTCTCCCACGTCACTCTAATATACCGGCAACCTATACTTCCTGCCGTACAGTGCCTCATAAGGTGCCATCAATATGCTTGCTTAGTAGCTGTTGTTGTAGAAGAATTCTACCAAGTGGAGATGGTCCTCCCAAGATCCTCCAAAGTCGATCATACACGCTCTCAACATATCCTCTACTATCTGATTTGTGCGCTCTGACTAACAATCAGTCTGTGGATGATATGTAGTGCTAAACTTGAGGCCAGTTCCTAGACTCTCCTGCATACTTTGCCAGAAATATAACGTGAATCTAGAATCATGATCCGATACAATGCTGACAGGTACTCCATATAGTCGTACTATCTGTCTCATGTATATGTCAGCCAATATCTTCATGGACTATCCAACTCTGAAGGGCAAGAAATGTGCCAACTTGGTGAGTTGGTCCACGACTCCCCAGACTGCATCCTTCCCGCTAAGGGTCCTTGGAAATCCTGTGACAAAGTCCATGGTAATATGCTCCCACTTCCACTCATGGATGGGAAGCGGCTACAATAGTCCTGTAGTCCTCTAATGTTCGGCCTTGGCTTGCTGACAGACCAAACATCTCGCCACGAATCTCGTAATCTTCTTCTTCATCCTATGCCATCAGTAGTGTTGTCTCAAATCTCGGTACATCTTCGTACCCCCGGGATGAATAGAATAAATCAAACTACGGGCCTCGGTCATCAACTCCTAGCGTAGCTCGCCACTCAGAACATAAAGGTGATCTCCACACCTCAATATTTCGTCTTCATAAATTCAGAGTCCTGTCTGCATGCCGGCCTCTGCCCTCTCTCGCAGTCGCCAAAATCTTGCATCGGTAGGTAGGGCTACCTTGATCCTCACAACCAATGTAGATTAAACCTCTGAACTGGCTAACTGTCCATCCATGCCTGATAATACAACCTCTATCCCGAGCTCATAAAGATCCTCTAACAAATATCGTTGAGTCATCAAAAAGTATGCCATGGGCTTCCTGCTTAAGGCATCTGCTACAATATTTGCCTAGCCAGGGTAGTACTGTAACTCAATATCATAGTCTGTCATCAACTCTAGCCAACACCTCTATCTCATGTTGATCTCCTTCTGAGTGTAGACATACTTCAGACTTTTGTGATCTGTGTAAATCTCAACCCGCTCTCCATAAAGGTAGTACCGCCATAGCTTTAGTTCAAATATCACTACAACTAGCTCTAGATCGTACGACTGGTAGTTCTTCTCATGAACCATCAGCTGTCTCGATGCATAAGCTACCACCTTGTCATGCTACATCAGTACACATCCTAATCCACTTCCAGACACATCGCTATACACGATAAATCCTCCAGATCTAGAAGGAAGTGTCAAGATCGGTGATGTTGTCAAATGCTTCTTCAGCTCATCGAAAGCCGTCTGACACTCCTCAGTCCAGATAAACTCCTCGTCTTTATGCGTCAACCGCGTGATAGGCGCAGCGACCCTCGAGAATTTTTTTATGAACCTCTGATAATATCCTGCAAGTCTGAGAAAACTCCTCACCTCCATAACTGGTGTAGGGGTAGGCCATGTCTCTGCTGCGGCGATCTTCTCTGGGTCAACTAATAGTCCATCTCCAGTGATTAGGTGACCCAGGAATGGTACCCTATCCAAACAGAACTCGTACTTGCTGAGCTTGGCGAACAGCCTCTCCGGCCTCAGCGTCACCAACACGCTCCTGAGATGCTCCTCGTGCTCCTCCAGACTCTTGGAATATACTAAGATGTCGACAATAAATACCACCACGAACTTATCAAAGTACCAGTGGAAAACCTTGTTCATTAGACTTATAAATACTGTTGGCACGTTGGTTAAACCAAACGGCATGACTAGAAACTCATAGTGCCTGTACTTCATCCGAAAAGCTGTCTTCGGAAGGTCCTCCTTCCTCACCTTGATGTCATGATAGTAAAATCTGAGATCAATCTTTGAGTATACACATGTACCGCTCAGCTGATCAAATAAATCATCGATGCGCGGCAAAAGGGTACTTGTTCTTTATCGTTAGAGCATTTAGCGCCATGTAGTTGATACACAAACGTACCGTCCCATCCTTCTTCGGCACAAATAAGATATGTGCTCCCCATGGAGAAATACTAGCCTGAATAAAATCCTTGTCTAAGGGATCATCTACTTGGACCTTCAACTCAACCAACTCTTTCAGTGCTAGTCTGTAGACGGGGAAGTAACTGGCTCGTATCCGAGAGTCAACTCTATAGTAAACTCTATCTCTCTGTCAGGTGGCAGGCCTGGAAGATCCTCTGGAAATACATCCTCAAACTCTGATATAATGCGGGAGTACACTGGTTCACCTTCTGCAATGTGTGTCTCTAAGGTAGGTTGGACACCATGCTCTCGGGCTCCCCGAAGAAACTCAAACTCAGGGTGATTTGGTGGTCTAAATATAACGCAACCACGTCGACAATCTAGCATCGCGTGGTACTCAACCAATCCATGCCTAGGACAATGTCATAGTCTAGACTTAACCTCATAATAAAATCTCCCATTCTATTTACAAACACTAATCCTCCTTAAAAAAAATCTTTCTTCCCTAATGTATAATTACTCTTCTCCTAAAAATTTCTCCCTAAAATTGTATTCCTCAATTTTTTTCTTTCCGTTATTTATTACTCTGAGTCACCATAGTGTAATTATAATAACGGTATCACTCAAGCACATGCTAGAATTTATGGTATCAGATAATCATCTTCCAGGTGAGAGCCTAAAATTTTGTCTTCTCCAGTTTATAATATCGTTCCTGGTATCGCTATCATGGGCTACAATTAATTTCTAGCATCTAGCTATGCATTTCCATAAATCACACTAGAGGGTTAGGATCAACAATTTTCTACCTTCCAGTACTTCCCAAATCACTGCTATCTCAAGTAAGGGTAGGGTTTTATCGTTTCTAGGAATATACTACTAGGTCCAATTTTTTTGCTAACAATCTACACTAGTTCTAGAATCTAAAAAGAATCTATCAACCTACCCTACTAAGGGTAACAATCTTCTCAGATAATATTACATTAATTATGCCTTCTGTCGTCTAGACTACGATCTTCTTTTGGAGGGAACCATCAAGCACAAGCATTCGACTTTCCGAAATAAAAGGAGATGAGAAACAATGATAACGATATTGATGAAAAAGGAACGAATACAATTTGAAAGTCCAAGGACGATAATCAAATACAAAAGGAGTTTAAAAATTGATTATGGGTTGAGATCCTATTCAACAATAATCCTAAATTGTAGGCTCGTTCGGTACAATAAGTAACCGAAATGATATGCTCTTCGACCTGCATGGGTCACTACAAAAACTATGTCGTACCCCAGTCCTAAAATACAATGGACTAGGCCACATGGCAATGGCCAGCTACGTACCAAGGGGACTCCAGTCCGACTCTGAATACGTATAAGCTGTAAATAAGGGTTACTATCTAGATAACATGGTCTATATGTTTATGTCTCAAACCATAAGGATATGTAATAAAGAAAGAACAACATGTATCATGGTGTGCATCCCACACTACACTGGTAAGAATAGACTCGAAGGAAATAATATGAGTCTACAAATACTGGGCTATACTAGCAGAAAATAAGCAAAGATCATAATAGTTGAACAATGAATAAGTGAATACAAATATCGAGTAACAATACATGCATACCGGTATAATACTCATCAGCAGCTCCAGCCTCCCGTCAGCAATCGACCCTATAATCTGGCAGGTAACCAGGCCCTCAGAGGGACGTAACAAGGTACAAAAATAATGTCATAGTAAAACAGAAAGGAAACATGTGATACACCGATGTAATCTAGTATAACCACCTAAGTGAGATACAACTTTGAAGACAATGTTCGACACGTGGGCTTTTCAAATATAAAACCGTAGCTCTGAGGCACAGAGACACACGAGGCGTACCGTAACTCTGAGCACAGAGTCACACGGGTGTTACTACGACTCCGAATATAAGATCTCTACATAAATAATAATATATGTATATAGCGCATGCAAAGTACCCAAGCGTCTAGTAACTGTCTTTTCCTCCCGATGCGGTCAATGAGTGCTCACTGAACCTAAACTTCTATCTAACATTCTCGTCATACTAAAGTAACTATCAACAATCACGATCCTAAAGTCATCACAGATTCCGGTCATATTGACACTATCAGGATACAGGAAGTCTGGCACGATGACAGTGTCTGAATGTGTCCTAGGATTTCGATGTAACCAAGTAGGTACATCAAGGTGTTGCGAACATTTATCAATCGATACTAGACGTTACCAACGAACGTCTACACCCGGATATGATCCGGACGCTAAGTAACAATTATGATTCAAAACGCACACAATGCATAGATAGAATAAATAATAAATCTGGAACTGAGATACAGGATGGCAATGTATACTTGCCTGGAAGCCAGCGAAGATTCGAAGCTGAACTCGTCAAGGAAATAGCAGCGCAAGATAAAAACTGGAGCAGATGTCTCCGGATGCTTTCACAAATATCACTAATAGTCTCAGAATAAGTGAGATACTCAGAAAAGTATATACATACGCCCAATTTGGACACATGGGCAAAAATATAATTTCTGCTCAACACGGGGTCCAAAGTGGAGCCCGTCTTGCACCGAAAAATATGTCAGGAATAAAGTCTCTAAACTTAGCATATTATAGTTCAAACAAGTTCTAAACGACGATATAAACTCAATGGTATGTCCATATTTGAATTTTGATGAGCCGATCACAAAAATGTCCGTTGGAACGGATCGCGGGACCCACGAAACGGCGATCTGGTCACTGTCTCAGAATCAGGCGAAACTTGGGTCACAGGACAAGTCGAATGTCGCGAGTCCAATGTCAAAAGTTTTGTAGTTATACAACAAGTGTGTATAAAGTAATTGGACAATTATAAAAGTTACGATATGGGGATTTTTGAAGGATACGGGTTAGTTTCATCGCGTACTGTAAGCCCCCTGATTTTCAGAATTTTAAATTTGGATTTTTCCCCAAATTATCTGAATTTTTGGGAATAATGACCTAGGCCTTTGTTGATTCCAGGATTTTTAATTGCGGTTAATTCCTACCAAAATATTATGGAAATAATATTTTATGGTGTAAAATGAAAAACCGGACATAGGGTAATTTTTCGTGAATTTATTGGACTCCGGAAACCCGTTTAAAGCCCTAGAAACCAATTTAGAATTTAACCGAATTAAATCCGTGTGACGGCCGAAATCCCCATGAGAGCCGAAGCCCAGCCCGAGGAGCGTTGACCCGTTGACCCAGCCCGAATCCTAGGTCTAACCCTATTCTATTTTTCTGCATGTATAAATACCTACTTATTTTCTAGTGTTCTCCACAAGAAAAAGAAAAGAAAAAAAGAAAAAAAGAAGAAACCCTAATTCCCCAATTTTCCCCCAAATCCCGAATCCCTAATTACTAACCCTAACCCTAACCCTAACCTAACCCTAGCCCAGCCGCTCCTCAGCCAATCCCCGGCCTACTCCGGCGTCGCTCCCCCGCGACCTCCTTCCCGCGGCCACGCTGAGCCCTAGCTCTTCCGCCGCCATCGACCCGACTCCACAGCCCCTAGCCCCGCCGAACACCTCCACCGTCGACCACCCCTCGATTTCCTCTTCCACCTCGCCGTGTCGATCGTCCTCTCCACCGGCCGCCCTAACCTCCTCCTCCGCTTCAGCAGCATCCCCGAGCGCCTCCCTCGCCGTGAGCTGCCGCAGCCGCCAATATCACCCCGCCTGCCGTTCCCTTCCCGCAGGGCCTCGAGCCCCTCGACAGCCGAACGCCCTCGCCACTCCGCCACGTGCACCGACAGCCGTCGACTACTTCCTCCGCCACCCAGGTTGACGACCCCGCCTCCTTCAGAGCTCCGTCTCCCCTTATGTGCAGCACCGACGCTGTCTCCACCCGCGACCGGCCGACTCCCAGCCATCAACAGCAGCAGCTCCGCCCAGCCGCGCCGTCCTCCTCCCGAGCAGCCACCCCGGCCGTCCCAAGCCAAGCCACCCTCCGACGAGCTCCGGACAGCAGCACCGAGCCCTAGCCCTAACCCTAGCCTGGACTCAGCAGCGGAAACGGACACCGCCTGGACACTCGGACACGATTCGGACACAGAATTCTCAGTGTTACGGAGCCCAGTTCAGGTATCAGTAACTTTTTGCTCGTAGCTCGGTTTCCTATTTCATCAGTTTTATCACGAAGCCTATATGACCCCCTCGGTGCCCGTGTAACTCGCTCGGTGCATCGCGTCCTGTGGTGATCGTACACCGCGATCCAAAAATAGGAAAAACGATGACCCGATTCACCCCGGAACTGGGTACGTCCCGCCAAACGGGACGACTTGATCGCACGCGGTCTTTACCGAATCGTGCGTGACGTTGATACGGACGTGTGGGATTTTGCAGAAGTCGATTCGGATGTGCGTGCACACCGGAATCAACGCGTATCCGCCGACACCACCCCGTATCCGTCAATTCTGGAACACGTTGTAACTTTGTGTACACACGTCGGATCGAGACGAAACTTGCGCCATCGGACTCGTAGCAATACGCTGGTCCTATGGGTCAAGTTTGGTTCGATTCTGAGAACGTTGACAAAATCGCGTGTCGTGGGCTCCACAGGCCCCGCCCGACGGGCGATTTTGTGACCGGCTCATCGGAATCAAATTCTGGAAGTTCTATTGGGTTCGTATCATCGTTCCTGACCTGTTGACACTAAGTTTGACCGATTTGGAGACCTTTGACCCTGACACGCTTTTCGGTGCAAAGCGGCTTACATGTGGACCCCGCTTTGGCCCAGAAATGTCATTTTTGCCCTTGTGTCCAAATTGGACTCAAAGACAGGCGTTTCTAGCTATTTGATATTTTTGAATCTAATGGTAATATTTATTTCAGCAACCAGAGTAGTACCTGCAGACCACACTGAGACCAGAGCTACAGTTGGAGCCAGGACCCCAGGCAAGTGTACCTTGCCAAACTCTACAGTATTGTTACATATTTTTCTTGCTTCTTTATAGTGCTGTGCATGCTTAACCTAGGACCGTGTGACGTACTTAGCGTCCGATTATCAGTCGGGTGGCAACACCGTACGCGGTGTTGTGTATTGTCATCTAGAGATGGACATTCGTGACACTTTATATTCCCGTACTTGTCATACCAAGTACACTTGACCCAGGACACTTGACACTGTTCATGAGACAGGATCTTCCCGAGATATTTGTGGTGATTCTGTATAGGATACAGGACCTGACATTGATATTATATCCCTAGACATTAGATGACTTGTGCATTAGATATGATTGTGCGTGTCATGGACATGAGACGTATGATTACATTGGGTGGGGAGAGACACACAGGCTACAGGCTGATCATATATATATACACCCCTATTATCGTGAGGCACAAGACTCTGAAGCCCGAGCTTGGCCCATTACTCATTATTACTGCTGCTACCGGCTCTCCTACACAGAGCTTGTAATATGCTTCAGCCTGAGTTCTAGTGCTGCTCTCATCTTGCATATCACTTAGCTGGTTATTTTAGTATTCCCTTATTGTTCCATCTATTGCTGGAGAGACCCGCAGGCTATAGGTTGACTATATTATGCCGGCTACTCAGTCTCCCGCTGAGATAGACCACCTCATGATATCACTGCTACCGGCTCCCCTACACAGAGCTTGTAGTTATTTCAACCTGAGTACTTTTGATGTTCTCTCTCGCAATCCACATAAATGGTTATAGCTTACCCTATTTATTTCATTCTCTGCTGCACTGCATTTATTTTGGCTTGTATTTTCTGTACCTTGCTGTCCCCTGAGGACCTGGATCCGGATTATGTCCCCAGGATTAGTAGAGGAGATCCACCCAGAGTTATACAGTACAGGAGCATTAGCAGGAGCTGATATAGGAGCCGTACCGACACCTGAGGACGAGATTGTGCTAGAGGACTTCTCCTGGGTATTGCCTTGTGATACTCATTTATTTCTATTTCCAGTTCCTTTATTTCCAGTCTATTGCATTGATGTATCAGACTTGTTCTCGGATTGTTCTCCGAGACACTTTTTATGAGATTTGTTAGTTATTCCTATTTGCATTATTCTTGCATTTGATATGTGATTATCTGTTGTGGATGAGATTAGCTTAGACTGTGACTTGTATCATTGAACCTACATATTCTTATATTACAGCTTAAGCATGCCCCGATGGATCCATTAAATTGGGTTTGTCCATCGGTGTGTGCTGCTGGCCATTGCCACATGTCCGGTCCCTCGGTATTTTGGGACTGGGGCGTGACATAGTTTTTGTGGTGGCCCATGCAGGTCAACGACTAAATTGTTCGGTTTCAACTTAGAGACCGAGCAAGCCTGCAATAAGAATAGGATAAGTTTCTAGGATCTCATCCACTTGCTTGAAACGTTCTTGATATCTATATCAGATTCGAATTTAAATTCTTGACTCGCATCCTGCCGATTCTTGTGCGCCTCTTATTGTTTATTTTGGTTGCAGAGTTATGGATTCACGAACAAACAACGAGACTCCTGCCAGATCACCACGAGATGATGTGGTAACCAACGGAGATGAAGTGACACCAGTTAGTGAAGGTCCATCATCACAGCAAGCAAGTCAGCATGCCTCGAGAATCCCGGAAGATGACGTTCCACCACCGACGCAGTTGGCTCCACCGACGCCTACCATTCCACAAGGGCAGGCTATGGACGAACAACAGATGTTTCGCATGTTCTATGCGATGATGCAAGCCCAACAGAAGGTTCAGGAAGAAGCCCAGCAAATCCAAGCGGAGAAGTTCATCGACAGATTTAGCTCGGAGCTACGGAGATTAATCAGCCCCACTACAACTACCTTAGACGAGAATGTTCTTGCTACAGCACGACCCATGGAGTGCAACACAAGGATAGAGTCCAGCCAGAAGTGGCCGTATGCATCAACACCGGACCAAGCACAACAGGAAAGAGCTGCAAAGCGACCACAGATGAATCCACCACCGAGAGCAGCACCAAGAGCCTTAGTTCTTCCAACTTGTCACTACTGTGGCAAGATAGGCCATATTCAAAAAGAATGCAGACGCAAGTTAGGATTATGCTTGATTTGCGGAAACAGTCAACACTTAGCCAAGGATTGTCTTCAGCATCGAGAGAAAGCCTTGATGATTCAACAACCAGCCACATCAGCACCAGCCGGAGCACCACAAGAAGAAGCTACACAAAGACCTCAAGTACACCAGCCACCAGAAGCAACTCCACAGACAATACCTGTCTGTCCATATTGTCGCAAGCGAGGCCATACTGAGGACGAGTGCAGACGAAAAAGGAAAGTATGTTTAGCTTGCGGATCCAGTCAGCATTCACTGAAGGAATGCCCCGAATGTCGAGAAAAAGCGCTAATATCACCAGCACCAACGCCAGCCTCTCCAGCATTGGAAGCACCGCAAACGAGAGTTGAAGGAGTCAGACCACTAGTCCCAGGAGGGAATCAGCCGAGGCCACCCCTGGCACCACAAGCAACACTCTTCCAGCAGGCTCAACAGCAGCAGAGGAATCAACTGCAAGAACGTGAACAAGCTCCAGCGATGACTTTGGAAGACGCGCAGACCCATGGAGTAGCTAATGCGCATAATTTGTCGTAGTTATCTGTTTATCGATTTGTTTTATCTCGTGCCTATTGGTTCGTGACCCCAGCCCTAACCTATGTAATTTTGAACTTGCTAATAATTTATAACCTAGAATGTTTTTATAATTGATAACTGTAGATATTATAGAGCCTTTTGTTATTGTGCTTATTTTGTGTTGTTTTGAGAACTTGAATTAAGTGTACCCCCTTTCATCATCATCTAGCATACTTATATTTGTTGTACCACCTTGACTTATGCTGCTAATATAGCCTAGTTTTGCAAGCTTATCCTTTTATCGAGCTTGTTCATGACATCCGTATTAGTGGGTCGACACACTAATACAATTGTCTATTCAGAATCAGTGTATTACGGTCTGATCAACCTTAGTACATTTTGGTTCGCCCTTCGCACGACTACTTCACGTGGATTGAGATATATAGTTGACTAGTATACTTGCCTTCTAGATATATCTGAGCATATCGTATCAGTTACATAACTGTACTAATACGAGCATGCAAACAAAGGATTACCATAATAGGATTTCAATCCACAATTGTCTTGACAAATCCCATTTGAATTTGTTAAACGCCTTGATCCTGATACTTCTATTCTATTACCTCGCCCTTGAACTCTTTATTATTGATCTTCGTCTTCCCTTACTTCGGAAAGACGAAACCTCGTGCCTAGTATAAGTTGATATATAGACAGTACTAGATATACCCCACAGGCCAGTCGCATTGTGACGACCCTTTTATATATGATTAAGGGAATACCATAGGTGATAGGTTTGGTGTTAAAGACTTGAGGATTCAATAGCATGATTAAATAAGTTGGGGCATAGCTTTCTTAGATATATAGCCTTAGATGATAGATGGGTAAAATCTAAGTTGGGTAGAGACCGCAATGGTTACTTGAGAGGAATTCTTTGAACCTCTATTTTAATTTCGAGGACGAAATTTTTATAAGTTGGGTAGATTGTAAGCCCCCTGATTTTCAGAATTTTAAATTTGGATTTTTCCCCAAATTATCTGAATTTTCGGGAATAATGACCTAGGCCTTTGTTGATTCCAGGATTTTTAATTGCGGTTAATTCCTACCAAAATATTATGGAAATAATATTTTATGGTGTAAAATGGAAAACCGGACATAGGGTAATTTTCCGTGAATTTATTGGACTCCGGAAACCCGTTTAAAGCCCTAGAAACCAATTTAGAATTTAACCGAATTAAATCCGTGTGACGGCCGAAATCCCCATGAGAGCCGAAGCCCAGCCCGAGGAGCGTTGACCCGTTGACCCAGCCCGAATCCTAGGTCTAACCCTATTCTATTTTTCTGCATGTATAAATACCTACTTATTTTCTAGTGTTCTCCACAAGAAAAAGAAAAAAAAAAGAAAAAAAGAAGAAACCCTAATTCCCCAATTTTCCCCCAAATCCCGAATCCCTAATTACTAACCCTAACCCTAACCCTAACCTAACCCTAGCCCAGCCGCTCCTCAGCCAATCCCCGGCCGACTCCGGCGCCGCTCCCCAGCGACCTCCTTCCCGCGGCCACGCTGAGCCCTAGCTCTTCCGCCGCCATCGACCCGACTCCACAGCCCCTAGCCCCGCCGAACACCTCCACCGTCGACCACCCCTCGATTTCCTCTTCCACCTCGCCGTGCCGATCGTCCTCTCCACCGGCCGCCCTAACCTCCTCCTCCGCTTCAGCAGCATCCCCGAGCGCCTCCCTCGCCGCGAGCCGCCGCAGCCGCCAACATCACCCCGCCTGCCGTTCCCTTTCCGCAGGGCCTCGAGCCCCTCGACAGCCGAACGCCCTCGCCACTCCGCCACGTGCACCGACAGCCGTCGACTACTTCCTCCGCCACCCAGGTCGACGACCCCGCCTCCTTCAGAGCTCCGCCTCCCCTTCTGTGCAGCACCGGCGCTGTCTCCACCCGCGACCGGCCGACTCCCAGCCATCAACAGCAGCAGCTCCGCCCAGCCGCGCCGTCCTCCTCCCGAGCAGCCACCCCGGCCGCCCCAAGCCAAGCCACCCTCCGACGAGCTCCGGACAGCAGCACCGAGCCCTAGCCCTAACCCTAGCCTGGACTCAGCAGCGAAAACGGACACCGCCTGGACACTCGGACACGATTCGGACACAGAATTCTCAGTGTTACGGAGCCCAGTTCAGGTATCAGTAACTTTTTGCTCGTAGCTCGGTTTCCTATTCCGTCAGTTTTATCACGAAGCCTATATGACCCCCTCGGTGTCCGTGCAACTCGCTCGGTGCATCGCGTCCTGTGGTGATCGTACACCGCGATCCAAAAACAGGAAAAACGACGACCCGATTCACCCCGGAACTGGGTACGTCCCGCCAAACGGGACGACTTGGTCGCACGCGGTCTTTACCGAATCGTGCGTGACGTTGATACGGACGTGTGGGATTTCGCAGAAGTCGATTCGGATGTGCGTGCACACCGAAATCAACGCGTATCCGCCGACACCACCCCGTATCCGTCGATTCTGGAACACGTTGTAACTTTGTGTACACACGTCGGATCGAGACGAAACTTGCGCCATCGGACTCGTAGCAATACGCTGGTCCTGTGGGTCAAGTTTGGTTCGATTCTGAGAACGTTGACGAAATTGCGTGTCGTGGGCCCCACAGGCCCCGCCCGACGGGCGATTTTGTGACTGGCTCATCGGAATCCAATTCTGGAAGTTCCGTTGGGTTCGTATCATCGTTCCTAACCTGTTGACACTAAGTTTGACCAATTTGGAGACCTTTGACCCTGACACGCTTTTCGGTGCAAAGCGGCCCACATGTGGACCCCGCTTTGGCCCAGAAATGTCATTTTTGCCCTTGTGTCCAAATTGGACTCAAGGACAGGCGTTTCTAGCTATTTGATATTTTTGAATCTAATGGTAATGTTTATTTCAGCAACCGGAGTAGTACCTGCAGACCACACTGAGACCAGAGCTACAGTTGGAGCCAAGACCCCAGGCAAGTGTACCTTGCCAAACTCTGCAGTATTGTTACATATTTTTCTTGCTTCTTTATAGTGCTGTGCATGCTTAACCTAGGACCGTGTGACGTACTTAGCGTCCGATTATCAGTCGGGTGCCAACACCGTACGCGGTGTTGTGTATTGTCATCTAGAGATGGACATTCGTGACACTTTATATTCCCGTACTTGTCATACCAAGTACACTTGACCCAGAACACTTGACACTGTTCATGAGACAGGATCTTCCCGAGATATTTGTGGTGATTCTGTATAGGATACAGGACCTGACATTGATATTATATCCCTAGACATTAGATGACTTGTGCATTAGATATGATTGTGCGTGTCATGGACATGAGACGTGTGATTACATTGGGTGGGGAGAGACACACAGGCTACAGGCTGATCATATATATATACACCCCTATTATCGTGAGGCACAAGACTCTGAAGCCCGAGCTTGGCCCATTACTCATTATTACTGCTGCTACCGGCTCCCCTACACAGAGCTTGTAGTATGCTTCAGCCTGAGTTCTAGTACTGCTCTCATCTTGCATATCACTTAGCTGGTTATTTTAGTATTCCCTTATTGTTCCATCTATTGCTGGAGAGACCCGCAGGCTACAGGTTGACTATATTATGCCGGCTACTCAGTCTCCCGCTGAGATAGACCACCTCATGATATCACTGCTACCGGCTCCCCTACACAGAGCTTGTAGTTGTTTCAACCTGAGTACTTTTGATGTTCTCTCTCGCAATCCACATAGATGGTTATAGCTTACCCTATTTATTTCATTCTCTGCTGCACTGCATTTATTTTGGCTTGTATTTTCTGTACCTTGCTGTCCCCTGAGGACCTGGATCCGGATTATGTCCCCAGGATTAGTAGAGGAGATCCACCCAGAGTTATACAGTACAGGAGCATTAGCAGGAGCTGATATAGGAGCCGTACCGACACCTGAGGACGGGATTGTGCTAGAGGACTTCTCCTGGGTATTGCCTTGTGATACTCATTTATTTCTATTTCCAGTTCCTTTATTTCCAGTCTATTGCATTGATGTATCAGACTTGTTCTCGGATTGTTCTCCGAGACACTTTTTATGAGATTTGTTAGTTATTCCTATTTGCATTATTCTTGCATTTGATATGTGATTATCTGTTGTGGATGAGATTAGCTTAGACTATGACTTGTATCATTGAACCTACATATCCTTATATTACAGCTTAAGCATGCCCCGATGGATCCATTAAATTGGGTTTGTCCATCGGTGTGTGCTGCTGGCCATTGCCACGCGTCCGGTCTCTCAGTATTTTGGGACTGGGGCGTGACACGTACACACGACCGAATTGAATTTTGTCAAAGCCCACACATTGGATAATGCTATACACGCCTTTCGGTGCCATCGGTATGCGGCAAGGTTGTCCAGTTTGTAGGGACCAACTCCGTATCGAAGATTTTCAAGTTTTATAAAAATAATTTTTCTCATGAAATGGAACTCTAATTACTAACAATAGAATGCAAGATAAAAAAATTCTAATTGAACACATTGCAAAAGGGTTAAATATGGTTCATACCCAAAGAATCGGTTCAAGGATCGGATGAGCGAGGAGGGAGATATCACTTCGCGAATCGGGGAGGTTGAACTTGGATTTCTGAACTCGGGGTCGAGTCGCAGTTCCTCGTGGCCGCGGGGAGGAGATGTTCATCCATGGCGAGGCTCAGGAACACTAGAGGGAGGTCGACCAGTAGGGGGTGCTCGCCGGTGGTCGAGGCTCTCCGAGGGTCGCTAGTAGCGCTACAGCAGCGGCCAGAACAACAACAGCAGCTGCGACAACAGCAGTAGGTGCAGCAACAGCTACTGCGGCGATAGCTCGGCCATGGGGTAGGCCAGGACGATGACGGTTAGCGGCCAGTGGGACGAGGGCATGGGGGTAGGGTGATGCAGGTGGTGGCGGTGGTGAGCTATGGTGGAGGAGGTGATGGTGGTGGCAGCGGGTGACCGTGGCGGAGGAGGTGATGGTGGTGGCAGCGGGTGACCGTGGCAAAGGTGGTGGTGCTAGTCGTGGAGGCAGTGGCGGCTCATGGTGGAGATGGTGGCGGCTCGTGGTGGTGCTGGTCGTGGAGGCAGTGGCGGCTCATGGTGGAGATGGTGGCGGCTCGTGGTGGAGATACGGGCTACTGTAGTGGTGGTCGGGGCAATGTTGGCCTAAGGGTGTGGTGGTCCAGCGGCTGTAAAGGAGAAGAAGAAATAAAGAAGAAGAAGTAGAAGAAGGAAGAAGAATGAAGAAGAAGAAGAAGAAGAAGAAGAAGAAGAAGAAGGAGAGGGGAGTTGGCTGTGTAAGTAGAGGGAGGAGAGAGAGTGAGGGGGGATTCCCAGGTTTTTTTTAGGGATTAGGGTCGGCCACATGTGGGGGGTTATGTGTGTGAGTTAATATAGAGTGAGTGTGTGGTTGTAATGGGGTAGGGATTTGAATCAAGGGTCATGATGCTTCATGAGGGAGTTGAACATAGCAAGGGGGAGAGGGAGGATGAGGTGACCGATCATGTAAGGTTGTAGAGGGTTTCTTTATTGGTTTTCACCAATAGGAGGGTGACACCTAGCACCCTTTTTGACATTAAGTCCCTTAATATTTGGGTATTTACACATGAAGGAAAAATGGTGAAAACTTGATATGGAAAGTGGTATTTGGTGTTTTGTAGGGTGAGAGGGTGTTATATGTTTTATATGGGCCTCATGAATGGGTGTTGGGTTAAGTTGGGATTAGGTTAAGTTGATGTCCCCAATTTAATTAAATAAAGTGTCATATGTGCTCTTAAATTAAATGAAAGTACATGGGATCTTAATTGGGAGTGACACAAATATCATGGACGGTGTAGGCTTGTGTCAGTCTTGGACCCTTTATTTGGTTAGGAGAAACGGGTTGAGTTTGTGTCCCCAAATCGATGGCAACGACATAGGTACATGTCATAGGATTCAAGAATTAATTTTTGTGACTGGGAAGTTGTGCAATTAAAATAGAGCACAAGAGAGTATGTTTGTGAGTGACAGAAATATCCAGTGCCTAGGTTGGCTGGTCAGGTCAAAAGTGCAAAGATTTGTTAGAAAATAAAGGCCATTGTTGTGCTCTAATTATTGTAGAAACGGTAAGGTGCACCAAGGGATTAAATTAAAGAACCAGTCTACACAACCCTAATTTTTAATCCTTAGACAACCTGAAACTAAACCTTATCCAGTCTACCTAGAAGATTTTTGAGGGAGTTTACAATAGTACTTGAGATATTTCATTTCTTTCTTTCTCTTTCTCTCTCCTCTATTCTTTATTTCTCTCTTGAGCTTGGAAGTGTGGTCTTGAGACCTGGAGTATGGTTTCTGAACCCCTTTGTGGTGGTGGACTAGAAGGTTTAGGCTGGGAGCTTGCGTTAGGCAAGTACATCTTGCCGATTTCGTGAACTTCTTTTACTTTCTGTTATTTTACTTTTCTGGAGCTTAGTTGTTGCTTTTTAGCTTGGACTTGCTTTATTATTATTATTCATATCATGATTTCTAGCCTAGTGACCATCTCGGTTTTGATTTCTGATAGAATCTTGTTCTATCCCTTTTTGGTAGCTCAGTAACGAAAACGGTACCGAAGTTGTGACCGTGAGATTTAGTCCATATTGTGATATGAGACTTACCCTAGACTTGACTTCTTGTTAGACTTGGTTCTGGTAATTTTTAGAATTTGATTTGGATTCCGAAAATCAGACTTGACTTGACTTTAACCATGTTTATCCTTGAAAATCGGCATACCGACGGTATACTACAGTACTACAGTATACCGACGGTATACCAATTTCAACCGACTTGATTTCTAAATTTTTTTTGTGAAATCTATCGGCATACTGATGGTGTACTACAGTATACCGACGGTATATCGATCATGCCGACATTTGTTGTTCGACTTCAGGATATTTGTCTTGGCCGGCATACCGACGACGTACTAGGTTGTGCCAACGGTATACCGATTTATAAAACTTTATTTTCCAGTAACTTTTTGTCTCCTTGGAACAACATACCGACGATATACTATAGTGTACCGACGGTGCACTAATTTTTTTGGAAGTCAGAACTTGCTGTATTTTTCTTATCTCTGGACCGGTGTACCGACGGTTTACTGGACTGTACCGAAGGTATACCGATCATGCTCTTTCTTTAGGAATTCTTGGATTTTTGTAATTTTGTTATGATACTTCTGGCTTTTGCTTGGACACACGATGACTTGACCTGATTTGGACATGAACTTACATGGCTTCAGATGACTTGACTTGACTTGGCTTTACTCGATTTTACCCAGCTTTGTCCGGCTATAGGTGATGACATAATTGACTGGACTTGACTTGGCATGACTTTACATGGATTCATCGGATATGGCTTGACTTTGTTTCACTTGGTTTCATCTGGTTGGACATGGCTTTACAGGGTTGTACATGGCTTTACCTGATTTCACATGGCTTTACCTGGCTTCACTTGATTACACGTGGCTTGGTTGTTGTCATGGCATACATGAGTTTGTATGTGCAATGTATATTAAATACGTTTATATTATTATTAGAACTTGTTTTGTTGCATCATGTCTAGGATAAATTCTGCGGAATGCCACACCCGGATTCATACAAGAAATTGCTAGGGGTTTATAACTAGAGATTCACTTAGTACATGGCTAGGGATTTTTCTAGATTGCATGCAGTCCCGGTTATTCATATAGTTATCTTGAGGAGTATCCATTGGTTTATATTATGGAGTATCTTGAGGAGTATTCGGTACTGGTTTGTGCATATGGATATCTCGGACGGACTGCAGGGGCATGCGATCAGAAGGAACTCTAGCATCGTGTTGCATTATAGTTGTTAGTAATTGGGATTGTAATAACCCTAGTTAGTTAAAGTATCAAGTCGTACTTATATGATTTATCATGATTTATGGATGATGGACAGTCTAGGCTTTACATGATCACACTTTTATTTTATGAACTTGTTACTCTATTAATTATAAGTTCGAGATATGTCTCATTACAGGTTTACAATATTTTTTTATTATACTGAGATCATTTACATTCAGTCCTTACTTTCAGTATTTATATTGCTTGTGTTGTTGGTTTAAGTTCTTAGATTGGCTTCCTTTGTGATACTTGCTATTTTGGGGTTTGACCCCACTAGTTTTTCATAGCCAGATCCAGTAGCAGCACCGAAGGATCTTTCATACTTTCCTAGGATGGTGGCCACCAGGGGCACCAGACCACTTGAGTGAATTTTCTTACTTTCGCACTCTGATGTGCATTCTAATTTTGTTGGCGTTTAGCCACCCAACACGTGTTTAGCTCGTATTTTGGTTTGATCAGTTAGCCTATGGGCAATAGCATGATTGACATATCCTAGGGTTGATCATGTACAACTTAGATTCTGGCTAGTTTATTCATTTTGTGTTCACTAGTTTTATGATCATCTGTATATTATAGTTTGGGAGGCTTTACTATTATATTTCAACTGATCTTACATCTTGTTAGTATTCCTGTTGTTCTTATGATTCACACATTAGGTTTGTTGGGCCTAGACTTGATTGTTTGTTTGTAGTTGTGACCCCTCATGTCTTACAGCTTCATTATATATAAGGAGTACCGGAGTGCTCTAAGTATACGTAGCTAGCCTTGTTAGTCCCACTTTCCAGAATTCTGGTTCTGGGGCGTGATACTCTAGGAGAGCATTTTATCAGCTTCAAGTCGACAATTGGCAATCCAGCACGTTGTTCGAGTAGTGGACTGGGAGTGGCCGACTGACTCCGGTTGGGAACACTAGGGACTGCAGCATTACCAGCTTGGGATCGGATCAGGGGTTATGGGACTTGAGGAGGGCTACAGCCTTGTTCGGGCCAGAGGGAAGAGCAGCCATAACGACCACATGTCCAGGGTTGAATGTTGGTGACAACTTCTTGCTCTGGTCTCTTAACATCTCAGGGGATTTTATTGTTAGCTCCGCATGGAATGCTTTTCGCGCCTCGAGCCAGGTAAATTCGGACACAGCAGGATATTGGCGCACTTGTATTCCCACTAAATGGTCTATAGTTTTGTGGCGAGCACTTCGTAAGAAGCTACCCACGGATGATGTCCTGAAATTCATTGGATTTAGCTTGGCGTCGAGCCGTCACTGTTGCTGGAATCATCAGCCCAAGACTGTTCCACATATCCTCGCGGAAGGGGAGGCTGCGAGTAGGGTGTGGAGGCACTTCGGTAGAGTTGGGATGGTTGACAATGATGGAAGTCTCAATGCCCAGGTGCTCAATTGGGGGAGTGGCAGACAAGGTCATGGCCATCAGATCGTGGCGGCGATCGTTTGGGTACTATGGAAGAATCGAAACAAGTTTAGATTTGAGGGCTACCTATTCAATGCAGAGCAGCTTATACAGGAAGTCACTAGGCAGGTGGGGAAAGTCGCAAGTAGGTGCTTCCATAAGGCTCCGGTTATCCCAGGTCTGTTTCAGTTTAGTAGAGGTGGGAGTTAGTAAATTTGTGTCAAGCCTCCGGGAAGTTGTTTCTCTTCTTCTTTTGTGGCTTTTTTTCTCTTCTTTTTTCGGCCAGGGATATACTTGTAAAGGCTGCCAATATTTTGACCTATTACTAGCAATGAGAAAGGGTTTTTCTTATATATATATATATATATATATATATATATATATATATATATATATATATATATGGTTGGCTAAGTTCGAATTATTGTAATGATATTTATAACAAATTTAGTTTTTTTCAACAATTTTTATGTAATATTAATTTAAAAAAAATAATTAATTGATGATAATATGTATACGGCTTAGACGGTCCACTTTTGAGTCGTTTTGAAACTTCATTATATTATGGACAAAAAATTTAGGTTAAGATTAATAGGTAGTTAACATTAATTACAACTGTCTTTGTATAGAAAACGTCCTCCAAAATGACATTTTTTGCAAAACGAAATAAAGAATACGTCCGTAGGCCATTTTGTAATTTTTATCAAATTTTTATGAAAGTTTATGCTCTCAGCACAATTTTACCTAATCACGTAGATGCAAATTTCTGTATAAACTATAGTTTTTCTTAGCGATCATTTGATTATTATGAACATTGATATTGTGAACAGCCCAACAAATTTACCCTTCATTCAGGAGGCCCAACACAACAGTGCGTCCACTCCTACAAAATGCTCTAGAACCAATCCAAACCACACATTACACACCCTCTATGTCCTCTCCCACTCTCCCCCTCCCCCCATTCCCTCTTCCTCCTACTCACCACCACCACAGACACAGACACACTATCCCTCCGCCTCATCCCCTCACCGCCCGAACCCACTCCGAATGGACCGAAACCCTCCGCTCCCACGCCCGCGCCTCCACGTTCCCCGCCGCGCTCTCCACCTACGTGGACATGACCTCCGCCGGCTTCGCTCCAGACCACTTCGCCTTCCCCGCCGCTCTCAAATCCGCCGCGGGACTGAAGGACATCGACGTCGGGAAGCAGCTCCACGCGGCGCTCATCAAGCACAACTACCACTCCTCCCCCGCCACAGTTCCCAACTCCCTCATCACCATGTACGCCAAATGCGCCGACGCCGACAGCGTGCATGCCGTCTTCCAAAACATGCGCGACAAGGACCAGGTCTCCTGGAACTCGATGATCGCCGCACTCTGCATGTTCGAGGACTGGGAGCTCGCGCTCGACACCTTCCGGACAATGCAGACGTTGAACGTCCCGCCCAGCTCGTTCACGCTCGTCAGCTTGTCGTTAGCGTGCTCGAACGTCGACGAAAAGCTCGACGGGATGAGGCTCGGGAAGGAGATCCACGCCTACGGGCTGCGTGCGGGGTTCTACTCCCGCGAGAGCAAGACGTTCGCATACAACGCGCTGATCGCCATGTACGCCAAGTTGGAGCGGGTGGCCTGCTCGGTCGCGCTGTTTGACCTGTTCGACAACCGTGACATCGTCACCTGGAACACGATCATCAGCTCGCTCGTGCAGAACAGCCGGCCAGCCGAAGCTGTGGCTCTGTTCCGCGAGATGGTGCGAGATGGGGTCATGCCCGATGGCGTCACACTGTCGAGCGTGCTCCCCGCGTGCTCGCACATGGATGTGTTGGAGATCGGCAGGGAGATTCATGGCTTCTCCATGAAGAATGATGGCCTGTCCGAAAACACGTTCGTGGCTAGCGCACTCGTAGACATGTATTGCAATTTCGGGCATGTCAAGAAGGGGTGGTTGGTTTTTCGGAGGGTGTCGGAGCCTAGGCTCGGGCTGTGGAACGCTATGATCTCCGGGTACACGCAGAATGCGATCGACAAAGAGGCTATAAAGCTGTTTGTGGAAATGGAGGCGGTCGCCGGATTGACTCCTAATGCGACCACATTGTCGAGCGTGCTTCCTGCCTGTGTCCGCTGCGACGCATTTGTTAGCAAAGAATCGATCCACGGCTACGTGGTGAAGCGTAGCTTAGAGCACGACAAGTATGTCCAGAACGCACTCATGGACATGTACTCTAGAGTGGGGAAGATGGAGGTTTCGAATAGGATATTCACCAGCATGGAGAGCAGAGATGTCGTTTCTTGGAACACCATGATCGCCGGCTACATCGTTTGTGGCATGTTCTCAGACGCATTCCATCTGCTAACTGATATGCAAACAGAGTCGGAAGATGGCATTTCCAAAATCAGGCCCAACAATATCACTCTCATCACTCTTCTCCCTGCTTGTGCTTCTCTCGCTGCAATAGGCAAGGGGAAAGAGATCCACGGCTACGCCATCCGGCAAGGACTGGATTCGGACATTGCGGTCGGCAGTGCTGTCGTCGACATGTACGCAAAATGTGGCTCCCTAGTTCAGTCAAGGGAAGTGTTCGACCAAATGCCGAAACACAATATCATCACTTGGAATGTGCTCATCATGGCTTATGGTATGCATGGGCTAGGAAAGGAAGCAATGTCACTTCTTGAAGACATGTTCGCGGCTAGAGAAGTGAAGCCGAATGATGTCACGTTCATCGCCGCTTTCGCCGCCTGCAGCCACTCCGGGCTGGTCAGTGAAGGCCTCAATCTCTTCTACAGCATGAGAGAGAAGCACGGTATGGAACCGACCGCGGAGCACTATGCTTGCGTAGTCGATTTGCTTAGTAGGGCAGGACAGTTGGACAGGGCGCGTTACATAATCGAGGAGATGAAGCCCGGGATAGACCAGGCAGGGGCATGGAGCAGCTTATTAGGCGCGTGTCGTGTTCACCAGAATGTCGAGCTCGGAGAGATCGCAGCAAACCATCTCTTTAGGCTAGAGCCTGATGTTGCGAGCCATTATGTTCTACTATCCAATATCTACTCAGCAGCTGGATTGTGGGAGAAGGCGAACGAAGTGAGGAAGGAGATGAAGGAGAAGGGTGTCAAGAAAGAGCCTGGCTGTAGCTGGGTCGAGGTCAGAAACGAAGTGCACGAGTTCATGGCCGCCGACTCGGTGCACCCTCAGAGCCCGAAGCTACATTCGTATCTCGAGGAGCTGTGGGAGAGGATGAGGGAGAAAGGGTACGTGCCAGATACTTCGTGCGTGCTCCACAATGTTGGGGAGGACGAGAAGGAGATGCTCCTCTGTGGTCACAGCGAGAGGTTGGCTATAGCATTCGGCATACTGAACACGCCACCAGGCTCGACTATCCGAGTGGTGAAGAACCTGAGGGTGTGCAATGACTGCCACACGGCTACCAAGTTCATTTCGAAGATTGTAGAGAGGGAGATCATTTTGAGAGATGTAAGGAGGTTCCACCATTTTAGAGATGGGGCTTGTTCTTGTGGAGATTATTGGTAGAAGAATACTTGCAGCATTGCAGAATCAGCTGATATTGTATTGTTAACATACTTCGTCAAACTTCTACATAATATTGTTACGAGGAATTAGCATAAAAGTTTCCGTTAGCATTTTGAGAGAGGGATTCCTTGTTGGCAAGGAAGATATTCATGCTGTTATTACAGACAATCCCGCTTTCTGTGGCCGTTCGACTAGCAGCAATGCCAACCGTAGGTAGTGTCAGGGATGAATCTTTCAAGCAGTAGACGATCCCTGTTTGGTTATGCCGTAGTAGCTTACGTTGCTCGCAAACTTTGTAGCATAGTTTGCAGTACATCGGATATCCATACAATACGGTCGATACCGATACGATTTGGCATGTCCTGATCTGATACGACCGCTATCCCGATACCAACATTGGGGATATATTTTTCAATCAATTTGAGAGAGAAAGTTGAACGAAAAAGACCATTCAATAAGAGTGTAAAAGTATCATAATGTTGTCATTTGTAAATATATGTAAATGTAGAAAACTTATTTATCTAAGGTAAACCAATGAACAAGGTTTACTATTATTTCATTCAATTACAAATGTACTAGAAACAATACAAAAACTTATGTCGAAATTTATAAAATAGTTTTTAAAAAACTAAATTATATTTGTTTTTTGATATCAAAAAATTTATAATCGAATTAGCGGTCATTACTAATATAGCCGATTTATCCGAAAGATCGTATACTCATTTAATGTAAATCTTTTTGTACTGCCTGATATGAAAATTAAATCTTTTTGTACTGTCCGATATGAGAATTGCCAATTTTAAGGATCCTATGAATATGAGTTGATTGCTATCTATGTTGTTCTTTGCAATTGTTCACCAATTTCATACCAATGTAGAATCCACCTTATATTTGAAAATAGCGTCGTCATATTGTCAACTGTAAGCCGGAACTACTACTCTTTCTCCTTAAGGTTTGTATTGGGCCGGACGATCCTTGGAACCCGGTCCAATCAAATCCGGTCTGGACCGGCCCGGTCCACTAGTTATGAGGGTTCGAGTTGGGTTATGGAAAGTGTTCCGAAAGTTCGGTCCGATCTAGTCACCCGACCAAATCGGTCCGGTTCAATCGTCCTAATTCGTTCGACCGGGCTAGGCCTGGTTGTCACGTCCCAGTACCGAAATACGGAGACGGACATGGCCAGCTACCCCGTACAAGATACTATACGTCATACGGCGATCACGGCTGTATAAGACAAGGGGTGCATGTTACAATCAAGTTTTCTATGATCAAGAACTTCTATGTCTCAATCATTCAAACAAGCAAAAAGTTAGCATAGAACATATATGATAAGCAATAAGGCATCCAAAATGCTTTCTCAAAATATTATACAGTCCAGCTGTGCAAAATAAGAAGCTGGAAGAGTAATAAAATTACATGATAGTGATCAGCTGTAGTCTGATTTAATATAATAATGTAAGAAAAACTAATGTCCAGACGAGCCGGCTAACAGGTGTCGGCAGCTAAACGCCAACAAGAAGTAAATGTGCAAGACGAGCAGGGAAGGAGAAAACTTATTCGCTATCCCCTGCGACCATATTCCTGATGCGCGCCATGAGTAAAGAGAAAGTACGCTGGGTCCTCGGGTGCTGGCTCGAAATCTGGCCATGCAAAACCATTGGAGTTAGACCCCAAATAGCAAGTACCACAAAGAAAGCACGAAATGGAGAAACAAAACCCAAGGAAAACATATAATAATACATAGGTTCGGTATCGTAACTTAGGTCCATGACATATCTTAGCGCTAAGGCCCAACCCTACAACCAAACAAGGACAAGGGTTGAACCATCACACTATGACAGTCTACTTCCCCAGCCTACTAGCTGAATAAATACAATCACAACCAATTTCATTTCTCCCTAAATCGGCCAATCAATTATACGGCTTGCTATTTTGTGGAGTCTGAGGTTATCTCAGAATAATGCATAATAAGTATCCTCAGATCATGCCGGTGCCAAACATGAGCTAACCGAACCAATATAATAAAACAAGCACTTGCAGGATGCACCAATCCCCCGTAGGGCCACTGCGCTAAAAATAAGGTATTCGCGGTTTCAGTGTTCCTATATTGAAACAGTGGCTCGGCATAATAATAAGTCAGATACTGCACTCCACTAAAGCAGATGATATACAGTATCTGTGCTGGCCAGCCCACAACGCACTTAGAATGAATCTATGTGGGAATGTTCGTTGGCATGATCTCGGGATACCATTTCCTCCAAATGTTACTACCACTTTTAGTTACCTAATTAGCCTTATGTTGTGCTTGAAATATAAAGGCGTGGTCACATGAGAATTTTTCTTAAGATGTCGTATAAAGTACGAGCACGCTAGATACGAATCCATGGAAGTCAAATCTGGATTCACCCGAGCGTGTATGCAACATTCCTACAATCAATAATCTAGCCACGCTTTGGTAGTTGACTAGCTTATTATGCTCGTGCTGGAAAAATAATGTACATATATATATATATATATATATATATATATATATATATATATATAATATCAAGCATTCAGGGATTTGGAGGCATTCTCGATGCACAACCCAAATATAATCACTTAACACGTGACATGATGTGTCGCTCCTCGAGGCACATGAAAACATAAACAATAATCAAGCAATAGGGGTATCAACACGGATACAGTATTTGAGTCCAATTACCAATTATACATTGGATCACAAGAGTCAAGAAGGCATTCAATCAAAACAAGAAAGGCCACATGGGTCTCTAAGCTGCAAGAAGTCAGGTTGCATAACAATCATGGCCGCATATAGAGTCAGGCCGCATATGAAGTCAAGGCCGTATGGAGTCAGGCCGCATGAACCACTTGGCCACATGCTCAGGATTAAGGTCTACTTCTTGGGACAAGTGTTGAAGTGACAGTCAAATAAATAAATAAAGTGTTAGTGATGAGACATAAAGTGACTGATGTGACTAAGGTGACAAGCCATAAAGTGTGTCAGGAAGAAAAGACAAAACCATAACGTGCCAACGGATTCAGAGCCATGCGTCCAAGAAAATAGTGGCCGCATGCTTTCCAAGCCACACGAGTGTTGGTGTCGCATGGAGTCAATGTTGTATGGAGTTCTCTAGGACTTAGCAATAATTTTATTCATTCAGTGAGTGGAAGCACAAGGTGTTCAAGGACAGTGTATAAATCAGCAGTCATGCGTCCAACAAGATGGACGCATGCTGTCAGTATGCGATAAGAGTTTAGGCCGCATAACCCTCTCGGACCGCTTGGCACTCTCGGCCACATATGCTCACTGGCCGCATGAGAACTTCGTCTTCTCCAACAGCAGTTTCAGCCATGGAGAAAAAGCTCCAAAAACTAAAATCTTGTTTTGTTCATAAAATCCTCATTTTAAGTCCAAATCGGGTGAACCAAAAGCCAAAATGCTCTAAAAAGCGCTATCTTGTAGCAAAAATTGGTTTTCAAAGATACAAGTTTAATAGATCAAAACCAAGAAAAACTCATGAAATCCATAAAAAAATCCTAAGTTAGAAAATATTGATCTACACTAATCCATCCATCAAAACAAAAAACTCCAAGAACTAAAAGTGCTTAAAAACATAAGAGAAACATAATGTAACAACAATATGGAAGATTTCTCTATTTCTCATATAAGGTGTACTTGCCTATGAAATTGGCAGAGAAAGCTAAAGAAAGAGGAAGAAATGAAGAAGTGAGGAGAGAGAGAGAAAGTGTTGGGTTATATATGGTAGGATTTGAGGGTTTAACCAAGGGTTCTCATGAGTTGAACCAACCTACAAAATAAATCATGAACAAGGTTAAACCAAAGAATGGGCCTAGTCTCATTGCACATGCAATCATGCTACAAAATAAAAATATGTTCCATATACGTATATTGGGAACGGGGAGTGACATCTCTATCCACCTTAGAAAAATTTTATCCTCGAAATTCGAATCCAAACAATAGCTAGAGAAGTCAGGACAAGCACAATACAAACCTACTAGCAACTACATATGCAAGCAATATCATCAGAACATAAAGGTGATCACCAGATCACGAAAACTAGATACGAAGGCATAAGGTAGAATGTACCTTCCGAATCGAACATGTGCGGGTACCGAGATCGAATATCGTCCTCGCGCTCCCAGGTCGATTCTCCAAGAGTGTTATGTCTCCAACCAACCCGGACAAGAGAAATAGTCCGATTATTGAGAAACTTCTCCCTTCGGTCCAATATGGATACGGATTGCTCCTCATAAGATAAGTCGATACCAACGACTAATTCAGAGTGATCGAGGATATGACTCAGATCCGGAACATACCTACGCAACTGTGACACATGAAATATATCGTGTACCTCACTTAACGAAGGCAGAAGGGCAAGACGATAAGTAACATCGTCTATCCGCTCAAGAATATCGAACGGACCTACGTATCACGGACTAAGCTTTCCGCGAACCCCGAATCTAATAACTCCAAGGGCAGGCAAAATCCATAAAAATACGTGATCGCCGACACGAAACTCTAAAGGTCTACGATGCTTATTTGTCCAATGACGATGCCTATCTTGTGTAATCCGAAGTCGCTTACCGATCTGCTTGACAACCTCTAATGTCTGCGTGATCATTTCAGGGCCTAACATCTTTCTCTCAATAATGTCGTCCCAAGCCAACGATGATCTACACTTCCTGCCATATAGTGCTTCAAAATGTGCCATCTGAATATTGGCCTGATAACTGTTGTTATACGAGAATTTCATCAAATGAAGGTGATTCTCCCAAGATCCACCAAGATCTAAGGTATAGGCTCTTAGCATATCTTCCAAGGTTTGGATGGTTCTCTCTGATTGTCCGTCTGTCTGGGGGTGGTAAGCTGTGCTGAATCTTAACTTAGTGCCCAAGCTCTGGTATAAACTTTTCTAAAAATAAGAAGTGAACTGTGTGTCTCGATCTGACACAATACTTACTGGGATAATGTGTTGTCTTACTATCAGCCGCATATATATTTTAGTCAAATTCTCTGTAGACTGTCCTACTCAAAAAGGAAGAAAGTGAGCTACTTTCGTGAGATGATCTACTATCACCCAAACTGCATCTCGACCAGTCGGTGATCTAGATAAACCAGTCACAAAGTCCATCATGACGTATTTTTACTTCCACTCTGGAATAGGAAGTGGCTGCAATAATCATACCGGTCTCTGTTGTTATGCCTTCACTTATTGACATATCAAACATCGTGATATGAAGCGTGCTATTTCTCTCTTTATTCCGTTCCACCAAAAGTGTTGCTTGATATCTTGTTTTAATCATAACTTCTTGCTGAATATCCCCATATGGTACGCATAGACGATTCACAAACCTTAGCGTTCCATCTGCATATATTGTCAACTCCTTTCGAAGACCTGACTCACATTCTTCTCGTAGCTTTTGAATTTTTGGGTCCCCTGTCTGAGCTAGTTTGATTTTATCTACCAAAGTTGACTGAATCTGTAGGCTAGCTTGAACTCCTATACTCTGTGAAAGTATTATCTCGATACTCATCTCTCGTAACTCTTCTAGAATATGCCTCTAGGTAGTCAACATAAATTCTCTACCTCTTCTGCTAAGTGCATCAGCTAATACATTAGCCTTGCCTAGATGGTACTGAAGTTCTATGTCATAGTTTTTTAACAACTTTAGTCACCTTCTCTGCCTCATGTTCAGGTCCTTCTGCGTTAACACATACTTCAGACTCTTATGATCTGTGAATATTTCTACTCGATCACCATATAAGTAGTGCCTCCATAGCTTAAGTGCAAACACTACTGCTTCTAACTCCAAATCGTGAGTTGGATAGTTCTTCTCGTGATCTCTGAGCTGCCAAGAAACATATGCTATCACTCTCCTTTGCTGCATCAAAACATATCCAAGTCCCTTTCCAGATGCATCACAGTACACGGTGAATCCTCTAGAACCTGCTGGAAGAGTAAGGATTGGCGTAGAGATTAACTTCTTCTTTAACTCTTCAAAGGCTATCTGACATTTTGCTGACCACACAAATTTAACTTTCTTGCGTGTCAACCAAGTTAATGGTTCCTAGATTTTAGTAAAATCTGACACAAATCTCCTGTAGTATCCTGCCAAGCCCAAAAAACTACGCACTTCTGCTACTGTCTTTGGAATTGGCCAGTTCTCTACTGTCTCTACCTTCTTGGGATCAACCGACACTCCTACTCTAGAAATAATGTGTCCAAGAAAGGATATGCGATCCAGCCAAAACTCATACTTACTAAGATTTTCATATAACTGGTGCTTCCTCAAAGTCTACAGTACTATCCTGAGATGTTCTTCATGCTCCTCCTCATTTTGAGAATATACCAGGATATCATCGATGAATACTACCACAAATTAGTCTAAGTAAGGCATTAAAATGTAGCGCCTCGTTCTCCCGGTGCGGAGATCGTGGCTAAGAAACACAAGACGGTATCGTTCGATCGGGATAGATTGAATTAAGAACTCGTCCTCGTTATGGATTTGTTTCTTCGGAATCGATTCCCATATTCAGTGGACTGCGCCCCAAGGATCGGCTTAGCGGCAGAGTCAGGAGGGACCTCTCCGTTGCTATCTTTTATTGCCTCGGTTTTCGATGTCGCTTGTTGCTTTCGTGCTTTGAGTTGGTTTTGGGATTTGCTTGTTTTCCTTGAACGATTTCGATGGTTTTCATTGTTTTCGTTCATTGACTTGCACTTCTATTCCGAGATTGGAAAGAGAGGAAGAAGTATTAATCGAGCTGTTCGTGTGCAGGTGAACGAGCAGTAGGCGGCTTGCGAGCGGAGTCGTGAAGCGCCTCTTTCCTTCTCCTTTTCTTCCAACCAAGTGAGTGGCTACCAACCCGATTAGCTAGCCCTGCTTCCAAGCTTCACTCCTTTGCCCCGATCAAACGATACCAAATAATAATAAAAGAAACCAAGATAAAAGACAATTGACTTGGTTATTATGCTTGTCAATCAAACCTGTGAACTGTTGCCTTATCGTATGCTTGTTCGTGCAAATGTTCTATAAAACGTGCTAAATATAGAATACATCTTGTATATGCATAATTGTTCAGGGAGGCTATGCAAAATAAATCATGCAATACTGCTTGTCGTGTACTCGTGTTCTTGCACTCGTGTTGTCTCAAATGCATGACTTGTTAACTTGTTCATCGTGTTCGATCATGGACAACTTGTGCACAAGGTATTGATTCTGCGGACGGTCGCTGGGGCACTGGCACCGATCCGATCCGGGCGGAACTCGTGTGTAGTCGTCGTGTTCGGGACTGGATAGCTTGTAGCGTAATCGTGTTCTCTCGTAGCATGCTATCCTTGTCCTCGGCTACTTCCACTATGGCAACCATGCCAGTGATCATCGTGTATATTTAAACCTGTTGCATACTAACTTATGTCTTCGTGGCAGGGAAGGCATGGTAAGTATTGTGCAGGTAATTCAGACGGGCAGGTAAAATCCACCGAACGGTGGCACGTTCATTTCAGTAAATTCTATATGCTGCTTACTTGTAAATGAACTAAGGCAAGAATAGAAACCCACAAATATGCATGCTTCATTAAACAATGTGTTGATTGGTATAGTTCGGCTAGCTCGCCTTCACCAGCATGTTTTGATATGATGACCCTCGTTGAAACAGGTTCTCCACACCAAGGCGAACCAAGCGAGGAGCCGAAGACGTCTTCCCGATCCAGTCCAGCTGTCGGCGCATCTTTACCGCGCCCCTTGAAGCATTTTGAAGCCAGAAGCTGCAACTTTTCATACACAAATGCAGCTCCGTGGCAAAGCCGTCCTCCAGCCTGGAGATCTTTATCATTTTGAGTTTATAAAGGGATGTAATGTACAGGACTGCTATCTCATTTTGAGTCATCTCTTTTGTAAGCCGTTCGGCATATTAGCTGACTCGTTCAGGAGTTTGTAATAGATGTTCATTATCAATAAAGAAAACTTTTTTATGTTTCAAATCTGTGTTTCAATTTATCTGCGTACTCTGAATATGTGCTTGCTATGCAAATCATTAAAGCCTTGTGCGGGCGCAACCCCAGGCCCGCACGGCGGTCACGATTCGGGGGACTCCTCAACGATTCTACGGAATCGGGTCGTGACGTAGTGGTATCAGAGCACAGATTCAAAGTTCCTTAGACTTCGTGCTGGAAAAGTTTCTTTAACGATCAAAATTCCTGTACGAACTCTTGAACTCGCTAGGCCAAAATGAGATACGTTCATGCAATAAGTCCATAATACATTATGATCCTAATGTAATTTACCTTCTTTTGAAGGAATGGCTCCAGCGCAATCTGCAGCGCAAACTCCGGACGAAACGCAAGGCCAGGAAAGTAGTTCGGATACTTCGGGAAGTTCAAAGAGCCAGCGAGCCGTGCCAAGCATCGATCCCGTCCAACGAATGTTGCAGATGTTGGAGGCAAACCAACAAAGGGACGAGGCTCGCTATGAACGGGCCGAGAAGCGGGCGGAAGAGAGTCAGCTCAAGTTTCAAGACAATATAGAAGCACGATTCTCAGTCCAACAAAAGCAGGTAGATACCCTGCAGCAGATCGTTCAGACTTTGGCATCCAACCAGTCCGCGGCAACGCCAACGACTCCGGTGGAACAGCCCGTGCTTGAAGTAGAGACGCCGCAAATTCCAAGGGCGAGGGACGTGACTGCCTTCGACTTTGGCCACTTCAAGAAAGTCTGCAACACCCCATTCAATGGGACTGAGGACCCAGTCGTAGCTCTAGATTGGTTGGCCGAACTTGAAGATCACTTCGCTCTGCTAGAGGTCCCCGAAGAGAAGCGCGTCGCCTGCGCGCAACTACAGCTCCGCCTCAACGCACATGATTGGTGGGACGTGCATCGACGATCTCTCCAATTTGATCACGGAGAGGAGGCGATCTCGTGGACGACTTTTCGTGCCGCGTTCGAAGAGGAGTTTATACCCCCTCCAGTACAACGTCAAATGGAAAACGAGTTCGTGTAGCTGCGACAAGGCAGCATGACAGTTAAGGAGTACTCCGCCGAATTCAACCGACTCTCCAAATTTGCTAGGGCCTATTTACCTGATGCAGCGAGTCGAGCTAGAAGGTTTGAAGGTGGACTACGCCCTGCCATCCATTAGCACGTAGCCGTTCCTCAGTATCGTACGATGCGTGAAGTCATGAATCACGCCCTGTCGCTCGAACCACTCTATCCTCACGTTCCTGCCGGCGCTATGCATACCTACACTCACAAACGCCAAAGCAACGACAGAGGAAACAATGCTACAAAGCGTCCGAACAACGGTGGCAAGCATTAGAGTAATAAGTGTCAATTCTGCAAAAAGCTTGGACACGATAAGAAAGATTGTCGCTTGAGACTTGGATTATGCCTCGCTTGTGGACGATCAGGCCATGCTATTAATTCCTGCCCGAACCTTCCTGATCGCCGTCCCGAACGTAATAATCCCTAACAGTAGGTCCTATTCTTAAGTTTTGGGACGAAACTTCCAATTAGTTGGGTAGGATGTAGCGCCCCATTCTCCCGGTGCGGAGATCGCGGCTAAGAAACACAAGACGGTATCGTTCGATCGGGATAGATTGAATTAAGAACTCGTCCTCGTTATGGATTTGTTTCTTCGGAATCGATTCCCATATTCAGTGGACTGTGCTCCAAGGATCGGCTTAGCGGCAGAGTCAGGAGGGACCTCTCCGCTGCTATCTTTTATTGCCTCGGTTTTCGATGTCGCTTGTTGCTTTCGTGCTTTGAGTTAGTTTAGGGATTTGCTTGTTTTCCTTGAACGGTTTCGATGGTTTTCATTGTTTTCGTTCATTGACTTGCACTTCTATTCCGAGATTGGAAAGAGAGGAAGAAGTATTAATCGAGCTGTTCGTGTGCAGGTGAACGAGCAGTAGGCGGCTTGCGAGCGGAGTCGTGAAGCGCCTCTTTCCTTCTCCTTTCCTTCCAACCAAGTGAGTGGCTACCAACCCGATTAGCTAGCCCTGCTTCCAAGCTTCACTCCTTTGCCCCGATCAAACGATACCAAATAATAATAAAAGAAACCAAGATAAAAGATAATAGACTTGGTTATTATGCTTGTCAATCAAACCTGTGAACTGTTGCCTTATCGTATGCTTGTTCGTGCAAATGTTCTATAAAACGTGCTAAATATAGAACACATCTTGTATATGCATAATTGTTCAGGGAGGCTATGCAAAATAAATCATGCAATACTGCTTGTCGTGTACTCGTGTTGCCTCAAATGCATGACTTGTTAACTTGTTCATCGTGTTCGATCATGGACAACTTGTGCACAAGGTATTGGTTCTGCGGACGGTCGCTGGGGCACTGGCACCGATCCGATCCGGGCGGAACTCGTGTGTAGTCGTCGTGTTCGGGACTGGATAGCTTGCAGCGCAATCGTGTTCTCTCGTAGCATGCTATCCTTGTCCTCGGCTATGTCCACTATGGCAACCATGCCAGTGATCATCGTGTATATTTAAACCTGTTGCATACTAACTTGTATCTTCGTGGCAGGGAAGGCATGGTAAGTATTGTGCAGGTAATTCAGACGGGCAGGTAAAATCTACCGAACGGTGGCACGTTCATTTCAGTAAATTCTATATGCTGCTTACTTGTAAATAAACTAAGACAAGAATAGAAACCCACAAATATGCATGCTTCATTAAACAACGTGTTGATTGGTATAGTTCGGCTAGCTCGCCTTCACCAGCATGTTTCGATATGCTGACCCTCGTTGAAACAGGTTCTCCGCACCAAGGCGAACCGAGCGAGGAGCCGAAGTCGTCTTCCCGATCCAGTCCAGCTGTCGGCACATCTTCACCGCGCCCCTTGAAGCATTTTGAAGCCAGAAGCTGCAACTCTTCATACACAAATGCAGCTCCGTGGCAAAGCCGTCCTCCAGCCTGGAGGTCTTTATCATTTTGAGTTTATAAAGGGATGTAATGTACAGGACTGCTATCTCATTTTGAGTCATCTCTTTTGTAAGCTGTTCGGCATATTAGCTGACTCGTTCAGGAGTTTGTAATAGATGTTCATTATCAATAAAGAGAACTTTTCTATGTTTCAAATCTTTGTTTCAATTTATCTGCGTACTCTGAATATGTGCTTGCTATATAAATCATTAAAGCCTTGTGCGGGCGCAACCCCAGGCCCGCATGGCGGTCACGATTCGGGGGACGCCTCAACGATTCTACGGAATCGGGTCATGACATAAAATACGGTTCATCAAGTCCATGAATACCGCTGGAGCATTAGTCAGTCTGAATGGCATAACTAAGAATTTGTAATGGCCATATCGTGACCTAAATGCTGTCTTTGGTATATCCTGCTTCTGGACTTGCACCTGATGATATCCTGATCATAAATCTATCTTTAAGAAGACTCTTGCTCCACTTAATTGGTCAAATAAATCATCAATTCTTGGTAATGCGTACTTGTTCTTCACGGTTACTGTATTCAACTGCCTGTAATTCATACACAACCGCGTCAATCCATCCTTCTTCTTCACCAATACCTCTAGAGTATTAGAGTCAGGGTTAGTTCAGGGGATCTATATATGGGCACTAAGTTTAATTTGTAAGTGTTCATATTTCAGTGTGTCTCATGTTAGGGGTCCTAAGTGTGTATCATTCTAGAAGTTTTAGGATAGTTTTGAGAAGGATTATAATCACATAGGTTAATATCTAATTGTACTAAGTAATGAGATCTAGTTAGATATTGGTATTGGGTAGTTGAGTTAGGATATGGTTATATAGTAAGGTTATGTTGAGGTATTAACTAGTATTATATAGTTATTATCGAATTTGGACTAGTAGACAATGATATGACTTAGAACACCTTAGTAATAGCTAGTATAGATCACCAAACCTAGAATAACAAGGTGTTAGCCTAGTTTGGACCTAGAAGTTTAACATAGAGCTAGTTAAACATGTTTATTATTTCAGTTCACCATTTAACATTGTTATTCCATATTTAGGACTCTTGGACTCCAATTTTTCTCTGTTGACAGTTCATTGCTCAGGACCACAGGCGAGTATATTCTCTGACAGTTTTTATTATTTTGATCATTACTATGATTCTAGTTATAGTGTATACTTGATTCCGACACAGTGGATACACGGGCTAGTATCATAGATACCTGTCATGAGGAGTTATGATTGGAATCTATCATACTAGCTGGAGACGGAGAAATATTAGCAAGTTATGTGATCATACCCTACCTTACATGCATCATAGCCCACCACACACATCACGTAGGGTGAAGTCTGAACATTTACATGCCTAATAGCTAGTTATATATGATTAGCCTGACTTTTGCTCGTATCATAGCTAACCAGATGGTTAGCCTGACCTCACATGTATCAACCAATCATATATAACAAGCCTGATCTAGTCCCAAGCCGATCACATAGCAAACTGATATTTTACGGCACAACCAGCATTTTTATTCTTATTCCAGTACATTCATTGCTAGTATTCACATATATCTGTTTCACTGCTAGTTATTTCTTTACGATGATTTACATGTCTCTCCAGTTTTCCTTATCTTCCAATATTTTATTCATCATGTATTTTCTTACACTGATTTATAGTTTTTATCAATATAATTAAAATTGTTGTTAGTGTTTATTCTTTGCTCCAATCTTAACTGGATAATATTTTTCAGAGGATCTTGAAATTTTTTGTCCTACCCATTATGGTCCAGGAGTAGATGTTAATTATATCCCGGAGATTCCAGAGGAGACACTCCATTTGGAGGAGACACCACCCACAGTTGTTTAGACATCACTTAGCCTAGTTTATTTATGTATTGGATTATTCAAACTTTGAGACTTTAGTTGTATTATGTTGAGACCTTATTTGTGTTGAGATAGCTAGACTCTTAGACTTATTGTTATTATTTGAGATATTTTCTAGACTTATGTCAGAACTTCTTTTATATCATTTTCATATCTTTATTATGTCATTCATCTTCCTATAGTTATCATTATGATTGAGTGGACATTATATTATTTTCACATTGTCCACCTTATGGAGTTGAGATGTTATTCCTTGGTATTTCTGGTGTATCTTGTGCAAGCCTTGTTTTATTGTTCTTCTTGTACAAATACAGACATTGGTTCATGAGAAGAGTAGCGTCCTTCTTGTGGAAACCCGTGTCATTATGTACTATGGTTGGATTCACTATATCAGTCAGGAGCGGGGAGTATTTAGTGTAGATATGTGATCATACCCTCCTTGTGCATGTCTTGTTCCTTGTGACTGTTAATCATACAATGCACGTATGATTAACCAGGTCATAATCCTTGTGCAAGTTTTTAAGCTGATCACATGTTAAAGCTGGTACTCACTCACTTAGTCATTAGTATTCTTGTTCATTTCTATATTGCTCATTCTTGTATTTATTTTCAGTATTTTCTTTATTAATTGTATCTGTATATTGCATCTTGTATATTCACACCTATTTACTATTATATAGTTTATATTATTTATTTGTACTGCTGTTAGAGATGTACTCTGGTTATTTTCTGACTGGATATATTTTTTCCAGATGACACTAAAGAGTGGTACCCCACCCACTATGGGCCTCAGGACGTGGTTGGCTTAGAGCCAGAGACCTTGGCTCAAGAGAGTCTCATCCCGACTGAGACAGATGACCCAGGACTCGTAGCTTCTTAGTTAGATTCTTTGTACTGGATCTATCTCCAACTTTGTTATTAGTATTTCTCTGACTCATTGGATATTATTTTGTCTCATGAGTTGTATTTGTGACTCTTCTATTCTTTTATCATATTCATGCTTATTTCCATCTTAGATACGTGATTGAGTATATTTATATTATTGGTGGCATATTTATATTAGATAGATAGTTTACCCAAATAATGTTCTACTGTCGATGCTACAGTATAGGCTGGGCGTTGTTCCCTACTCCGGGTGTGGATCGTGACACTCATGCTGGTTAATATGCGACAAGAGCTCTGGCAGCATAACCCTCTCAGACCGCATAGCACTCTCAGCCGCATAGCTCGTCGGTCGCATAAAAACATCGTCTTCTCCAACAGTAGGTTCGACCATAGCGAAAAAGCTCCAAAATCTAAAATTTATTTTCTTCACAAAACTATATTTTAAATCCGAATTGAGTGAACCAAAAGCCAAAACATTTGAAATGAAGTGCTCCAGCCTTCCTAAAAACTATTTTTCGAAAATACAATATTTTAGTAGATCAAAACCACCAAAAACTCAAGGAACCCATGAAATCCTAAGTTAGAAAAGTAGATCTAAGCAAATCTGTCCATCAAAATCTAGAACTCCTAATATTAAAAGCGGTCAGAATCATCATAAGCACAGAATAGACAAATAAAATGCAAGAAAGGAACAAAAAATAAAAATCAAAAGGTTTCTCCATGTAGTACAAGGTATACTTGCCTAGAAATAAAACAAGCATGGGAAATGATGAATAGGGGAAGAGAGAGAAACAAGTTAGCTTATATAGCTAGGGTTTGAGGTTTAGACATTGGGTTCAAATTTATGAATAAACAAACCCATAAATAAACCATGAACCATGCTAAACCAAAGAATGGGTCTAGTCTCCATGGATGCAACCTAATAATCATGTGAGAAAAAAATACTCTAAGCGAGAATAAATATAAGCAAGAAATAAATATATATCCAAAAATACGTATTTTGGGAACGAAGAGTGACAGAAGTCCTGGCTATATATGTCTCTAGGCCGCATGTGAAGTCCTGGTTGCATATGAAGTTAGGGCCGCATATGTCTCTAGGCCGCTTTTGAAGTCCTGGCCGCATATGAAGTCAGAGCCGCATGAACCACTAGGCCACACGCTCAGGGTTAAAGTCTACTCCTTGGGACAAGTATTTATGTGACGAGCAATAAATAAAGTATTAGTGAAGTGACATAATATGATTGATGTGACTGATGTGACATAATGTGATTGATGTGACATCCAATAAAGTATGTCAGAGAGAAATGACAAAATCATATAATCCTGCGCCAACGGTTCAGAGTCATGAGTCCAAGGAAGGTGGTCGCATACTCTGCTTACTGCATAAGTCACTTGGATGCATATTGCTCTTTTAACTTAGCGAATTTCTCATTCGTCCAGGGAACATAATACAAGGAGTCCTGTTACTTATCTCCAGAACACTTTGTGTAATGGTAAGTCATGCATCCAACAAGATGGATGCATGCTAGTTGGTTATGCGACAAAGAGTCCAGGTCGCATATAGATCATGCCGCATGGAAGCCTCGGTCGCATATTGTGCTGGCCGCATGAGAACTTCGTCTTCTCCAGACATCAAGTTAAGCCATGGCGAAAAAGCTCCAAAAAGTCCAAAAAATATTTTTTTCATAAAAAAATTATTTTAACTCCGAATCAAGTAAACCAAAAGCCAAAATTCTCAAAATAAAGTGTTCCATCAACCACAAAAACTAATTTTCTAAAATACATATTTTAGTAGATCAAAACCACAAAAAATACATAGAACCCATAAAAATCCTAAACTTCAAATGTAGATCTACTCAAAACCACCTATCAAAACAGAAAACTCCAAGTAATAGAAGTGGTTAGAAACATATAACAAACAGAATAAACTAATAATATGGAGGGTTTCTCTATTTTTCATGTAAGGTATACTTGCCTAAGACTTGGAGAGAGAAAACATAAGAGAGAGAAAGAAAATGAAGTAATAAAGAAAGAGAAGGAGATGTTGGCTTATATACATTGAGGGTTTAAGGTTTAGACCATGGGTTCAACTCATGATTAAACCAACCCAACAGTTAAATCATGAACCAATATAAACCAAAAAATGGGTCTAGTCTCATGCAATATACTAAACATTCAAGCAAGAAAAATAATACGCTCCAAATATGTATATTTGGGAACGGAGAGTGACATCTCTATCCCCCTTAGAAAAATTTTGTCCTCAGAATTCAAATCCAAGTAAGCTAGAGTAATCAGGACAAGCACAACATAATCCTACTAGTAAAACTACACGTGCAAGCAATATCATCATAACACTTAGGTGATCACCCAATCACGAAATTTAGATACAAATATTTAAGGTAGAATATACCTTCTGAATCGAACAAGTGCGGGTACCGAGATTGAATATCGTCCTCGCGCTCCCACTTTGATTCTCTAAGAGTGTGATGGCCCCATGCCACTCGGACTAGAGGAATAGTCCGGTTCTTGAGTATCTTCTCTCTTCGATTCAGAATGGATACGGGTTGCTCCTCGTAAGATAAGTCAGTATAAACAACAAATTTAGAGTTGTCGAGGATATGACTCAGATCCAGGATATACCTACGCAGCTAAGATACATGAAATATATCGTGCACCTCAAGTAGCGAAGGTAGAAGGGCAAGACGATATGCTACATCGCCTAACTGATCGAGAATGTCTAACGGCTCAACGTATCGCCGACTAAGCTTCTCGCGAACCCTGAAACTAATGACTCCATGGGTAGGCAAAATCCGTAAAAATATATGTGTCACGCCCCAGTCCCAAAATACCAAGGGACTGGACACGTGGCACGGCCAGCAGCACGCACCGATGGACAAACCCAATTTAATGGATCCATCGGGGCATACTTAAGCTGTAATATAGATCTACAACAACAAGTCTAAACTAATCTCATCCACACACAAAATAATAAAAACAACAGCAAATAAGGAAAGTACATCAATGTCCAGTCACAGCAGAGTATGTCGGGGAACAACCCGATAAAAGTCTAAACACTGGTTCATCAGACCAGAACAAAGGAGTCCCAAATTAAAGTATCTGATGAGTACAAATAACATAAACTCAAGAAAAGTCTTCAGCCATCACCTCTGCTTCTAAGTTTGGTTCAGCTTCAGCAACAGCTTCTGGTACAGCTTCAGCTCCTGTCCCGTAAACCTCGGGATAATGCTCTTCTACTAAACCTGGGGACATCATCCGGATCCAGGTCCTCAGGGGACATAGCAAGGTACAGATAATACAGCCAAATAAAATGCAGTAAAATAGTAAATAGCATAAGCAGGGTATCTACATAACCATCTATGTGATAATGCAACTGAGAGCATCACTAGTACTCAGGCTAAGACTGCTACAAGCTCTGTGTCGGGGAGCCGATAGCAGTAATAACAAGTAATGGGTCTAGCTCTGCTCGAGAGTCTACAACCTCACAATAGTAGTATATATATATAGAATAGCCTGTAGTCTGTGTGTCTCTCCCCACCCAATGTAACCACACGTCTCATGTTCATAATGTCTCATGTCCATGTCACGTGAGATTATAGCTAATGCAACAAGTCATAATCTAAGAATATAATGTCTATGTCCATCCTGTATCCTACACAGAATCACCTTGAATATCTCAGGAAGATTCTTTCATATGTATGGTGTCAAGTGTCCTAGGTTATAATGTACTTGATAAAACAAGTACTAGAATGTAAATGGTCTCGAATGTCCATCTCTAAATGACGTACACAACTCCGCGTACGGGGTTGGCACCCGACTGTAATTGGACGCTAAGTATGTCATACGGTCCTAGGTTTGAGCATGATCAATAATGTAAATAAGCAAGGAAAAATATCAAACTATATAATTTGGCAAGGTACACTAGCCTGAGGTTGGAATACCAGTAGCGGTCCCTGTATCCGTGGGTTCAGCAAATACTCCTCCAAAAGCTGAAATAAATATTATCAACAGTCTCAGAACATATGAAATAGCTAGAAATGTCTGTCCTTAAGTCCAGTTTGGACACAAGGGCAAAAATGACATTTTCAATTCAAAGCGGGGTCCAAATGTAGGCCACTTTGCACCAAAAAATGCGTCAGGTCCAAAGGTCTCCAAATCAATCCAACTTAGTGTCAACAGGTCAGGAACGATGATACGAACCCAACGGATCTTCCAGAATTGGATTTCGATGAGCCGTTCTCAAAATTGCCCGTCAAGTGGAGCCTGTGGGGCCCACGACACGTGATTTTTCCAACATTCTCAGAATCGAACGAAACTTGACTCACAGGACCAGTGTATTGCTATGAGTCCGATGGTGCAAGTTTTGTCTCGATCCGACGTGTATTCACTAAGTTACAGTGAATTACAGAAAAGTCAAATACGGGACTTTGTCCGCGGATACGCACTGATTTCGGTGTGCACGCACATCCGAATCAGCTTCTGCGAAATCCCGCATGTCCGTATCAACGACGCGCACGTATCGGTGATGACCGTACGTGACCAAGTCATCCCGTTTGGCGGGGCGTACTCAGTTCCGGGGTAAAACAGGGTATTGGTTTTCCTATTTTTGGATCGCGGTTCGCGATCACCACAGGTCGCGATGCATCGAGCGGTTCACACGGGCATCGAGGGGGTCTTACAGGCTACGCGATAAAACTAACGGAATAGGAAACAGAGCTACGAGTAGAAAGTTATGGGTACCTGAACAGGGTTAAAAATCCAATTTACGCGTCCGAGTCGAGTCTCCGTGTCCTGGATCTGTGTCCAAGCCGTGTCCTGGCTAGGGCAGGGTTTCTGCTTTGCTGGAAGTGGGGTTCAGGCTGGCGGAGGTCGGCGAAGGCTCGGGGAGGTCCTGGGCGGCCGGCGGGTGAGGTCCGGAGGCGAAGATAGGCTCGGTTGCCGGAGTCCGAGCGATTCCGTCCCTGGGAGGCGGCTGTGGTTCATGTTTCGAGCAGTCGGCCGGGGTCTAGACACAGGGTTTTAGGTTCCGGAGAGGGGTCGGAGACGGCGCCGGATTCTGCTGGAGGTGGGTGGCGGAACGGAGGGTTAGCCGGAGTCGGGTCTCGCTGGAGAAGAGGGGTTCTAAAGAGAATTTTTCGGTGGAGTTCTCGGGTATAAATAGGGGTCTAGGGGAGGGGGATGGCCGGAGGTTGGCCGAAAGTCGAAGGGGAAGCGACGAGGGTTCCGGGGAAGGTGAATGGGGACGGTCGCCGGCGGCCAGGGCGACGGAAACGGCCGCCGGCAGGTGAGGGGTCGAGCCTGTACAGATTTGGGAGTTAGGGATTTAAACGGGTCGGGTCGGGTTCTGGCGGGTCGGGTCTGACCCGGATCCGACCCGCTAGCTGAGCGGTCCGGTTCGGGTAGACCGGCCGGTCCGGTCCGGGTCAAGTTTTGGGTTTGGGTTGGTTTTATTTATTTTAGTTTAACTAATCTAGTTAAATTAAATAATAGCTTTTAATGCTTTAAAAATTCATCCGGGATCCAATAAATTCCCAAAAAATTACCCCATGTCCGGTTTTTAATTTTACACTAAAAAATATAATTTTCATCACATTTTAATATTATATAATATCTTTAAAAATTTTATTTTAAAACAGACTACCTTAGTTTAAAATTACAGAAAATGCTATTTAATTCCAGAAATTAAATTTTAAAAATACTAAATTTTTCACGTGATTACAATCTACCCCCTTAAGAAAATTGCGTCCTCACAATTAAAGATTAAGCTACTAAAGAACAGAATTAAGAGATTTTACAAAAAAAAATTTACTTAGGTTATACCTGCATCCTCGAATAAATGGGGATATCGCTGGCGCATGATATCCTCCCTCTCCCAGGTAGATTCACCAGGTGAGTGTTGCTTCTAAGCCACACGAACCAGTTTAATTGTCTGCCCTCGCAGAGTCTTCTCACTGGTGTCGAGTATACCCACTGGTTGTTCTTCATATCTCAGGCTTGGGCCTACTGCGATCTCAGAATGATCAACTACGTGACTTGGGTCAGTCATGTACCTTCTCAGCTGTGAGACATGGAATACATCATGCACTCCCTCTAAAGATGGAGGTAATACAAGACGATAGGCCACCTCACCAATGCGCTCCAAAATATCAAAGGGCCCAATGTACCGTGGACTCAACTTGCCTCTGCTCCCAAAGCGAATGGTTCCTCGAGTAGGTGAAATCCTCAGGAATACATGTTCTCCTTCCTTGAACTCCAGGGAATGTCGGTGTGTATCAGCCTAATGCTTCTGTCTGTCCTGAGCTGCACGAAGATGATTCTGGATTTATTTCACCTTCTCCACTGTTTACATCACCAACTCTGGTCCCAAGATTTGACGCTCTCTTACGTCACTCCAGCATATCGGCGATCTGCACTTTCTACCGTATAATGCCTCGAAAGGTGCCATCTTGATGCTTGCCTGATAACTGTTGTTGTAAGAGAACTCCACCAAATGCAAATGATCTTCCCAAGACCCTCCAAAATCTAACATACATGATCTCGCATATCCTCTAGAATCTGAATTGTACGTTCTGATTGACCATCTGTCTGTGGATGATAGGCAGTGCTGAATTTGAGTCTGGTGCCAAGACTCTCTTGCATACTTTGCCAGAAATGAGAGGTAAATCTCGAATCCCGATCTGATACAATACTAACCGGCACTCCATGCAATCTTACAATTTGTCACATATACATGTCGGCTAGTACCTCTGTGGACTGTCCAACTCTAAACGGCAAGAAATGTGCCGATTTAGTGAGTCGATCCACGATAACCCATACCGCATCTTTTCCGCTGGGGCTCCTTGGAAATCCTGTGACGAAGTCCATGGTGATATGCTCCCACTTCCACTCTGGTATGGGAAGTGGCTGCAATATTCCTGCAGTCCTCTGATGCTCTGCTTTCACTTGTTGGCAGACTAAACATTTAGCTACAAATCTTGCAATCTCCCTCTTCATTCCATGCCACCAATAATACTGCCTTAGATCTCGGTACATCTTTGTTCCTCCTGGATGGACAGAGTACATGGAGCTATGTGCTTCATTCATTAACTCCTGTCTCAAATCTTCATTTGGAACATATAGGCGATCTCCGCACCTTAATGTCCCATCCTCATGTATGCGAAGTCCCGTCTGCATGCCTGCTTCTGTCTTCTCCTTGAGTCTTCAAAATCTAGCATCAGTAGGCAAAGCTTCTTTAATCCTTTCCACAAGCAATGACTTCACTTCCAGATTAGCCAGCAAGCCACTCTGTCTTGGTAGAATAACCTCTATCTGAAGCTCCTGTAGATCTCTCAATAGCTCAGGCTGCATCGTCAAGAAATAAGCCGTAGGTTTTCTGCTGAGTGCGTCTGCTACTACATTCGCCTTCCCTGGGTGGTACTGCATATCTATATCAAAGTCCACCATCAACTCAAGCCAGCGTCTTTGCCTCATGTTAAGCTCCTTCTGAGTATATACATACTTCAAACTTTTATGATCAGTGAAGATTTTTACCTTCTCACCATAAAGATAATGTCTCCAAATCTCCAGTGCAAATATTACTGCAGCTAACTCCAGATCATGCGTTGGGTAGTTCTTCTCATGAACCTTCAACTGTCTCGATGCATAAGCAATAACTTTGCCATGTTGCATCAAAACACATCCTAGGCCACTATCTGACGCATCGCTATAAACAACAAAACCGCCTGACCCTGAAGGAAGAGTCAAGACTGGTGCTGGTGTTAGACACCTCTTCAATTCTTCAAAGGCCTTCTGACATTCTTCTGTTCATGCAAAGTCCTGATCTTTCCGTGTCAACTTCATCATCGGCTCTGCAATCCTTGAGAAATTTTCTACGAACCTTCTGTAATATCCAGCAAGTCCTAGAAAACTCCTCACCTCAGCAACTGATATCGGTGTAGGCCAAGTCTCAATAGCAGCAACCTTCTCTGGATCAACTGACAATCCTTTTCCTGAGATAATATGCCCTAAGAATGGCACCTTATCCATGCAAAACTCACATTTTCTGAGCTTAGCATATAGCTTCTCCTGTCTTAACGTCTCTAGCACGATTCTGAGATGCTCCTCGTGCTCTTCATGGCTTTTGGAATATACAAGTATGTCATCAATAAATATAACCACAAACTTATCCAAGTATTGATGGAAAACTCGGTTCATCAAGCTCATGAACACAGCAGGCGCGTTGGTTAAACCAAACGGTATTACTAAGAACTCATAGTGTCCATACTTAGTCCTAAAGGCTGTCTTCGGGATATCTTCCTTTCTCACCCTAATCTGGTGATAACCGGATCTAAGGTCAATCTTTGAGAATATCCTAGCTCCACTCAACTGATCAAATAAGTCATCAATGTGTGGCAAGGGATACCGGTTCTTAATGGTCACAGTATTTAACGCCCTGTAATCAATACACAGACGAATTGTTCCATCCTTCTTCGGTACAAAAAGTATGGGTGCTCCCCAAGGTGAAACACTAGGCCGGATGAAACCTTTCTCCAAAAGATCATCAACTTGATTCTTCAACTCCACTAACTCCTTAGGTGCTAACCGATATACCGATGAAGTGATAGGCTCTGCTCTTGGAGTTAAGTCTATGGTGAATTCTATTTCCCGATCAGGTGGTAAACCTGGAAGATCATCGGGAAATACATCCACAAACTCTGATATAACTCTTGGGTAACCTGACTCCCCTTCTACAGATAATATCCTAAGAGTTGGCTGAACACCTTGCTCTACAGCTCCTCGAAGAAATTCAAACTCTGAATGTCCAGGTGGTCTGAATATAACCCTTCCAAGCCGACAATCAAGAGTCGCATGATACTGACTTAACCAGTCCATACCAAGTACAACATCATAGTCAGGCATAGAAAAGATCAGAAATTGGGCTCGCATCTCTCTTCCACAGACTACTACCGAACATGATCTACAGATATCACTAACCGGTATAATTCTACCTCCCGTAAGAATTCTCTTAGTCTTCGAAAGGGGTGTAGTAGCTACTCTATGGGTGGCTACGAAGCTAGCAGCTATGAATGAATGCGATGCTCCAGAATCAAATAAAGCTACAGCAGGTAATGAAGCTACTAAAATAGTACCTGCTATAACTTCTCCAACAATAGCTTCTTCCTAAACAGCCAATGCAAATGCCTGACCTCGTTCCTGAGCTGGACCCCTCTGCTGACGAGCCTGCTGGAATAGTGCTGCCTGAGGTGGCAATGGTGGTCGCTGCTGATATTCTCCTGGAGCTGGTGGTCTGACCCCTCCAACTCCTGTCTGCTGGGCTCCCACTGTTGGATAAGCTGGCCTTGGTGCAGGTAAAGCTAGTCGTGGTGCTCCCTCTCTGCGTTCAGAGCAGTCCCTGGATAGATGCTGGTTGGATCCACAAACCAGGCATAGTCCCAATTTGCGTCTGCACTCCTTTTCAATGTGGCCCAACTTATCGCAGAAATGACAAGTAGGTAGAGTTCTTGTTGCTGCTCTCTGAGGTAGATTCTTCTGGAGTCGTTTTGCAGAATCTCCCTGTGATGCCTTGGATGGTACTAAGGTAAATGGCCGCTTTAGACTTGACTCCCTCCTGGTGACGCGCTCCATGCGTCGTGCTGCAGCAAGGACATCGTTGTACGATGTAGGTGCAACAGATCCAATCAACCTCTGAAGTTTGAACCTGAGTCCGTCAAAGAATTTCTCCGCCTTATCTTCTTCGGTAGGAATTAGAGAAGGGGCAAAACGACTCAGGCGAATAAATTCAGCATTGTACTCCTCCACTGTCATATTGCTTTGTATGAGGCGGTTGAACTTGTCTCGGAGTTCTGACCGAGCAACAGCTGGAATATACATCTCTTGGAAGAGTCTGGAGAACTCCTCCCAAGTGACTCGGTCATGCCCGAGCCTTCTCTCTTCAGCTAGCCACCAGGGGTGCACATTGTCTGTTAGTTGCATCCGAACAGCAGTCATCCATCTCTCCCGCGAAAGTTCAGCTGCTTCCAATTGATATTGTGTGTTTGTGAGCCACTCATGCACTTCAGTTGGTCCTTCCTTGCCCGAAAAGGTACGGGGCTTGAGTTGACGAAAATCAGTGATAGATCCCGTCGCTGGTCGCCTAGCTTGCGGGTTTGTCTGCTCCAATCCATTTACTAGACTGGTTCTCAGGTACTCTGCCTCCTGACGATGCGCCTCTTGTTGAACTTGCTGTTGAGCTTGCATCATAGCGTAAAACATCTGGAACATCTGCTGTCCGTCCATTGCTCGCCCTGGTGGAAAGACAGGCATCTGCGGAGTGAACTGCGGTGGAGGTGGGATGTCGTCACGCCTGAACCTTGAGTTATGCTGCTCAGCTTGTCCACTTTGAGAGGATTGTCCTCTGTTCTCTGGTGTAACTCCATCTCCATAGATAACCACAGCATCTTGTGGTGTACTCAAAGGAATTTTACCTCCAATTCTTGGATCCATCTTTTTGCATCCAAAATAAACTTTATAAGAACGTTCAGTAGAATCAAAGCAGGATGCAAATCAAGTACTTAATTCGAATGCGATATAGAGTTTCAAAAATGATTCAACAAATGGATGAGATCCTATAACCTATCCTATCCTTTTACAGGCTTATTCGATCACTAAGTTGAAACTGAACAATTTTATCGTTGACCTGCATGGGCCACCACAAAAACCATGTCACGCCCCAGTCCCAAAATACCAAGGGACTGGACACGTGGCACGGCCAGCAGCACGCACCGATGGACAAACCCAATTTAATGGATCCATCGGGGCATACTTAAGCTGTAATATAGATCTACAACAACAAGTCTAAACTAATCTCATCCACACACAAAATAATAAAAACAACAGCAAATAAGAAAAGTACATCAATGTCCAGTCATAACAGAGTATGTCGGGGAATAACCCGATAAAAGTTTAAATACTGGTTCATCAGACCAGAACAAAGGAGTCCCAAATTAAAGTATTTGATGAGTACAAATAACATAAACTCAAGAAAAGTCTTCAGCCATCACCTCTGCTTCTAAGTTTGGTTCAGCTTCAGCAACAGCTTCTGGTACAGCTTCAGCTCCTGTCCCGTAAACCTCGGGATAATGCTCTTCTACTAAACCTAGGGATATCATCCGGATCCAGGTCCTCAGGGGACATAGCAAGGTACAGATAATACAAGCCAAATAAAATGCAGTGAAATAGTAAATAGCATAAGCAGGGTATCTACATAACCATCTATGTGATAATGCAACTGAGAGCATCACTAGTACTCAGGCTGAGACTGCTACAAGCTCTGTGTCGGGGAGCCGATAGCAGTAATAACAAGTAATGGGTATAGCTCTGCTCGAGAGTCTACAACCTCACAATAGTAGTATATATATATATATAACAGCCTTTAGTCTGTGTGTCTTTCCCTACCCAATGTAACCACACGTCTCATGTTCATAACGTCTCATGTCCATGTCACGTGAGATTATAGCTAATACAACAAGTCATAATCTAAGAATATAATGTCTATGTCCATCCTGTATCCTACACAGAATTACCTTGAATATCTCAGGAAGATTCTTTCATATGTATGGTGTCAAGTGTCATAGGTTATAATGTACTTGATAAAACAAGTACTAGAATGTAAATGGTCTCGAATGTCCATCTCTAAATGACGTACACAACTCCGCGTACGGGGTTGGCACCCGACTGTAATCGGACGCAAAGTATGTCATACGGTCCTAGGTTTGAGCATGATCAATAATGTAAATAAGCAAGGAAAAATATCAAACTACATAATTTGGCAAGGTACACTTGCCTGGGGTTGGAATACTAGTAGCGGTCCCTGTATCCGTGGGTTCAGCAAATAATCCTCCAAAAGCTGAAATAAAGATTACCAACAGTCTCAGAACATATGAAATAGCTAAAAACGCCTGTCCTTAAGTCCAGTTTGGACACAAGGACAAAAACGATATTTTCAATTCAAAGCGGGGTCCAAATGTAGGCCGCTTTGCACCAAAAAACGTGTCAGGGTCAAAGGTCTCCAAATCAATCCAACTTAGTGTCAACAGGTCAGGAACGATGATACGAACCCAACGGATCTTCCAGAATTGGATTCCGATGAGCCGTTCTTAAAATCGCCCGTCAAGTGGAGCCTGTGGGGCCCACGACACGCGATATTTCCAACGTTCTCAGAATCGAACCAAACTTGACTCATAGGACCAGCGTATTGCTATGAGTCCAATGGCGCAAGTTTTGTCTCGATCCGACGTGTATTCACTAAGTTACAGCGAATTATAGAAAAGTCGAATACGGGAATTTGTCCGCGGATACGCACTGATTTTGGTGTGCACGCACATCCGAATCAGCTTCTGCGAAATCCCGTACATCCGTATCAATGATGTGTACGTATCGGTGATGGCCGTACGTGACCAAGTTGTCCCGTTTGGCGGGGCGTACTCAGTTTCGGGGTAAAACAGGGCGTTGGTTTTCCTGTTTTTGGATCCCCGGTTCGCGATCACCACAGGTCGCGATGCACCGAGCGGTTCACACGGGCACCGAGGGGGTCTTACAGGCTACACGATAAAACTGACGGAATAGGAAACAGAGCTACGAGTAGAAAGTTATTGGTACCTGAACAGGGTTAAAAATCTAATTTACGCGTCCGAGTCGAGTCTCCGTGTCCTGGATCTGTGTCCAAGTCGTGTCCTAGCTAGGGCAGGGTTTCTGCGTCTCTAGAAGTGGGGTTCAGGCCGACGGAGGTCGGCGAAGGCTCGGGGAGGTCCTGGGCGGCCGGCCGGTGAGGTCCGGAGGCGGAGATAGGCTCGGTTGCCGGAGTCCGAGCGATTCCGTTCCTGGGAGGCGACTGTGGTTCAGGTTTCTAGCAGTCAGCCGGGGTCTGGACACAGGGCTTCAGGTTCCGGAGAGGGGCCGGAGACGGCGCCGGATTCTGCTGGAGGTGGGCGCCGGAACGGAGGGTTAGCCGGAGTCGGGTCTCGCTGGAGAAGAGGGGTTATAAAGGGAATTTTTCGGTGGAGTTCTCGGGTATAAATAGGGGTCTAGGGGAGGAGGATGGCCGGAGGTTGGCCGGAAGTCGAAGGGGAAGCGACGGGGGTTCCGGGGAAGGTGAATGGGGACGGTCGCCGGCGGCCACGGCGGCGGAAACGGCCGCCGGCAGGTGAGGGGTCGAGCCTGTACAGATTTGGGAGTTAGGGATTTAAACGGGTTGGGTCGGGTTCTGGCGGGTCGGGTCTGACCCGGATCCGACCCACTAGCTGAGCGGTCCGGTTCGGGTAGACCGGCCGGTCCGGTCCGGGTCAAGTTTTGGGTTTGGGTTGGTTTTATTTATTTTAGTTTAATTAATCTAGTTAAATTAAACAATAGCTTTTAATGCTTTAAAAATTCACCCGGGATCCAATAAATTTCCAAAAAATTACCCCATGTCCGATTTTTTATTTTACACTAGAAAATATAATTTTCATCACATTTTAATATTATATAATATCTTTAAAATTTTTATTTTAAAACAGACTACCTTAGTTTAAAATTACAGAAAATGCTATTTAATTCCAGAAATTAAATTTTAAAAATACTAAAATTTTCAGGTGATTACAATATGGTCGCCGATACGAAACTCTAAAGGCCTCCAATGCCAATTTGCCTAGTGACGATACCAATCTTGTGCAACCCGAAGTCGCTCTATGATCTGCTTGACAACCTCTACTGTCTGTGTGATAATTTTTAGGCCAAACATCTTTCGCTCACCAATGTCGTCCCTAGCCAACGGTGATCTACACTTCATACCGTATAGTACTATGAAAGGTACCATCTGAGTACTGGCTTGATAATTAGTGTTATACGATGAGCTCCATATACCATGACAGAAGTCTTGGTCCTAAGAAAAGGGAAAGATACTAATACTGTCTCTATTCAAGATCTTCAAAAGGAGTTAAAAACTTTGAAGAATAAAATTAAAGAATAAACTCAGCAAAGACTTTCTCTCATTGAACATGATGTTAAATCCTATAATGAAGTCATCCTTCATAAAGAAATGAAAGAGCATGCTTTTATAGTTGACCCTCCCAGTGAAAATGAGGAAGAAAAAACTTCTTCTCAACGGGTCCAATCTGTTTCAATTAAACGAAATGGAAAGGCACCTATAAATTATTTTCTTGAAAATATAGATCTCTTTATTACCCATAAATGGTATATAAAGATTGATCTCATTATTAATAATGAATATATGATTTCTAATCTCATTGCATTGGTGGACAGTGGTGCAGATTTGAACTGCGTCAAAGGAGTTATTCCTTTAAGATATTGTGAATGCACTACTCAGACTTTGAGTGCTGCAAATAATAAAACTTTGAAAACACCTTTTAAAGTTACAGATATTCATATCTGTAAAAATAAAGTTTGTATTACCTTACACTTTATAGTTATTAAAGAAATAACGCAACATATAATTCTAAGAACTCCTTTCCTAGAAAAACGTATGCCAATAAAAGAAATAAATAAGCAAAAAATTTCTACTTGCTATAAAAACATAGATATCACATTCAAATTTATCACAAATCCTGTGGTAAGAATTCTGAATGAAATAAAAGAATATCTGAAAGAAAATCAAATAAACTTTATTAAAAAATTCTTCAATTATCAATATCTTAACAACTTGAGAAAATTGAGACGCAAAATAAGATAAAATAAGTTGAAGACGATTTTAAGCGTCAAACTTGTAGTAATATTCCTAATGCCTTCTGGGATAGAAAACAACATATTATTTCTTTACCCTACGAAGAAACTTTCAATGAAAGAAATATTCCGACAAAGGTTAGACCTTGTCAAATGAATAATAATTAGCTTGAATTATGCAAAAGGGAAATCAAGGACCTTCTTGATAAAAAAATTAATCTGAAAGTCCTACTCCCCATGGAGTTGCACAACATTTTATGTTAATAATAATGTTGAGAAAGAAAAATGTGTTCTAAGATTAGTTATTAATTATAAACCACTTAATAAAGTTTTAGAATGGATTAGATAGTCAATTTCCAGCAAAAGGTATTTGCTTAACAGAATTATTCAATTTTTAGGACATAATATTGTTAATAATACTATTATTCCTATTGACAGGAGTATCGAATTTGCTTCAAATTTTTTTGATGAAATTACTGATACTAAGCAGTTACAACGATTTCTTGGTGTCCTTAATTATGTGGTAGATTTTTATAAAAATATTTCTATTAATACAAAAATCTTGTATCAACGATTGAAGAAAAATCCAGCTCCTTGGAGCCTTAGTCATACTAAAGCTGTTCAGCTTATTAAACAAAATCTTTCTTACATTTAGCCAGCCCTGAATGGTTCAAAATTGTTGAAACAGATGCAGTAATATTGGCTATGGAGGTATCCTTAAACAAATAAATTCCGATAATAATAATGTTATTCTTGTTAGATACCATTCTGGTAAATGGGATGACATCCAAATTAATTACTCAGCAACAAAGAAAGAACTCCTTTCTCTTATCAAATGCATTCATAAATTTTAGGATGATTTGTTAAATAAAAAATTTCTACTCCAAATTGATTGTAGCTCTGCTAAATATATTTTAGAAAATGATGTCAAGAATCTTGCCTCTAAACAAAATTTTGCTAGATGGCAAGCTGAATTAGCTTTATTTGATTTCGATATTGAATTCATAAATGGAAAAGATAACTCTCTTCCTGATTATCTAACTCGAGAATTTTTGCAGCAAGATGTCCAACTAAGCTAGAGGCAGAGGCAAGTCTCAGGGTGCGTTACGTCCTCATGATTCTTTTGCTAGGCAGAAGATTATTGGCAATAAGCCTTATGAAGCTAGTTCCAGCGCTAAAGGAAAACATCTAGCCAATGATGACAATAATGAAGAATGATTATTGGAAATAAGCCTTATGAAGCTGGTTCCAGCTTTCAAAGAAGTTAATTTGGAAGACATGTTTACTAAAGAGTTCTACCAGTCGGTTACGACTCAGCAACCCACTAATGAAGAATGATTCATTTTGCTTCCGGTGGGTCATATTCCCTTGTATTCTCGGGACAATTTCCTTTATTCATGAGACAGATGGTTGGCTTGTATTCACAAGCATTTGGACAGCTTAAATTATGTAGGTTGCTGCCCACTCAAGTGTTGCGTTGGACGATAGTTCTTTGGCCAGCATTAAAGTTGACTTGACGTTTGCCAGCATTGAGGATGAATTTTTTGACTCTCTCTCTACACGCTCTTGATGGTGACTTTGTGGAAGACAGCTTGAAATTATCTGAGTCTCTGGTTGCTTCGTATAAGTAGGAGGTGTGCTTTTTTCTGTGTGTATTATTTTCCTTATCTCCTCTCTCTCCTACTACAAGTGTGTTTCCTTCCTTTTACCACTTATTATAGATAAATAAAAATATTTCAATATTATATATATATATATATATATATATATATATATATATATAATTTTTTTATGCTGGATGTAGTGTGTGTTACGACTTACTCCAATTTTGAGTGTGAATACATTATTACTTTCTAGAAAACTCCTAATATATATATATATATATATATATATATATATATATATATATATATATATATATATATATAGAGGTAATGGTGATCGGCTCCAGAGGGACCGAGCATACTCTTGTAATCGGTCTTATATTTATGTGTCAAAACTAATGTCTATAAAAGGCTAAAATATAAGAGTGTTCAAAATATCCCCCAATCATAATATTGTCCCTGAGCCAGATCTGGTCCACTGATCGGTCTTTAGCTTTAGAGGGTAATCCCGGCCCGAACCGGTAGTGGTATCCGGCGGGCCCATTCTAGGTTTCATGCACATTGCATATCGAGGTATAATACTCAGTGACGACCACACTGAATTGAGCGTTATTTCTTTGCTTTGAAGGATCCTTCTCAAAATAGGGATTAATACATAACTACCCATGTTCTAAATTCAGGTTATTATTTATATCATTCATTCAATTCATTTCCCCTAAGGACCCGTTTGGTAAAGCGTAAGTGCATGAAAAGTTGGAATTGGATTTTGAAGATCTAGAATTTGAAGGAAAAGTTGGATTTGGAAATCCGGATATTCCATGCTAAGGTGTTTGGTTGTGATAGAAAATTAGAGTGGTAAGTAAAATAATATGTTATAATAATAAAAATTATGATAATTATTTTTAGTTAAAAAATAATAAAAATAACAATAATACCTGTCATTTTAATTTAAATACAAAATAATAATAATAATAATAATAATAATAATAATATTATTATTATTATTATTAAATTATTATTATTAAATTTTCTTTTCTTTTATTGTTATTATTATTATTAATTTTACTATTATTATTGGTTAAGATAGGTATTTTTTAAAAATATTGTTTTTAAACCAAATCCGGTGGGAGGAAGTAAGTATTCGGGAGGGGAGAGTCCCACATCAAATTCGGTGGTGAACCAAACGGAGGAAGTGTTAGATTTTTTTCAAATTCAAATTTAGACGAAATTCGGCTCCAAGTTTTGATTACCAAACTCGCCCCAATAAGAGTCGAGTCTATCTCCCTACATTTGGCCTAGGCATTATTATATGTTCTCCTTTTTCACTAGTTTAATATTGTATATTTTACGTAATGTTGTTGTTAATGTCAGGACAAACCTATCATTTGGATAGCAAAATTAGGTTGTGCATGTTGGTGATAATCTTGTTAGTTGGTTTAGATTGTTAGTTTGTTTAGATTGATAAGTTGTTTTGTTTGTTGAAACAACTTTGATATATCGTTTATTTAGTCTATCTCTTTACATCAAATGTTCAACTATATATAGCTACCATTTCATTCAATAAAAAAAATCACCAAGTCTATTCATCCTCCACAAAACTTGTGTCCAGTTTCCTCTTTACTGGGCTATTTTACCACATTTGGTATCAGAGCTCGGGTTGAGGAACAGAGAAGCTATGGAGTCGTCGAAGATCATATTCCAATATCTAATGCTCACGAAGAGCAACTATGGAGCATGGTCGATCAAGATGAAGGTGTATATGCAAGACCAAGGAGTATGGGACGCCATTGCACCTATCGACCCGAAGGTGACGGTTGAAGCAAGAAAAGATAAGATGGCCCTTTCTGCCATCTATCAAGCGATCCCGGAGGAGACGCTGCTTTTACTGGCCGAAAAGGAGACGGCTAGAGAGGCATGAAAAATGTTACAAACAATGCACATGGGCGCCAAGCGCGTCCGGGAGGCAAAGAATGAGTTTGAGACTCTCCGCATGAAGGAGGCAGAAACGATTGACGACTTTGCCATGAAGTTGACAACTATGGTCAACAAGATCCGTGCATTGGGCGACAAGGTAGACGAGACCTATGTCGTAAAGAAATTTCTTCGGGTAGTGCCATCGAAGTTTCTACAGATCGTATCAACGATCGAACAGTTCTGTGACCTAAAAATAATGACTGTAGAGGAGCTCATCGGCCGTCTAAAGACACACGAGGAACGGTTGCGTGGTACTGGTGACAACGGTGAGGAGCAAGTCCTGTTGTCTAGAGCCGAGTGGAAGGCGCGAGATACAAAAGCATCAGGCGAAGGATCTACTGGTGAGTGGAGACATGGTAATGGCACTCGAGGTCGTGGTCATGGTCGCGGGCATGGCCGAAGTCATGGACGAAGCAATGGCGACCACGGGACCGCTGGACGAAGCAATGGCGACCACGGGATGGCTCTCAATCACCGTGGAAGAAGGTTCAACAAGACCAAGGTACAGTGCTACAATTGTCAAAGTTATGGGCACTATGCCTCTGAATGTCGTTCTAACAAGAAGGAAAGAGCTCACCTAGCCGAGAAGATAGGAGACGATGAACCAACACTGCTTATGGCCATGCTTCATGAGGAAAAAGTGCAGATCCATGAAGAGAAGGTGCAACAAAGATTAAAAGGCGACGAGAAGGATGAGAACCACCTATGGTATCTTGACACAGGGGCTACCAATCACATGACGGGATGTAGAAAGAATTTCACCAAGCTTAATACATCAGTAAAAGGTAAGGTGCGATTCGGAGATGGGTCTGTTGTTGACATTTGTGGCCGTGGTGATATGTTATTCAAATACCAAAATGATGAAAATAAGGTCCTGACCGGCGTATACTACATTCCAAAGCTCCACACCAATATTGCAATCTTAGGACAACTTGATGAACAAGGATGCAAGGTGATCATGGAATGCGGGGTCTTATGCATGTTCGACCGACAAAGGCGGCTGATGGCGAAGTAAAACGGTCGAGTAACTGGTTGTATATTCTCAACCTGAGTCTAACTCAACCGGTCTGCTTGCTGACAAGATACAACGAGGACGCATGGTTGTGTCATGCACGGTACGGGCACCTAAACTTCCAGTCATTGTGAAATATGACGCAAAACAAGATGGTGGAGGGAATGCCGCCTATTGAGTACGTTGACTAGCTATGCGAGGGATGTATGGTAGGCAAACAACGACGTGCACCATTCCTTCAGGAGTTATCGTATCGGGCAGAGAAGCCACTCCAGCTCGTACATGGAGATTTGTGTGGGCCAATCTCTCCAGCAACTCCGGGAGGTAAAATATATTTTCTTCTACTTGTTGATGATTTCACTCGATATATGTGGGTAGATCTTCTCAGAAACAAAGATGAGGCATTGAGTGCTTTCAAGAAAATAAAAGCAAATGCCAAAATGGAGGTGGATCACAAGTTGAAGGGGCTCCAAACCGACAGAGGTGGCGAATATACATCAAAGGAGTTTAGCCGCTATTGTGAGGACCTGGGAATTTGTAAACCCCACAAATTTTCAGGAATTTTTAATTTAAATTTTTCATAATTTTCTGTAATTTTTGGGGATTTAAACTAAGGTATTTTAAATTTAACTAATTTTTAAATGATATTAATTAATATTAAAATATTATGAAAATAATATTTTTGGGTGTGAAATAAAAAACCAGACATAGGGTAATTTTCCGGGAATTTATTGGACTTCGGAAGCATTTTTAAAGCCCTAAAAACCAATATAGATTTAAACCTAAATAAACCTTGATTTAACCCGGTTTATTTGGAAATAAACCAAACAAAACCACTGTCAAACCGAACCGAACCAAACCCAGCCCTTAACGGGTCGGGTCGGATCTGAATCGAACTCGACCCGGACCCGAAACCCTAACCAAAACCCTAATCCTAATTCTAAACGGAACACTGTTCCGGCGGCCCTATAAAGCCCCTCGAACACCCCGCTCCGCCGGCCGAAACCCTAATCCCCTCGCCGTCCCAGACCCGCAGCGCCCCGCTCCAACCGTCCTAGCCCTAAGCCCTAGCCTGAACCCTAATCTCCCCCATTTTCTTCACCGAACGTCGAAGCCGCTGCACCAAACCTCTGTCCCTGCTGTCCACGACTGAACCGACGCCGGAGAACTCGCCATCTCCGCCCTGACCGCCTGACCCCAGTCGAGCCCCGCCGTAGTCATTCTATCCTCCGCCAAGCCTGCTGAACCCGCCGTGCTCCTCCCATCTCGACGACCTCTCCTCCTTCCTCCGGTCATTTTCCCCCTCGCCTGAACTTCCCCCGCAGCGCCGGCAGCCCAACACCATAACACCACCACCAGCCACCTCACCCGAGTCTTCCCTCGACCGCTGCTGAACTTCCCCCCCGCAGCGGCCACGAACTCCACCTCCCTCGGTCAGCCACCACCAGCGAGCACTCCGCTCCTCCCTCGATCGGAATACCCCCCCGAGCCCCATGCTGCTCACCCCTGCCATCAACACCACCCAAAGCCACCATCAGCCGTTCCCCTCGTCGACTCTCCTCCACCGCCTCTCGCCTGAAGTGGCCGGACGACGAGGCACCCGCTGTCCTCTTCTTCCTCCTCCCTGAGTAATGCTACCACCACGACCTAACCCTAACCCTAGCCGCCTCCGTCGGTGCCGCCCCTCCGGCGTAGCCCTGAGCTGCCACTGCAAAATTCGGACACAGTTGTTCGTGTCGCCTCCCGGACACGAGAAATCTTTGTTCACGGAGCCCTGTTCAGGTAACCCATTCTCTCTCCTCGTTGATCCGATTTCTGTTTTGTCAGTTGTGACGCGTAGACTGTCTGACCCTCTCGATGTCCGTATAACCCGCTCGGTGCGTCGCATCCTGTAGAGATCGCGAACCGGGATCCAACAACAGGAAAAACAACGCCCTATTTTACCCCGGAACTGAGTGCGCCCCGCCAAACGGGATGACTTGGTTGTGTACGGTTTTCACCGAAACGTGTGATACGGACGTGCAAAATTTTGCAGAAGTTGATTTGGATGTGCGTGCACACCGGAATCAACGCGTATCCACCGACAACGCCCCGTATCCGCCTGTTCTGGAACATGTCGTAACTTTGTGTACAAAAGTCGGATTGAGACAAAATTTGTGCCATCGGACTCGTAGCAATACGCTGGTCCTGTGACCCAAGTTTGGTTCGATTCTGAGAACGTTGACAAAATCGCGTATCGTGGGCCCCACGGCTCCACTTGACGGCAATTTTGTGATCGGCTCATCGGAATCCAATTATGGAAGCTCCATTGGGTTCGTATCATCGTTTTGGACTTGTTGACACTAAGTTGGATGAATTTGGAGACCATTGGTTCTGACAGATTTTTCGGTAAGAAGCGGGCCTCACGTGGACCCCACTTTGACCCAAAATTACGGTTTTACCCCCTGTGTCCAAATTGGACGAAAGGGAAGTGCTTTGTAGCTATTTTGCTTATTCTGGGAATGTTAGTGATATTTATTTCAGCATCCGGAGACATTTGTTCTGAGGCCGTAGCTTTTGATCCTGTGTGTTGGACTTCGGGACGTTACACTTTGCAGCTTTCTTACCAGGCAAGATACCTTGCCAAATTATTTACAGTATTTTGCATGCTTAGTATATTTCTATATATTTATTTCAGTTCTATTTATTTATTGCATGTGTAGTTCCTTTCAGTCATTACTATATATTAGATATGTTGACACACACTTGGCACCTAGTATCATAGAGGACAATCATTAGGCGTATGGACTTTTAACCACTCTGGTAAACCGTAGTAACTAGCACGCACTATGATGGTCATGTCTGATGGTCGCTACCCCAGAGGTATGTCGATTGATGGAGTCCGAGGGTCGCTACCCCAGAGGTATGTCGGCTGATGATGTCCACCGACGAGCGCATGAGGTGTGAGGATTAGATCGAGTAGCCTACCCTTGCCCATACGTTAAAAAGCTGTCCTCATTTGCATTCATATAGATTGTCTTGTACAACATACTTATTTATTTTCAAATTATATGCATGTTTACTGTATTTAAGTTGGCTCGCTTTCTGTATCTTGTTACGTCCCTCTGAGGACCTGGTCCTCTGCCAGGTGTATCTGTTCTTGAGTATTTGCAGGAGCGCAGATTTGGATGGTTATATATGTTTCGTGGATGTCTTCTCTTCGAGCCGTGATTGATAGCTAGTATTCTTATATTGTGTTTGTTGTGTTGTACTTATATTGTATTTACTTTTTCCATTCGAGTTGGTAGTGGATTTGTTTCCATCCAACTATCATCCTTAGATATTTCTTATTGAGATCTAGTTATATAGATGCTGGTTATTCATTTATATTAATTTTCGTGGATGAGATTTAGATCATACCCTGTGACTTGTGATACATTTTATACCACTCGTGGATTATATATTCATATTACAGCGTACGTATGGATTTGGTTTCCATATATTGGAGTTGCCATATCCATACGGCTGGCATGCTTACGTGTCCTAGTCCTACGTATTTTGGGACTGGGGCGTGACAGAATTAAAAGGTTTCTCACCGCACCATATACTCCACAACAAAATGGTGTGGTCGAACGAAGAAATCAAACCGTCCTTGCCATGGCACGGAGTCTTCTAAAAAGCAAGAAGGTGTCCGAAATCTTTTGGGGAGAAGCAGTGGTGACGGTGGTACATCTTCTTAATCGGACGATGATACGAAGTCTGGTAGAAAAGACTCCATATGAGGCTTGGCATCTCAAGAAACCAAAGGTGCATCATTTTGAACTTTTGGTTGTGTGGCGCACGTGAAAACTGTGATGTCACATCTCAAGAAGTTGGCGGATAGGAGCACTCAAATGGTGTTCCTTGGCTATGAAACTAGATCCAAGGCCTATCGAGTTTTGACCCAGTTGCGAAGAAGTTGCATATAAGCCGGGATGTGGTATTTCAGGAATAGAAGGAGTAGAATTGGGACTCGGCACCAGGGAACTGTCCTGCCTCGGAGAACACATTCATCGTGCTACTTGAGAACATGGCAGCACAGGAGATAAGGAAGACGGTGACAATGACGAGCAACATGCGGTTGCTGCGGCTGCTGCTGTTCCACGCGATGGGGCGGCTTCGGGGGGAGCCGCTGTTGTCACTTCTTCTTCGACAACATCAAGTATAGCGGATGATGCCGCTGCTGCTATTTCTTCGATGATAGGCGGTCAACCATGTCAACCACGCTATCGATCTATCCAAGAGGTGTACGATGCCACAACACCGATGGAAGAAGTTGGGCTATGTATGCTAGGTGCGGAGGAGCCTGCGAGTTTTGCCGAAGACGAGAAACAAGTATGTTGGCGACGTGTAATGGAGGAAGAATTGGCCGCTATTGAAGACAACGAGACATGGGAGATCATAAATCTACCGAGTGAACATAGGCCTATTGACCTGAAGTGGGTTTATAAACTGAAGAAGGATCCACAAGGAGCCGTGATCAAGCACAAAGTGCGCCTTGTTGCAAAAGGGTATATGCAAAAACAGGGAGTGGACTTTGAAGAAGTATTTGCACCGATAACGAGACTTGAGACGGTAAGGCTACTTATTGCCTTAGCTGCTCAAGAAGGTTGGGAGGTACATCATATGGACGTCAAATCGACGTTCCTCAACGGCAAAATTTGTGAAGAGGTACACGTATCTCAACCTCCTGGCTATGTTGAACAGGGCAATGAACACAAAGTGCTAAAGCTGAAGAAAGCACTTTATGGCCTTTATCAAGTTCCACGTGCATGGAATTCCAAACTCGATAAAAGCCTGATGTCACTTGGCTTCGAGAGGTGCCCTTTGGAGCATGCTGTATACAAGAGAAGCGTGGATGACTCAAGCTTGTTAGTCGGCGTGTACGTTGATGACCTGATTATCACAGGATCAAGCAACGCGGAGATTGCAAGGTTCAAGACACAAATGAAATAGTTGTTCAACATGAGTGATCTCGGGCTGCTGTCTTACTACTTGGGATTGAGGTATCTCAAACACCTTAAGGAATTGCATTGTGTCAATCATGTTGCCAAGATACTTGAGAAGAGTGGGATATCGAATTGCAATCCAAGTCAAACTCCAATGGAGCCGAGACTAAAATTGGGCAAAGTGAGCCAAAATCCTCCTATCGACACAACATACTACAGAAGTATCATTGGTTGTCTGAGATATTTGGTGAATACACGACCAGACATAGTTTATGCGGTTGGGATAGCAAGCAGATTCATGGAAGAACCAACTACGCAGCACATGACGGCAGTGAAGCAAATCCTCAGGTATATTCGGGGTACAGTTGATTTTGGGTGTTTTTATGTGAGAAAAGATCAGGAAGAACCATGCTTGGTCGGCTATAGTGACAACGACTTAGCTGGTGACATAGATGATCGCAAGAGCACATCCGGAGTCACTTACTTCCTTGGAGACAACATTATTAGCTGGTTGTCGCAGAAGCAGAAGATCGTGGCGTTATCATCCTGTGAGGCAGAGTACATAGCTGCGTCAACTGCTGTTTGTCAAGGGATATGGCTCGGTCGGTTGCTAGAAGATCTGAAGAAGAAGACGAAGTGCAAAGTATTACACAAGGTAGATAATAAGTCGGCGATCGTACTCTGCAAAATTCCAGTCTATCATGACAGGAGTAAACACATTGACATGAGGTACCATTTCATTCGTGGATGTGTGGAGAGAGGGGAGATTGAAGTGGAATATGTAAACACAAATGATCAGCTCGCCGATATCTTGACTAAATTACTTGGACGACTAAATTTTCTCGAGATGCGCAAGAAGATCCGGGTGCAGAAAGTGAAGCATTGATGCAACAAGATTAAGGGAGTGATTGTTGGTGATAATCTTGTTAGTTGGTTTAGATTGTTAGTTTGTTTAAATTGATAAGTTGTTTTGTTTGTTGAAACAACTTTGATATATCGTTTATTTAGTCTATCTCTTTACATCAAATATTCAACTATATATAACCACCATTTCATTCAATAAAAAAATTACCATGTCTATTCATCCTTCACAAAACTTGTGTCATGTTTCCTCTTTACTGTACTATTTTACTACAGGGCAATTGATGAATTATGATTGAAGTTTTGCTAAATTCTGTTGAAAGTTCTCTATCACCCCTCCCCTACTTCTTTCTGCTTTACGCGTTTGGCTTTTACTATTTTGTAAAAGATTTAGGCATTAATAGCGACATTGAGGAAAGTATGCAACTAACAAATGAATCAATCCATCTCGGTAAAAACTGAAAAGTATGCAACTCATTAACGATGAAGCCCTAGTAGAGCAAGGATAAAGAAGCTTCCTAGAACGGTCGTCTTTTTAAAAAAAAAAAAAAAAACGATATATGAAGTTATGAATCATCTCTTGCAACTGTCTTCTCTCTTTGTTTTTTCTTAAAAAATAATTATTCTAGCTAGGTCTACTAAGCTCGATCCATTTGGCGCGACGAGGTTCGGTGAGCTGTATCCAGACTGTTTCACAAGGTTAAAAAATTTGTACAACTAATTCCCACTCGCTTGTAACAATCGCCATTTATTTTATTCTTCACTAACTTAACTTGATCTAAATCCATTCTAATTTCCCTTCCACTATGACATTATGGTGTTCTTAGACATCGTCGTCTATACATGACATGCTCTTGATTCAGCAGCCATGGTGACATCGCACTGCTCAGCACTAGTCTTCTTCTTCTTCTTCTTGTTTCTTCTTCCTTTCGCAGCCCCGTTGTCCTTCAACTTCTCCGGCTTCGACCAGAACACGCCTAGCTTCATCGACTTCCAAGGGGACGCATTCCTCAACCGTGTCATCCGGCTTACCAAGAACGAGCTCGGCGCCCCGATAACCAGCAGCGCAGGGAGGGCGGTCTACAAGACGCCGCTCCTCCTGTGGGACTCCAAGGCGGGCGAGGTCACCGACTTCACCACGCACTTCTCCTTCATCATCGACGCGTTCAACCAGTCCTCCTACGGGGACGGGCTCACGTTCTTCCTCTCGCCCTACCCTTCCGCCGTCCCTGCCAGCTCGTCGGGCGCGTTCCTCGGCCTGCTCAGCCAGGCCGCAGCTTTCGATACGTCGAACAACAAGGTCGTCGCTGTGGAATTCGACACCTTTAGGAACGACTGGGACCCCAGCGCAGATCACGTCGGGATCAACGTCAACTCGATCAAGTCGGCAGCCAATGTTATATGGAAGAGCAGCATCAAGGACGGGCGGAGGGCGAACGCGTGGGTCAGTTACAATGCCAGCGCCAAGAATTTGAGCGTTTTCCTTACGTACGCTGAAAATCCCGTGTTCGGAGGCAATTCGAGCCTTTCCTACGTGGTTGATCTCAAGGAAGTCCTGCCGGAACAAGTAGCCATCGGATTCTCTGCTTCGACGGGTTTCGTTACGGAGATACACAACATCCTGTCATGGGACTTCAGTTCCAATTTGGTAGCTCAAAAGAAGAAGAAGAAGAAGAGCATGATATGGTTGATCATATTGGTGGTGTCAATTCTGGCAGTTGTGCTTGTTCTAGGCCTACTCTGGTTTATTTTCTACAAGGCCCGGAGGCTTGCCAAGGAGAAGGAGCTACGTGACAACGACGTATCGATCGACGACGAGTTTGAGAAAGGAAGAGGGCCCAAGAGGTTTCTCTACCGTGATCTTGCCGCCGCGACGAAAAAGTTTGCCAAGGAGCGGAAGCTCGGCGAGGGCGGGTTCGGAGAGGTCTACAAAGGGTTCCTCGGTCAGGGCAATCTGGAAGTGGCAATCAAGAAGGTATCTGCAGACTCTAAACAAGGCAAGAAGGAGTACATCTCCGAGGTCAAGGTCATCAGCCGGCTGCGGCACCGTAATCTGGTGCAGCTCGTCGGGTGGTGCCACGAGAACGGGGAGTTCCTGCTCGTCTACGAGTTCATGCCCAATGGCAGCCTCGACACCCACCTCTACAGCCAGAAGAAGGTCCTCGCTTGGCCGGTGAGGTACAAGATCGCCCTCGAGCTGGCCTCCGGACTGCTCTACCTCCACGAGGAGTGGGAGCAGTGTGTGGTGCACCGCGACATCAAGCCGAGCAACGTCATGCTCGACTCGATGTTCAATGCGAAGCTGGGGGACTTCGGACTGGCGAGGTTTGTCGACCATGACATCGGCTCGCAGACTACGATGCTGGCCGGGACGATGGGGTACCTGGCGCCCGAAAGTGTGACTACGGGCAGGGCAAGTAAAGAGTCCGATGTGTATAGTTTCGGAGCCTTGGCTCTTGAACTAACCTGCGGTAGGCGTCCGGTCGACAGACAGGAGATAGATGACCGGATAGTACTGGTGGACTGGGTCTGGGGCCTCTATGGGAGAGGCAGAATCCTCGACGCAGCTGACAAGCGACTGAACAACGAGTTTGACGCGAAGGAGATGGAGGTGCTGATGGTTATCGGACTGTGGTGTGCGCACCCCGACCACCACGCGAGACCTTCTGTCAGGCAGGTCATCAACGTCCTCAAGATGGAAGCTCCGTTGCCGAACCTTCCGCCTCAGATGCCCGTAGCGATGTACTTCTCGCCTCCGGTCGATTTGAGCAAGCTCACGATGACGACGACCACGTACACCACCGAAACTTCGAGCCCTAACACGTCCACTTTCAGCAGCCCAACTACAGCTTCGAGAAGCTCAATCGTATCAACTCCGTCTTCTGGTTCTCTCTTCTTCAAATCCTCAAGAAAAATGGCTCGCTAGGACTCCTACCAATTTATCAGTTGTTGATCTGTTTTTTTTTTTTTTTTATGTTCTTCCCATTGTTGTTCATTGTAACTGGAAATGTAATTGTTCCAAAATGTCCCAATCCACTCTTTTTTTTCGGTTGTTTTCATTACTCTTGTTCGAATAACATTGCCTGTCATGTAAACTAAATGTCTTTATTGCATGACAAAAACATTGTGATGCCATTGTATAGTGCTCAAGTTTCTATAAGAAGAATTGATAGAATTAATTGTGTATTTGTCTTCCTCTTTGGACGCAAATATACACAGAGATAAAAAACCTAGCATATTAAGTCATTACAATTACAAATCTACCAAGACTTTCTATAATTAAAATAGATCTAAAGATGACATTAGATAAACTATACCTCTTTATGATCTGCTTCATGTGCCGTATCAGTCAGAAAAAATGTAATAAGTGGGTGTTTTCTTGTAGCTTCAGGATACAAGGTTGTAATAAAACAAATAAAATAGTAATACCTAAGAATGATTTTTCTGTTAGAAAAGACTTTGTAAAAGATGGATTATGCATTCTTAGATTTATCAATAAAATATCAGATTCTCATGTTATTAATTCTAAAGGTGAATCTTCAAATATGATAATAAGACCTACAATATCCAAGCGCTCTTATAAACAAACTATCATAGATAGAAGTAGCATGGACTAGAAATGATAATTTTAGACACTACTTGTACTAAAGCTGAATGACTCAGAAATCTAGTTATGCATATACATATTCTTATTCCTACCATTTTTATAAACTGTTATATAACTGCTACAACATGATTATGTTAATGCTAAGATGAACATGCACCTGCAACTGTGCCTCAAGTCTATAAAGATCCTGTCAGAAAAATGTGTTGTTCTTGACTATATAAAGTCAGAAAATAACCTTGTAGACCATTTGATGAAGTGTCTGTATAGGACATTAATCCTAGAATCATTGAGAGAGATGGAGTTAAGTCCATAAGTAAGTGTGGAACCCCTTGATTTTATATAATCTTAACAAAAATATAAATAAATACATTCAATTAGAAACTACTCTTTGAGTATAATTTCGTATAGATATCTATATGGTGAATTTGTGTGTGTATATGAGTATAAGCAAGTAAGAATACAAGAAAATGGAACCTAGGTAATTATAAGAACACAAAGAAATTTTTATATATATATATATATATATATATATATATATATATATATATATATATATATTAGTAAAAGTGTAATAAAATAAATAAATATTAGAAATAAAAGAATTTGAAATTATAAAATGAAATATTTGTTAATAAAAAATAGATTAAAAGAAAATAGGTAAACAAGAAGAAGAAAAGAAAGAAAAAAACAACAACCGGGTGAACAATGCCCGCGGACACTGTTCACCCGCCCCAAGCCCGAGCCCTTATTTTTGAACACAAACGTTTTTGTGTTCCCTTGAAACCGAGAAGCCCCTCCTTTCCAGCGAGCAAAACCTGATCAAATCTTCACCAAATTATTCCAAAATATTTTGTCCTAATCTCCTTCACAAGATTCTCCCTATCGTAGTCTAGTCCTATTTGAATTTAAATCAATACAATTTAAACAAACTAGATTAAAATCTACCATATAAAAATAGGCAAAATTAAGAACTCTAGGTTTTCAAAACTCTTTCCAAAGTCTCGAACCCCCTTTACAGTAAACATGTTCATGACTTTTGTACGAGGCCTCCCCATCGCCTGTCTCCGCCGATGACCGGCCGAACAACCACCATCAAACCCTGATAGCGCTGTGCGCAGAACTGTGCACAGCATAGAGTCTTTCCCGACCCTTTTTGATGTTCGTTTACTTTGTCGTCCTTATATGGATTTGCAATCCAATTTCACAAATAAGATCAAAACCCTAACACTTTCAATACCTGTAAGTTAGTTTGATGTAAACCTAATTAATTCAGAAGAAAAATCAAAGTTAAAATAGGAAGAAGAATAATTTTCTGAAAGTTCAACATAGCATAGAAACCAACCAAATACCCCATTGGCAGGCGCTGTTCTTCCATATCGTTAAATCAAACTAATTTTTGATTTCTCTACTTAGTAGTCCTCATAACTAGGATCAAAATCATATAACTTGTTCGATTTATTTCACAGTTTTTACTGATTAAAATATCCTTTAAAATCTTGAAACAAATATTTTTGAAAAGATAAAATCCCCCGATACGGGGACCGTCCCACAAAACGATATCACACTACAAGAAAATACCCCTTTTACAACATTTTATTTACAACACACCTTGAAAATGTTGTAAAAGGGGTGGGTGGGTGGGTGGGTGGGTGTGGGTGGGTTGGGGGGGGGGGGGGGGGGGTGTTATGTCTTCTAAAAACTTTATTATAAGAACGTTGTAAAATGTTAATCCAAGTCCATGTCGAATATCACTGGATCATGTGGATACATTGTCCCAGGTAGGTTAGTGTCATCAATCCTTCTTTGATATATAAAGCTTAATCAATAGTGTTCACTTATTTTTTATGTGTGTGTATGTAGATTATACATATACACTTCGGGCAATAAAGAAAGTGACGTATACATCTTTGGGGTTGTTATGTTGGAGCTAGTGACCGGAAAGCGTTCGATCGATCCGGAGTTTTGAGAAGGACCTAGTAAACCGAGACCACTACCTCAATAAAAATATCTACAACAGCAGGAACAGGAATTAGAAGAATGTATTAATATTTGTATTTGTATTATAGTTACAATCAATATATTTTTATTTATAAATTGCATATTATTTTAAAAAAAATGGAAACACAATCAACAACGTTTAAAAATTGTTGTAAGATAACATTTTAACTCCTCTAATCGTTGTAAATTTTATTTACAATATTTTTAAATCATTGTTGATATTACAACTACAACATACAAATATTATTTTACAACGTTTGACAAACATGATTGAATAATTATACAAAGTTTTCTAAAAGTTGTATAAACTTTATTTTACAATGTTTGAACACTATTGTACAAAATCTATGCATAACGTTTACTGAACGTGGTAGATATTGTTTCTACCACAGCTGCAGAATATCGTTGAAATTATATTTACAATATTTTTAATATGTTTTACAAATATTTTTATAATACTTGAAAAACATTGTAGAAAGATTTTTGTCAAAATTTATAAATTTTAACAATGTTTTTAAACTGTTGTGAGAAGAACTTATACAACATCTTCACGACGTTTGAACGAACGTTGTGAAAGATACACTCCCCTATTACAACCTGGATATAACAACCTTATATTAAACGTTGTAAAAGTCCTTTTACAATATTTTTTCATCATTGTAATAGTTCTTTTCTTCTTGTAGCCAGTCAACCCTGTCATGAATCAATTACTCCGAAAGGAGCATACGGTCTTCTCCGACGTTTGGAATTTGACAGAATTTGAATTGGTCACGTGTGAGTGACGAATTTGGTCCGCATAAGTCAAAAATTACCGTATCATATTAAAATTTCTCAATTGCTTTATGCACGAACATCATTTCATGACGAAACTTGCGCCATTGAACTCGCGACATTTGTCTTATGACCCAAATTTTGTTCGATTCTGAGATAGTCGGCCGGATTGCTGTATCACGGGACCCACGATCCGATTCATCGTGCATTTTTGTGATCATCTAATCGGAGTCCAATTCTAAATTTATCGTTGAGTCATATCCTTCTTTAAGCTTTTTTTGAGCTATAGCTTGCTGAATTTTGAGACATTTAGTTTTTGCACATTTTTTGGTACAAAGTGGACCTACCAGCTAACACTGTTTTGACTCAAAACTATTATTTTTGTCCCCGTGTCCAAATTGGACTTATGGTAGGCTAATCATAGTATCTTGACCCTTTCAGGCTCATTGGTGATATCTGTCTTATCATCCGATAATGTTTCAGATTTTTCTTTTCATATTACCATTATTTAGAAGAAATTAGTATCGTATTCGTATTTCAAAATTCATGTGTCAAAATTGAGATTTATTGATTCTAGTAATCTCGTATCGCTGAAATTGACAAAGTGACCAAATAAATTGTCAATTTAAGATCGTTAATCTTGCGGTTGATCATATTATCTCATTTTGCGTATCGTAGATTTGCTGCACGAATTATAAGATACAAAATTAATATTTTGAAACCAAAACTTTTAAATCAGAATATTAACGAATAAATAATTATTATAGAGACTAGTGTGACTTAGTCCTAGATAGTGTGACTAATTGAACAACTTATGTGGCATAGGTGATAGGCGAGTTAGACCAATCATGTTCTTAATTAAGAGTTATTAGTCATATTTATACTTTATGTATAATATATATAATTATTTGTGTTTTGGGTTGGTAGATATTTTGTCACACCCCGTTCCAGATATACGTATTTGGAACATATTAGTTTTCTTGCTTATATTATTTGTTGCTTGCATGATAATTATGTTGCATGTCATGGAGACTAGACCCATTGTTTGGTTCAATTAGACTCACGATTTAATTGTTGGGTTGGTTTGGTCATGAGTGAACTCATGGTCTAAACCTCAAATCCTAGATATATAAGTTAACTTCTTTCTCTCTCTTCCCTCATTCTCTCAATTTTTTCCTTCCTTCATTTAGGCAAGTACACCTTGCACTACAAGGAGAAATCTCTTAATTTTTGATTCTTGCTATTTTCTTGCATTTTGTTAGTCTAATATATGTATACTATGATTCAAACACTTTTAGTACTTGGATTTTTCGGTTTTAATGGGTGTATTTAAGTAGATCTACATTTGAAGTTTAGAATTTTTATAGGTTCCTTGAGGTTTTGGTAGTTTTGATATATTAAAACATGGTATTTTAGAAAACCAATTTTGGGGTTGATGGAGCACTTTATTTTGAGCATTTTGGCTTTTGTTTCACTTGATTTGTAGTTAAAATTAGGTTTTTATGAAGAAAATAATTTTTAGAATTTTGGAGCTTTTTGCCATAGCCGAACCTGCTATTTGGAGAAGATGAAGTATTCATACGGCCAGCGAGTTATGCGACCGAGAGTACTATACGGCCTGAGGGCTATACGACCTAAACCCTTTACTGACCAGCATGCGTCCATCTTGTTGGATGCATGATTACCATCACACAAGTGTTCTGGAGCTAATTCTTGAACTCTTTGTGTTTTTACTCGCTGAACGAATGAGAAATTTACCAAGTCCAAAGAGAAACATGTCACGACCCGATTCCGTAGAATTATTTAAGGCGTCCCCCGAATCGTGACCGCCGTGCGGTCCTGGGGTTGCGCCCGCACAAGGCTTTAATGATTTGCATAGCAAGCACATATTCAGAATACGTAGATAAATTGAAACACAGATTTGAAACATGGAAAAGTTTTCTTTATTGATAATGAATATCTATTACAAACTCCTGAACGAGTCAGCTAATATGCCGAACGGCTTACAAAAGAGATGACTCAAAATGAGATAGCAGTCCTGTACATTACATCCCTTTATAAACTCAAAATGATAAAGACCTCCAGGCTGGAGGATAGCTTTGCCACGGAGCTGCATTTGTGTATGAAGAGTTGCAGCTTCAGACTTCAAAAGGCTTCAGGGGCGCGGTGAAGATGCGCCAACAGCTGGACTGGATCGGGTAGACGACTTCGGCTCCTCGCTCGGTTCGCCTTAGTGCGGAGAACCTGTTTCAACGAGGGTCAGCATATCGAAACATGCTGGTGAAGGCGAGCTAGCCGAACTATACCAATCAACACGTTATTTTTGATGAAGCATGCATATTTGTGGGTTTCTATCTTGCTTAGTTCATTTACAAGTAAGCAGCATATAGAATTTACTGAAATGAACGTGCCACCGTTCGGTGGATTTTACCTTCCCGTCTGAATTACCTGCACAATACTTACCATGCCTTCCCTGCCACGAAGACACAAGTTAGTTTGCAACAGGTTTAAATATACACGATGATCACTGGCATGGTTGCCATAATGGACTAGTCCGAGACAAGGATAGCATACAACGATAGTACACGAGGCGTTGTAAGCCATCTTGTCCCGTACACGATGACTATACACGAGTTCTGCCCAGATCGGATCGGTGCCAGTGCCCCAGCGACCGTCCGCAGAACTATACCTTGTGTACAAGTTGTCCATGATCTAACACGATTAACAAGTTAACAATTCATGCAGTTGAGGTAACACGATTGCAAGAACACGAGTGCAAGAACACGAGTGCACGACAAGTAGTAATGCATGATTTATTTAGCATAGCCTCCCTGAACAATTATGCACAATACAAGGTGTGTGTCATACTTAGCATAATTCATAGAACATTTGCACGAACAAGCATACGATAAGGCAACATTTCACAGGTTTGATTGACAAGCAATAATTACCAAGTCTATTCCCTTTTATCTTGGTTTCTTTTATTATTACTTGGTATCGTTTGATCGGGGCAAAGAAGAATGCAGATTATTAGATGTGAAGCTTGGAAGCAGAGCTAGCTAATCGGGTTGGTAGCCACTCACTTAGAAGTTGGAAAGGAGAAGGAAAGAGGCACTTCACGACTCCGCTCGCAAGCCGCCTACTGCTCGTTCACCTGCACACGAACAGCTCGATTAATACTTCTTCCTCTCTTTCCAATCTCGAAATAGAAGTGCAAGTCAATGAACGAAAACAATGAAAACCATCGAAACTGTTCAAGGAAAACAAGCAAATCCCAAAACCAACTCAAAGTACGAAAGCAACAAGCGACATCGAAAACCGAGACAATAAAAGATAGCAGCGGAGAGGTCCCTCCTGACTCTGCCGCTAAGCCGATCCTTGGGGCGCAGTTCACTGAATATGGGAATCGATTCCGAAGAAATAAATTTATAACGAGGACGAGTTCTTAATTCAATCTATCCCGATCGAACGATACCGTCTTGTGTTTCTTAGCCGCGATCTCCGCATCGGGAGAACGGGGCGCTACATCCTACCCAACTAATTGGAAGTTTTGTCCCGAAACTTAAGAATAGGACCTACCGTTAGGGAGCATTTCATTGGGGACGACGATCAGGAAGGTTCAGATAGGAATTAATGGCATGGCCTGTTTGTCCACACGCTAGGCATAACCCAAGTCTCAAGCGACAATTGTTGGCTGTGTGCCCACGCTTTTTACAGAAATTACATGATGGCCCTGGGTTCCCTCTTTGGTGCCCTCCGTTGTTAGGGCGCTTTGCAGCAGTATTTTCTCTATCGTTGCTTTGGCGTTTGTGAGTGTAGGTATGCACAGCGCCGGCAGGAACGTGAGGATAGTGTGGTTCGAGAGATAGGGCGTGATTCATTACTTTACGTATTGTACGATACTGATGAACGGCTACGTGCAAATGGATGACAGGGCGTAGTCCACCTTCAAACCTTCTAGCTCGACTCGCTACATCAGGTAAATAGGCTCTAGCAAATTTGGAGAGTCGGTTGAATTCGGCGGAGTACTCTTTAACTGTCATGCTGCCTTGACGCAGCTGTACGAACTCGTTTTCCATTTGACGTTGTACTGGAGGGGGTACAAACTCCTCTTCGAACGCGGTACAAAAAGTCGTCCACGAGATTGCCTCCTCTCCATGATCAAATTGGAGAGATCGTCGATGCACGTCCCACCAATCGTGCGCATTGAGGCGGAGCTGTAGTTGCGCGCAGGCGACGCGCTTCTCTTCGGAGACCTCTAGCAGAGCGAAGTGATCTTCAAGTTCGGCCAACCAATCTAGATCTACAACTGGGTCCTCAGTCCCGTTGAATGGGGTATTGCAGACTTTCTTGAAGTGGCCAAAGTCGAAGGTAGTCACGTCCCTCGTCCTTGGAATTTGCGGCGTCTCTACTTCAAGCACGGGCTGTTCCACCGGAGTCGCTGGCGTTGCAGCGGAATGGTTGGAAGCCAAAGTCTGAACGATCTTCTGCAGGGCATCTACCTGCTTCTGTTGGACTGAGAATCGTGCTTCTACATTGTCTTGAAACTTGAGCTGACTCTCTTCCGCCCGCTTCTCGGCCCGTTCATAGCGAGCCTCGTCCATTTGTTGGTTTTCCTCCAACATCCGCAACATTTGCTGGATGGGATCGATGCTTGGCGTGGCTCGCTGGCTCCTTGAACTTCCCGAAGTGCCCGAACTACTTTCTTGGCCTTGCATTTCGTCCGGTGTTTGTGCTGCAGATCGCGCTGGAGCCATTCCTTCAAAAGAAGGTAAATTACATTAGAATCATAATATATTATGGACTTATTGCATGAACGTATCTCATTTTGGCCTAGCGAGTTCAAGAGTTTGCACAGGAATTTGATCGTTAAAGGAACTTTTTCAGCACGAAGTCTAAGGAACTTTGAATCTGTACTCTGATACCACTATGTCACGACCCGATTCCGTAGAATCGTTTGAGGCGTCCCCCGAATCGTGACCGCCGTGCGGGCCTGGGGTTGCGCCCGCACAAGGCTTTAATGATTTGCATAGCAAGCACATATTCAGAGTACGCAGATAAATTAAAACACAGATTTGAAACATGGAGAAGTTCTCTTTATTGATAATGAACATCTATTACAAACTCCTGAACGAGTCAGCTAATATGCCGAATGGCTTACAAAAGAGATGACTCAAAATGAGATAGCAGTCCTGTACATTACATCCCTTTATAAACTCAAAATGATAAAGACCTCCAGGCTGGAGGATAGCTTTGCCACGGAGCTGCATTTGTGTATGAAGAGTTGCAGCTTCGGACTTCAAAAGGCTTCAGGGGCGCGATGAAGATGCGCCAACAGCTGGACTGGATCGGGTAGACAACTTCGGCTCCTCGCTCGGTTTGCCTTAGTACGGAGAACCTGTTTCAACGAGGGTCAGCATATCGAAACATGCTGGTGAAGGCGAGCTAGCCGAACTATACCAATCAACACGTTATTTTTGATGAAGCATGCATATTTATGGGATTCTATCTTGCCTTAGTTTATTTACAAGTAAGCAGCATATAGAATTTACTGAAATGAACGTGCCACCGTTCGGTGGATTTTATCTGCCCGTCTGAATTACCTGCACAATACTTACCATGCCTTCCCTGCCACGAAGACACAAGTTAGTTTGCAACAGGTTTAAATATACACGATGATCACTGGCATGGTTGCCATAATGGACTAGTCCGAGACAAGGATAGCATGCAACGATAGTACACGAGACGTTGCAAGCCATCTTGTCCCGTACACGATGACTATACATGAGTTCCGCCCGGATCGGATTGGTGCCAGTGCCCCAGCGACCGTCTGCAGAACTATACCTTGTGCACAAGTTGTCCATGATCGAACACGATTAACAAGTTAACAATTCATGCAGTTGAGGCAACACGATTGCAAGAACACGAGTGCAAGAACACGAGTGCAAGAACACGAGTGCACGACATGTAGTAATGCATAATTTATTTAGCATAGCCTCCCTGAACAATTATGCACAATACAAGGTGTGTGTCATACTTAGCATAATTCGTAGAACATTTACACGAACAAGCATATGATAAGGCAACATTTCACAGGTTTGATTGACAAGCAATAATTACCAAGTCTATTCCCTTTTATCTTGGTTTCTTTTATTATTACTTGGTATCGTTTGATCAGGGCAAAGAAGAATGCAGATTATTAGATGTGAAGCTTGGAAGCAGAGCTAGCTAATCGGGTTGGTAGCCACTCACTTAGAAGTTGGAAAGGAGAAGGAAAGAGGCGCTTCACGACTCCGCTCGCAAGCCGTCTACTGCTCGTTCACCTGCACACGAACAGCTCGATTAATACTTCTTCCTCTCTTTCCAATCTCGGAATAGAAGTGCAAGTCAATGAATGAAAACAATGAAAACCATTGAAACTGTTCAAGGAAAACAAGCAAATCCTAAAACTAACTCAAAGCACGAAAGCAACAAGCGACATCGAAAACCGAGGCAATAAAAGATAGCAGCGGAGAGGTCCCTCCTGACTCTGCCGCTAAGCCGATCCTTGGGGCGTAGTCCACTGAATATGGGAATCGATTCCGAAGAAACAAATCCATAACGAGGACGAGTTCTTAATTCAATCTATCCCGATCGAACGATACCGTCTTGTGTTTCTTAGCCGCGATCTCCGCATCGGGAGAACGGGGCGCTACAAAACATGTGACCGAGTGTCATATGTGGCAAGCAGGCATATGCGGTAATCATGCATATGCGGCAAGCAGAGCATGTGGCCACTTTCTCTTGGATGCAAGACTCTGAAACCTTGGCACAACTTTTCATGGTTTTGTCTTTTCTCTCTGATACACTTTATGGCTTGTCCCATCAATCAATTTATGTCACTTTACTGACACATAATAAATGTACGTCACTCAACACTTATCCCAAGGAGTGGACTTTACCCTGATCCCATGCGACACTGACCCATATGCAGCCAAGACTTCCCATGTGGCACTGACCCATATGCGGTCAAGATTTCCCATGTGGCAATGACCCATATGTAACCGACTTCCTATGCGGCTGTCACGACCCACACCCGGTGTAAGGGTACGAGTACGTGGGTATGTCTAGCCTACGTCGAAGCATCGACGATAGAACGCTGTCTAAGGCAATGTAACTATCTAAACATCTCACACAATATAATAAGGGTACCTGTCATGTTATCTCAACTCCAACTGGAGAAAAAATATAATAATTTAATATTGTACACAATACTCAATCGCAATAAAGTACTGGAAAGTAAATACTGGTAATGTGGAAATAAACTGCAAGTGGAAGAACAGAAATACTAGCTATGTGGTTTAGAGCACAAGTTCATTATGTGGTCGGCTTAGGTTACACATAAGGTAAATAAGATAACTCGATTATATATGAGGTGTATAATCGACATACACATGAGATAAATAGGGCTTGATCACATAACCAACTTCTACTCTCCCTCCCTAACCAATACTCATGGATCCAATCATGACACGTTACACACATGAATATGATATAGTCACACTAGTACACGAAATAGTGGATATACATAAAGCACATAAAAATTAATAACCGATGCAAATGATGACATACATGTGAAGGAGTACCCGCTGAACACGGTACGTGATAACATCTTCTGACGAGATCCATATGTACCAGCCCGTATAACAATGTGTCATAATCAAGTATGCAGTTCTAGAACAAGTGATATATACACTATAATAAAATAAAAACTAACAGAGAGATGTACTCGCCTATAGTCCGGAGCAAAAAGGGTAACTCGGTGTCCGAGCTGGTGTCACTATCACTACCATATTTTCTAAGGAGAGTATTTTGGTCATTCCATAATTTAATAATTATTGTACATGTTAAATATTTATTCTTGCATTATTTATTTATTTTTAGTAGGATACATAATATTTCGACTTGTGTTAGTGGACCTAAGTAGATTAGAATGGACTCATGGACCAACATTATTTCTAGTTAGACTTGAGCCCAATAAGCAAGCCCATTCATTAAGAGAATGACTTAATTAGTTAAACCAATTGGATTAGAACCTTTATTCCTTAATTAAATTCTTCATAAAAATCCCCAAGGGGTATTGTAGACTTTTTATAGTTATTTGGAGGAGGGGTTTGGGCCGGCCATAGAGGAGAGGAGAGAGACTCTCTCTTCATTCATTTTATTTTATTCTTGATCTAGAATTTTTCTCTTCCAAATTTCTTCACCCCTACACCAATCACTATCCAAATTTCTTCCCAATTCTTTCTCTATTCACCATTGGAGGCTATTGGAACAAGAAAAAGGCAAAGATCTATAAGAAGAAGGAAGGAGCACAAGTTAGAGGATCTTTACATCCATTTGGAGACTTGTATTGGGAATCCATCTCCCAATAGGTATATTTTAGTTTTTTCCATTCTAATTAAACTCAAAATCTGTAGTTTAATCATTAGAAACCCTCTTATGTACTAAGGCTACCCATAGGATTTGGAATTACATTCATAGGAGGCCTATGGAGAAAGTTATTGTGTGTTTTATGTTAATTTTGGAGAAATTTTGAGATTAACACATCATGTGTTTGTCAATAGGTCAATTAGACCAAATTGATATGTGTTTGATTGTATGCGACTATTTTTGTGTCCACAAATGGATACGTGTGGGCCGTATCATGATATTTTGGTGATACGGGTTAATTTGGTGGTTTTCTCTTAACACGGGGATTTGAGCATGTCACATTTTGACATAAGCACGTAGTATTATAGCTAGTATTTTATATTATCTCTAATTATGGTATTAGACTTGCTCATATGATTAGTGATGTGTTAGAGTCGTATCACAAGCGTATCATAGAACTAGTGTGATACATGTGTGTTGTACCCCATGTGTTGGATTAATTGTTTGTGAAACACTTGATACTCTATTTTATTGTTTTTATATATATTTAGATTGCTTTTGATATATATGTATATGATAGAGATATATATAGTGTATATATATATTCATTTGAGTATTGTTTTCTAAGTGTGTATGTATATTAGATATATTTTGTGCTCGATCAATGTGAACTGTTGCACAGTGAGAATGGGGGGAATGTCTGAACTGGGTGTTGGTTTTGACTGAACTGGTTGTTGGTTTTGTCATATTGGATTGAAAGGGATTATTTGGACTATGTTGTGTGTTTATAGAGTATCTTGTGTTCAGTTGGGACTGTGCATACTGTAGTACACAGTCGGGTAGGTGATTCTATGCTTTAATAGCAATTGTATCAATTATGATACCGTCGGGTATGGATGGGTAGAGGTTGTTGTTAGTAGCAACAATTACTTTGTAGTAGAAGTATCAAATTGCTGTGTTGATGTTAAGGAGTGTGTTCAGTCGAGTAATAACAGTATAGAGGGCAACAACAGCTGCTGCCTATTTGAGGTGGGTTAGTGAGTTGTCTGATATACCAATTGCAGTAAGTATAAGCAGCGTTCCCTTGCACTTGTGTGTTGGCACTGTGGGATTAGGTTATCAGTAGTAGGTATAATAGTCTTAGAAACTAGTTAGTTAACTATGGCTAGATGTTAATTAGCAGTTGGAAATACTAAAGGTTAGATGTTAGTTATGTTATTAGTATGTCAGTTAGTCATATGGTAATATAAGCTTCAGGTGTTAGTTAAATACAGTTAGTGTTAGTGGTTAGTGATAGTGTTAAGGTTATGTTAGCATTGGTGTCTTAAGTTAGTGCAGTGGGTTAGAATTTGATACTGGCAGTATCGTAGCAGAGAGGGGAGTTAAGGGTCCAGGTTTAAGTAGCAGTAGCTTTAAAGTTTAGGGGTTGAAGAATGGTAGGAGAGTACCAGTTAGTGTTGTGAGGTTAGACTAAGTGTCAGATATTTACAGACTCTTAGATATCAATGTTAGTTATATATCAGTTGCTAAGTATATTTCTTGTCTGCTAGTAAGTATAAGCTAGTTAATATATGTTAGTAAGTTAGTATGTTAGAGTAATATTAGTAAAGTATAAGTTATATTGTAATATGGATACCATAGAGTATCCTAGTATCCCAATATAGCTAATATAGCTTAGATACATAGTGTATGGACCTAATATCCTAGAGATAGACTCATAAAACCTAGAAATAGCTAGTTTAACCAAGTTTGACTAGTTTGACCTAGAGTTGACCTAGTTTGACTATTTTGACTTAGAATTGGCTAATGACCTAGAATTGGACTAGTTTAACTTATTTTTATTCAAAAACATTGTATTGATAAAATATTCCATATTTAGGTCTCCTAGGCACTGTTCCAGATATCTACGATATCATTCGTTGGATTTCAGGCAAGTAAATTCTCTGAGAGTTTTTCATTTATGATATCCTCTATGTTCTTGTATTTAGTGTAGATATCTTTGATTTTTCGGACACTTGGTTACACAGATTGGTATTCCTAGATTATGTCATGAGATGTTATTCCCGGTAGATCAGGGCATATCTCTTGTGCGAGGCCAATGTTCTTGTATGAGTATGGACACAGATTCGTGAGAAGAGTCACGACTTCTCATAGAATTTTGGGTCATAACGTGCCATGGTTGGATTCACTATACCAGTCGGGGGCGGAGAGTATTTAGTATAGATATGTGATCATTCCTCAGAGTTCTTGTTATTCTTGAATAGTGTTAATCATACACCGCATGTATGATTAGCCAGGCCCGTGGTTCATGAGCAGTACCCAAGCCGATCATATATTGTCACTGGTGCTCACTCACTTAGATAGTTATAATTTTTATTTTTATATATGATGTTTGTACCCCTTGTATGTATTTTGTCATTTTTTTTATTTTTGTATATTTCTGCCATACCCTATTTCTCTTCAATATGCTCTCTATTTACTGTTACATAGTTTTTATCATTTATTGGAACTGCTTTTAGAGATGTACTTTGATCCTTTTCTGACTGAATATATTTTCTCAAATGACACTGAAGAGTGGTATCCCACTCACTACGGGCCTTAGGACGTAGTTGGCTTAGAGCCAGAGACTTTCGTTAAGGAGGGACTCATCCCGGTTGAGACAAACGACCCTTTACCTATAGTTCAGTAGATAGGTTTATTTGTACTAGATTTGTCTCAATATTTGACATTTAGTATTTTTATTATATTGATGACTTATTGGATATTATTTATGTCTTGTGAGTTGTATTTGACTCTTCAGTTCTTTATATCATATTCGTGCGAAGTGATTAAAATTTTATTTCAATATTTGAATATTTGACTTTTGAGGAAAGAATATACATTCTATTTTAAATTGTTCGAGAAGTTAAATTTTGACAATTTTATTTTAATGATAAAATTTTATGGTGGGTAAGAAATGTATATCAGTATATGAGTGGATGAAGTGCATGTGTAACGACCTGTTGGCTTGAGCATGTCTGAGATGGCAATACAAACTGACTTGGGTGTCCATCTAGAGTCATATTAGAGGGAGCAGTACTTAGTGTGTTATGTTGCACTTGGCGTGCACTTGAGTGATAAGAACAACTAGTATAAATAATTGTAGTAGGTAAGAGCGCTAGCAGTAGGTGTGCTAGTAATAGAAATAGTGGTACCTAAAGGGATAAAGGTATTAAACTTTGGATGCATCATTAAACCATGGTTGTGTTAGCAGGTTCTGTTCTATTCTTTCCTTCTGTTCCTTTTCCATCTATTTGATTGGTTGATTGATTCCTTAGTACCGTAGCTTGTATCAGTAAGTTTTTTGTTAGAATGTAGTTAATAGTACACCCTGTTAGAGATTACAATACTATGACAAAAGTGACCATAACTATACATATTTTCTCTAGATTGTATGTTGTATGACTGTAGGTAAGATTTTCTTAGACTTTGATTGTTGGGGGTTTGACCGTAGTGAAGATTAATGAAGAGGTTATAACTGGACCGATAGAGACAAGTTGCCTTAAATTTTAAGGATAAACATTAATTTAAATAAAGAGTTGAGAACTTAATATGGCATAATTGATGATTTTGTTAAATCATTGATTTTTATGAAGATTATAATATGATTGAATTTGTCATTAAATTTTGAGAAATTTAAGAAGATTATTATTATATTTATTTGACTGCAAGATATAAAATTTAAAACTTATATTTGAATGTTGTATTTGAAGATTTCGTAAGTATTACAGTGTTTGAGTATTGTGTGAAAAAAGAATTAAGGAATAAGATCACAAATGGATTAGTGTTTGAATTCAAATTTTTGGGATGCGATTTCAAATTTTATAAATATGCATTGATTGGATTTAAAATTAAAGGATTGGATATTAAATTTTTGTATTTAGTTATTAACTTAAAATTTTGGAGGAGATTGTGATAAGAATGGAATTTAATTTTAATTTTAAAGATTTTCAGGAATATAATATTTATAGAATTTTAAAAATTTTGTGAAATAATAATATAGATTTACTTCATGATTATATGGTTTGATGAATTAAAATTTTGATGGTAAAAAACAATATTGAGAATTTTAAATTTTGAGGACAAAATTTTTCTAAGGAGGGTAGACTTGTCACTACCACATTCTAAAAATAGGAATAATTTTGTCATTTTATATATTATAAGTATTGTGTATGTTTATTTTTAAATAATTGCATGATATGTGTATATATATATGTTATATATGTAGTGTTCTTTAATGTATGAGTTAGTAAACTAGACCTAGAAGCCCACTAGATGAACCCCTGACCGAATTATAGGATTGTGGATTTTAATTAGCATTTTCGGGATTTAATTATTGAGGTTGTAATTTATTATTGTAATTTTATTTAATTGTTGCGCCTTACCGTTGCTTCGATATTTGGAGCGCTACCCTAGCTTTTGTCTTCCAACAAATTTTATACCTTTGTCCTAGATATGCCAGTCTCCCATTCTGACCTTTCTGTAACTCATAAATATGCTCTTTTGTCCTTATTTTTAGTCGCACAATATTCGTCGCGGATGTTTATTTTTAATTCTAAATAATTCAACTTTGTGTCCTTGTGCGTTCCAATCAAAATTGGAGACACAATCTCGACCAGTTTATTATAACCCAAATTATGATAATATTCTATTCTGAGTCATCTACGTCTATGACACTTGTGTCCCACCTAATTTTAGTCCCATGTACTTCTAATTTATTTAAGAACACCATTTACACTAATTTTTATTAAATTAGTGTAATGACCCAATTTGACCCAAAATCAGACCCAACACCAAACCAAACCTCCACTCACACCCTCAAGACTCATACTAAACACCACACACCCTTTTTAACCACTACATCACACCAAACATGGTATTTTCTCCCATTAAATCCTAAAATCCACTTTCTGTGCAATTTTCGAATTATTGAGGACTTTTATGCAAAATTGCAATGATGTGTCACCATCCTATTGGTCAAGCACATAAAGAAATCAACCCCCTCCTCCCTTGACCGTTTAACTCTCTCTCCCTCTCTCCTCTTTTTGTTTGTGTATTTTCTCCATGTTTAATCTTGGCCATACATTCAAAGGGAGCATCATCTACACCACACACACCCTTATATATATATATATATATATATATATATATATATATATATATATATATATATATATATATATAATTTCTTATACTAACCCCTCTCCCAATGCCAATCCCATCCCAAGGCACAGCCGGGCCTAATCCCTAGGATGTCACCATCAACCCTCTCTCCTACATGCAAAACCACCATCCCTATTATTTCTTTATCACCTCCACCTACATCAAACAACCCAACCCTAAATATCATCCCCTTCTCTTCTCCATCCCTCACTGCAGACCGCCGGAGCCCAGATCCCGACTGCCGGAACCCAGACAGCCCCGTCGTTCTCCTTCTCTTCCACCTCGTCCGTTCTCCGGCCTCATCCCCGGTCATCCTCCCCGAGCGTCGAGCAGCCGACTGCAACCACATTAGCCCCCTCCGCCGAGTCTCGACTTCACCACCTTCTTCCCCGGTCCCCGCAACAGCCTACTCCACCACCCGCCTGTACCACGACTACCCAGTCGGGCAAAAAGCCACCTGCCTTCTCCTCTGCCTGAACCGCGACAGCCACCGCCATCATCTATATCTCCTCCCGTCGACGCCTGAAATCCGACCACCCATCCACCGTTTTCCTCGACTGAACACCACCGCAGCATCTCCCTCGACTGAACGTCACCGACGACCTCCCAGCCGCTGACGACGTTCTCATCCCGACCTCCCTCAACTCATCTCCTCCATCGAGCCACGTCGTTCTCCCCGACTGCCTGAACGCCGATATCTGTTGACCCCACAGTCATCTTCCCCTTTCTCTTCTCAACCCGACATCCCTCCTCCGCCTGAGAACACCCTCACTCTACCACCTCCCGACTTCACCATCGACCTAACCTCCCACCGAGCACCGCCTATATCGCCTGAACACCATCCACCACCACCTCGTCATTCCTGGCAGCAAGCCTTGACCCTGCCTCCTCCTCTTCATCATCATCATCATCATCATCATCATCATCACCTTTATCATCATCATTATCATCATCACCTTCATCATCATCATCATCATCACCATCATCACTATCATCATCGTCGCCATCGTCGACCCCGTGCGCGCACCCCGAGGTTCGAACCTGTCCCCTCTTCTTTCATAGTTGTGTATATGTGCTTGTGTGAATGCTAATAGGGATTAGAATTTGCTTCATGATAGTTGGTGACAGAGGACCCTGTATCGGTGAACCTAGTGACTAGTGTGCTCGTACATGTATGTGCGTATGCATATATAATATTAGTTGATATATATATATATATAAATATATGGATATATATTTAAGTAATTATATGCTAATGCTAGTTATGACTATATATGTATATATATACTGTATGACCCTAGTTTAACTGTGGATATCCCATATTTACTTGACCATGTGACCCTGAGTGATTGTGATTTGACTGCCTTAAGTACACTGACATACTGGCAAGACATATGTTAGTGATTGACTATCTAATTATGCACAACATTTGAGGACGTGACACCCATACAGTTAGACGCACACTTGGCCCAGTTAGTTGACCAGTGTCATACCTAGCGTAGCCCCTGAGTTCAGTATATTTATGTTGATTGTGTGTTAGTGTATCAACTGATGCTATAATATTGTATTAAATAATGTCTATAGGACTGTTGGATTATTCAGACAAGACTTTGGAAACAGGATATTGGTATTGTCAGCAGCAGGACCACAGGCGAGTATATTCTCTGACAGTTTTTATTATGTTAATTTTTTCTATGATTCTAGTTGTATAACGTACATGATTCTGACACTATGTATACACGAGTTGGCATCATCGAGACCTGTCACGAGGAGTCATAATTGGAATCCATAGTGCTAGCTGGGGACGGAGAAATATTAGTAGATTATGTGATCATATCCAACTCTACATAAATTATAGCTCACCCACACCTTAACGTCGGTGCAGCCTGACCATTACATGCCTCATAGCCTGTTATGTATAATTAGCCTGACTATTGATCGTATTATAGCTATCCTGATGGTTAGCCTGACCTTACATAAATCATAGCTAGTCATACATAGCAAGCCTGATCAGTCCCAAGCTGATCACATGATATACGGATGTTTCACACACTTAGCTAGATAGTCTATACATGTATTTCTAGTTTATTGATCTAGCATTTTCCTATGTTCTAGTTATTGTTCTAGCATTCACTTATATTCTAGTTCATTGTTCTAGTATGCATATGTATTTCTGTTCATTGCTAGTTGCACCATTGATGACATATGCTCCAGTATTTCTATTTTCACTATTTCTTATTGCCAATATTCATATCTATCTTGTATTTCTTTACACTGTATTATAGTTTTTGTCAATATACATGGAACTGCTGTTAGTGCTTGTACTTCGCTCTAATCCTGACTGGATATTTTTTCCAGACTACGCCTTAGAGGACTTGTTTCCAGCATACTTGGAGATTTGGATGTTATTGTTGCAGGTTAGACTATTTTTTTATTGTTTAGACTCGTGTTGTATTTCATATATTTTTTTCGATATCTTATCATGCTTTAGTTATGTGATTGAGTATTCCATATTATATGGTGATATCTGTGTCTCCTTATGGAGTTGGATATTCGTGTGAGATTGATTATATAGTGTATTGACCTAGACAGCGTTCTACCACCGATGCTGCGGTGTAGGTTGGACGTACCCACGCACTCGTGCCCCCAATATCGGGTGCGGGTCATGACACTAGCAACATAATTGAGTCTGATCTAGCCCTTCAGGAGGACAGGAAGAGTTAGCAGCTCAGACACCGTCTACATTGGAGTAGTTTAGTAGAGTAGTTGGTTTTGTTAGTTATTTTGGACCGGATTATTCTCCGACAATTTTTTTAAGGATATTTTGAATATTGTTCATTGGATATTTAGTCATTTTTGGAAGACTTCTTAGTCCCGCATTGAGAATATTATTTTATTATTATCTATGGTTTATTCATTTAAATTAGTGCATATGATTGAGTATAGTGTGGAGATGTATATATATTGTGAGTTATAGATTATACTTGTGGCTTATTGTACATCATTCTACGTCGACACTGCGGCGTAGGCTGGACGTACTTATGACTTATGCCCAAATCCAGGGTGCGGGTCATGACAACTAAGGAGTGATCCATTGCTCGAACATATATTAAAAATGGTTTTCCTGCGATCGAAGATACCAGAACTAGCAGATTTGTAATATATTGTTTGATGTCATCGAATGTTTGTTGACATACTTTATTCCAGATAAAGGATACGTCTTTCTTCATTAACTGAGTGAAGGTTCGACATCGTTCCGAGAGATTGAATATGAATCTCCTAATGTATGCCAGATGGCCTTGTAGACAATGAAGTTCTTGAGATTGTGTGGAGCCTGCATTTTGATGATAGCTTTGATTTTATCGAGGTCAATATAAATACTATTGAAAGTTATAACAAATATGAGAAACTTGTTATTGGAGACTTCTAGAAAGGATTTAGTTGGATTTATCTTCAATTGGTGGTGGCACATCAATTCGAACACAGTTTTTAAATCTTGAAGGTGATCATCTTTAAGACGACCCTTGACAACAATATCATCCATGTAGCATTCTACTATTTTTCGTAAATGTTTATAAAAAATTGTACTCATGGCTCGTTGATACATTTCTCCTGCATTCTTCAAGCCGAAGGAAATGACTGTATAGCAATAAACTTCTAATAATGTACATAAAGAGGTATTTTTCGTTATCAAGCGACATCTTAATTTGATTGTACCCTGAGAATCCATCCATGAAGGATATACGTTCAAATCCACATGTATTATCGATCATAATATCTGTAATTGTAAGAGAAAATTCGTCTTTTTGACAGGCCGAGTCCAGATCTCGATAATCTATGCTGACCCGGACCTTTCTATTTTTCTTCATGACTGGAATGACATTGGCTACCCTGTCGAGATATTTCTCTTCTCGAACAAAACCATATACTTTGAGTTTCTAGACTTCTGCTTTAATTGCATCCATCATATCCAGATGTAATCGTCGTTGTTGCTGTTTTATTGGCTTAACATTCGGAAGAATATTGAGCTTATATGTAGCTATTTGAGGATCCAAGCCAAATATATCCTCATAACTCAAGACGAAGACATAAATATATTCCTTTATTAGCTGGAATAGAGCGTGTTGATCTTTTTCAGGAAGACTCCTGCTAATAAAGATTGGCCTTGGGAAAGATTTTTCTCCTACATTAATTTGGACTACTTTATCCTCTATAGGTGGCTCATATTGCTCAAACTAAAGCCCCTATTGAGTATACTTCTGTTGTGCCCACTGATCATTCTCAAATGGTTCTAATGGTTCAACTTCATTATCATCTGGGCTAGTTGATACCATATTTATATAGAAAACCTGTTTGAATACGTCACCCATTCTTTCGTCAGAATCCTACAATGATGAGTCAGAGGAATGAGAATGCATCTCTTCTTATAATACTGAACTTTTAGGACTTTTTGATGGAACAACATATCCCTAACCATGACCAGTCCACTGATAATATGTTTTTGTCTTGCCTTTTGGAGAGAAGTGACGTATAGGAGTCTGTCTGCATTTTCCATAATTCAGTCCCAAACCAAATTTTAAGTTGTAGCCCATCCCTTGCATAATATTCTTAGCTGATTGTCTATAACGATACGGTTGTATCTTCCTAATATTCTCATTAGAATTATTAGTCTGCATAATTTTTTTGTTTCTAGCTTTTTCAAAAATTATCTGACGTTGCTTGTCTTATCTTGCTGGAACTATGAAGTATGCATCCTCATATTGTTCATATAATGAACTATATTGAAATAAAGATGCCACGGGTATGGACAGAGGTTCGTAGAGATGAAGAGCCTCTAAGAATTTTTTAGCAAAGGGTTCAACATCAACATAGTACAAAGTGATGTCTTCTTTATTTATGAAATACAAGATCTCTTCATCATCTACATAGTCAGTAGAATCTTCAGCTTTGACAGAAGGTTTAGCAAGATTGATGACTAGGGGTCGATTCTCTGATGTTGGTAGCTTGTTACGACGAAGGTCAATAACAAGTGGCTCATTCTTCGACGTCGATTATTCATTGTATCGAAGGTTGATGATCAATGGAGGTAACTTATGCAGGTTGATGACGAGAGGCTTCAAAAGAGTCGGACGAGTAATATGTTCTTTGACTCAGATCATCAGAGGCTCTTTCTTTAGGGCATTCTCAGCTTCATCACCAGCTTGATCAGCCTTTTCTTGCATGTACTCTAGTGTATATAGTGCAGAGTCAGAGAAATAGGCTTTGACACCTTTGAATGGGTTAAGGTCATCCATCTATGTTTTGACTTCTCCCTGACTATCCACATATTTGAAGCGTTGGCGTAGGGTGGAGGGTACAATTTTATGCTCGTTTATCCATGGCCATCCCAAAAAATGTTATAGGATACGTCAGAGTCGATCACATAGCATGTGACTTTTCCAACGATTTTTTTCTTCCAGCAATAAAGCCTAGAATAGTAGTGTAAGTGGCAGACATGTTGTGTATTGCTATCTTCAATCCTTTCAATAATACTTTAGGAATGATGTTGAGTGAAGAATTAGGGTCAATGTGAATCCAGTTTACCTTAATATATCCGATATAACCGGTATAATATAGAGGCCTGTCATGGTGGTTATCTTTGAGTAGCATGTCATCTTGCGTAAATGTGATAATAGAAATCTTCTCGATCACGTTGTGGCATTGAGGACATGCTTGTAGCTCTTCATCAGGAGTCTTGAGTTAAGCTAAGCATGAGTCTGCGTGTATCAGAGCTTCACTCAAAGCTTCATGAGTCTTCTTCGACAAATGAAGTAACCTTAATATAGAAAGTTGGGCTGAGGTATTGGCCAGTTGTGCTAATATGTTGAAATTATAAGGCTTTTAAAGTCCTTATGATATATTCTTCTTTATGGATTTGTCGAAGCGTACTTCCTTTTGCTTTCCTTTCTCTGTCGTAGTAGGCTTCGAAGGACCAGGTTCGGTTGTGACCGGAGCAACAAGAGTTGGCAAAGTAGGAAGAGTATCAAGAATATCTTCTGGGACAGATTCGTAAGTTTTATGATAATCTTTGCCAGACATAGTACAAGTCATGGCTTTTTCTTCGAGCATCGGAGAAAGAAGTACTATGTTACAAGACTTAATTTTTTTTTTATCATGCATTTTCTGGGAGCGAGTCAGTGGGCTAGTTTTATCGTAGCACAATCCACTACGGAATTTGCTGGACTGTTCTTAGAGTTGTAGAGGAATACGTTGTCTCTTGCCAAAGTTTAAACCTTTATCTTTCTGGAAGTCATACCCCAAATTTTGCATCAAGCGTACAAATTGATGGCTGTATTGGTAAAATTAGGGATGCTCTTTCTCAAACACCTGATTTGAGGTCGATGCTCTAATTATTGTAGCAGGATGAGGGAGAATTTGTGTAGGAACACCTTTATAAGAAATAAAGATTTGTTGTGCCCTATACAGCGGAACACTGCCAATCATGGACCATTGCCGGTGCGTCAAGTGCAGCTTGCGAATAGAGCTTGGTGGGGGCAATATTCAGATTTTAAAATTTAAACTCAAGAGATTTTTTCTTGATGTTGATGTTGATCTTTATCTGAGTGATGATCCAAAGAAATCATATTGTATGGTTTATACTTCTTATATTTCTTGGATTTTGAATTGAAAGATGCTGATCCCTGGTCCTAATTTGGCAGTAGGTCGGAATGAATCCACATAATCTTGCCATGATCTATGGTAAGAGGTACCAATACCATTGTTTGACTTCAAGGAGGCAAAAGATTTACTACTTCCATCGTAGCTCGAGGTATTGGGATGACGCTGTTTGGGATTTATTGTGCTAGAAAATCGTCAATTTGAAGAGACACCATATTGGCGGTGACCATCTTCTCCTCATTGTGAAGGGTGATAGATTTAGCATCTATCAACTGTTATATTTTCCTTTTCAATACATAACAAGCCTTGGTAGGGTGATGTACATATTGGTGGTACAGGCAGTACTTTGGGTCATCTGTTTTACCAGCCTTATTTGGTCGATTAGTGTGAGGCAAATATAACTTATTACTTTTTATCAAGCATTCAAAAATATTGTAGATATCGCTCTCATCAAAGAAATATTCTTCCTTAGGCCTGGAAGACTCCGGAGGCTTTTGTGCTGGAGGAGAGGTGGGTGGCTTTGGCAGGTTTATTTCTAAGGTATCTTTTCCTTTGTTGTTACGATTATTCACACTGTTGTTGTTGTTGGAGGGGCGCTTCCCTTTTGAATTGGTTATTTGTAACCCCAAATTACGTATCATATTCGTGTTACCTTCAGCAGCTTCGCCCCCTATGATGAACGTCGTCCAGTCTTGAAATTGAGTTGGACCCGTCAAGAGTCCTGTTATAGGTAGTAGGTTCTTTTTGCAAGTATCGATGAATGAGGAGTCTGGAATACCGTAGGATAACTTCAGAGTTGCTTGCCTAAAATACTCTATGAATTCACGAGTGGATTACTTCTCCATCTGTTTGATATCGATGAGCGAAGACATCATCATATCCATGCCTCCCTCTTAGAATTGTGATAGGAAAATGCACTTCATATCATCAAACGAGGATATACAGTTATCAGGTAAACTACGATACCAATCATAGGCTATGCCGGCCAAGCATCCCACAAATAATTTGGTGAGGAGAGCATCTTCTTTCTGCAGGTGAGCCGTCATCATATTGTAATAATTAATATATTGGCTCGGCGATATCCTACCTTCAAACAAGATATTGATTGGGGTTTGTATTTAGGAGGTAATCCGATGAGCAGGATAAGGTTGTTTTATCCCCAGCTTGCAGAGTTGGTCTTTGTTCTTTAAAACATCGACATATGCATGCAAATTCTGGATAGCTTCGAGAGGATCTTCAGGTTGGAGTAGTGAAGCTGACTAATAAGATCCTGGTTGAACATGTATTATCACCGGTGGAGGTCCACTACGAATATTGAGGAGATTAAGAGTTGGCACTGTTGACTCTTGGTTTAAGATTGTTTATGGATTTTTATTATCCTGTAAAGGTGTTGTTCTAGGAGTAGGCTATGCAGGTATGAATGAAGCCACTTGGACAGGTACTTGTGTAGTAGAATATTGGGTTGTCATCATTTGATGCATATTTTGCATCATAGTGTGCATATTCCTGAGAGCGGCCTCTAATAAGTTGAGGGATTGTTCGGTGGCTTCTGGTGGAGAAGTATCTTGTTTATCATCGATGGCGTAGATGCTAACATCTCTATGTACAACAGAAGGATTGGCAGAAAGAGCTGTATAGTTGGAGTCTACATTGTTAGTTTAAGAATCAGGGGGATTCCTACCCCCAGCCTCAGATTATGATGTGGGGATTCCCACGAAGAATAAGCTCTCGTCTTCGAGAACGGATATTTTGGTATACTCCTTCAAATGAATCGACAAGTTGGTCAAATTTCCTCTAGAAAGCTGTTCTTGAAGAAATTTGTCTTGATTGTCTTTCACCACGGGGAAGATGCGAAGCCATGTACGCTGTAGTAAAGAGCGATTCGTCATTATCATACTCCTTGTTGTCAACTTGCTTTGCATGTCGAGGTTTGGGAGTAGGTCAACCGGTCAAAAACATATCATTTTGCTAATGCACAACAATATTAAATTATAACTCTGTGATAATTGCAACGATGTTCATTAGAAAATACCGATGTAAAGTCAGAAGGGTATCTCTCTTTACTCTTTTGTACAATAAGCTCACGTAAATTGAAAGAGGAAAGAGAATAGAAGGAAGAGGGCAAACTCTGCCTCTTTACATGAGATATATTGAATATTTTATGCACATTTTTGGTCCCCTATGTGTAGAGTGAAGTGCTGGCTTGATTAGCGAATGATTCATTACCTTGTGCATAATCAACATGTTGTAAAGAGGTTGACCCTACTTGGCATATTTTCTGCGGTGTAGGCAGAGTTGGCGCAGTTTGTCTACGTGCATTTGATTTTGCACGAAGGTGTTAGCATGTTGCACTAATAGTAGATTTCTGACGAGTGACACATGAATTTCCCTCTACTGTGTGTGTAATCATGATGTTAGGAGAATGATTCTCCCTGACTAACTTTTGTCTCTCTTTGATTAATGAGCATATAGAGAGATTATTTTAGACAGCGGTATCCATGACTTGCTTGCCCCGCATATTACAACGAACATGGCAGGTTTAGAAGCTTGGGTGTGGATTACCCTTTGCTTAAAATTGTGCGAGTTACGCGATTTGTATCTCTTGTTTAATGCAAGGGATTCAGAAGCTTGGGTGTGGATCATATTTTTCTTGATACTGAATAAGTTGCGCTATTTGGTAAACGCAAGGGTGTTTTCCACCAAATCATCGACCTGAGTTTGGTTGACAGAATCAACCATGTAGTTCCCGCCAATCATAATACTTATTTCCTTGTTGGCAACAACTTCAGGATATGCATGGCGAGGCTTGGATACCCACACTTTGCGGGTTCTCCTCGACTTGAGTACGGATGGGGGGTTAGCACTACCCCAAGAATGGAGCATTTTTTCATATGCTTGTTGGTCGAACTTTATGACCAAGGTCTTCTGTATCAAACCGACCAAGGCAGCATCAAGTTGAGCTATCACCTTCTCGTCAGAGGAAAAAATCATCCCCAACAGAGTCACCATCTTGTTTGCAAAGAAAATTTTAAATGAAACTTTTGTATTACAAACTTTTAAAGAAGAAAGAAGAGTACAAGAGATCCTAAACAGGAATCTAAGTACAATTGATTCTGGAAAAGTATAGATGTAGAGATTTGATCTATGGATGATCACTTTACTCCTTGGACCATACGGTGACAAAAAAAATGCAAGGATGCTATGAACAACTTGATGAGTTGAGAAATAAGAAAGCTTTGGAAATAACGACACGGCAAGCTTCTATTTCTCTTATTTTGTTCCTGAATTTAAACTCTTGAAAATTCTAACCTCTTTCCGCCTATGCCTCCCCTTTAATGGACGTACCAATCCTGCATTTATAGAGTTTATGAGGATGTATGCACTTTCGACAGTCTGTATTATATTACCATTGTTCGCGCACATTTGGTGGACTAGCACCCCACGTTCTTAATGAGTGGGTGCACAACTTGTTGCCTGCTTGACACGTAGCTTCCTATAGAAGGAAAGCATAGGTCATGGGGGAAAGTTATTTGTATACGTTTTATGAGGAGCAAGGCATATAGGATACATAATCGTAATGTCTCTTTGTTATTTAGAATCGTAGGCGCACTTTAGAAGTGATCTGGAGACTGGCACACTTTTAGAAAGATTAGCTATACAAGTACTCTTTTGAAGAAGAAGGTCATGATGGCGCACTTTTGAGAAAGTACCCATCTTGCGCAATTTTGTAGAAGTATTCATGATGACGCACTTTTAAAGTAGCCATATCAGCGCACTTTTTTTTAAAATTGGCGCAACGATGCACTTTTTATTGAAATTGATGCAACGACGCGCTTTTGAAGAAATAGCCATGATGTCACACTTTTGAAGAATTAGCTATCATGGCACACTTTTGAAGAAGTAGCCATGATGGCGCACTTTTGAAGAAGTAGCCATGATGGCACACTTTTGAAGTAGCCATGATGGAATAAGTTTCAAGAAGTAGCCATGATGACACATTTTGAAGAATTTGGCACAACGGTACACTTTTTTAGAAGTTGATTCCTACTGGCCACTAAACGACAACCTGGGTTTGCGTGTCATAGGTCAGCTGTAATGATGGCTTCTGACATCAATGACTGTTATTCAGCTGCCAGATTCATTGTATTTAATGTTTGAGGGAAAATTATGCATGCGATTTGTGTGCTTGTCTTTGTTGACAAACAGCTTAAAAAATCGAAAGAAAGTGCACCATTCTTCCCCTACTAAGTTTATTTGTAGGAAACTACATCATCCTCAAGAGGTGCAGTTTTTATGATTCTACTATTATAACTTCAAAAAGTATCAGCATAGACACTAAGAAGACGAAGATATCCTTGATATGCACCCGCCGAAGAATTTTAAAGAGCTTTCTCGGCCTTCACGAAATATTGGCGTACATCCGAAGGTTCATATCGAACCTCTTCGGGCGATGCCAACCATTCACCCATCTCATGAGGAAAGGAGTATCCTTTATTTGGACGAAAGAATGCCAGCGAGCGTTCAATGACATCAAGAAGTATCTCACTAATACCATAATATTGGTGTCTCCAATTATGGAAAAACCCTTCTTACTCTATGTTCATTCTGTGGATCATTCTCTTGGTACTCTATTAGCTCAAAAGAGTGATGCAAGCCATGAACATGATATCTACTATCTCAGTAGGATGATGGTCGGTGCCGAGAAAGAGTACAACCCTATCAAGAAGGAATGCCTCACTTTGATCTTTGCCATTCAGAAGATGGGCCATTATGTGACCGAACATGCAATTTATGTCATTTCCTGAGTCAATCCCCTCAGAGCACTCATGACCAAACTAAGGGCGCTAAACTCTCTATATGGGCGATGTTGTTGTCACCGTATGACATGGTGTTTATCCCTCAAAAGGAGGTCAAAAGCCAAGCATTGCCCGACTTTTTGGCACCTCATATAGTACCAGAAATATCTAAGCTTTACGACGATATTCCAAACAAAGTATTAGAATCCAACAGGACGATGGAAGAGTACATTTGGTAAATGTTCTTTGACGGTGCTTTAAGAATGGGACCCAAGGGCAATATCATCGCCGAAATGGGAATAGTGCTGGTTTCTTCCTATAATCTAGTCATTCATCGCGCATATTCTCTTATAGTGTCGTGTTCCAACAATGTATTAGAATACAACACTCTTATCAATGGGATCCAGTTGGCTAAACAATTAAGGGTGAACTATCTAGAGGCCTATGGTTACTTCAAGATGATAGTCAGTCAGGTCCGAGACGAGTATGAAGGTCGACATAAGATTTAGTCCCTTACCATGAAGCCGCAATTGGCATAATCACCACCTTCATCGGGTTCTTCATAGAGCATGTACCACGGCTGCAAAATATTAAGATAGATGCTTTTGTCGGTCTTGTACGTCTCTAACAATTCTCATCAAAGCCCAACAATTGATTACACTGGCAGGTCGAGATCTGGTCTATTATAGGAACAACCTCTGCATGTGTCAAAGCTATGCTGTAGAAACTAACATCAAATACTGGGGGTTTCCTTTTGTAGACTATGCTATTTACGGAATCCTTCTAGATGACCCAAAGGAAGACACTTTCGTTAGAAGACATTCCCTCCAGTTATGTTATAATGCAACCACCAAGATATTGTATCGTCGTTCGTATGATGGGATCTTGCTATGATGTCTATTTTATGTAGAAGTAAAGCAGACACTCTATGAAGCCACGACGGCACTTGTGGTGAGCACCAACCCTGTCCTAAGCTACAGGATCGTCTCCGGCATATGGTTTATTATTGGCCCACTATGGTGGCAAACACCATCAAATATGCAAAGAGATGCAGGATGTGTCAAATCCATGCCTATTTCATCCACCAATCTTAGGAAATCCTATACCCAACCGTGACGTCCTGGCCATTCGATGCGTAGGGCATGGACATTATCGGCCCAATTAGCCCTCCATCGTCCAATAGGCACCGATTCATCCTTGCCATAACTGACTACTTCTCCAAGTGGGTAGAAGTTGTACCGCTCGTTGAAGTAAAAATATCAAACTTGATCAGCTTTGTTTAACATCATGTTATCTACCATTTCAGGCTGTCTCGGAGGATCATCCACGATAACGGTCCAAAATTTGTAAGCCATGCTTCTACCAATTTTGTGATAAAAACTTAATCCAGAATGTAGCTTCGACGACGTATAATCCAGCGACAAATGGATTAGCATAAGCGTTCAATAAAACCATCATCAAGTTACTAAAGAAGTTTATTTCATCCAAAAAATATGACTGGAACGAGAAACTTAGGAAATGTCTCTTGGCCTATCGCACAATGGTTCCAACCCCAACTAGCAGTACGCCATTCTCAGTTTACTGGAGTGAAGTATTGCATCCTCTAGAGGTCCAAATTCCTTTACTCCGAGTGGCCCTCGCCAACTAGTTGACGGTAGAGGACAATTATTGTCGACAGTTACAAGAGTTGGAGGCGCTCGACGAGAAACGTCTCCTGGCTCAACAGCGTATTGAGCTATATCAAGCACATATTTTTGGAGACTTCAACAAGAAGGTAAAGGAAAGAGCATTCCAAGTTAGTGACCTCGTCTTGACCATAAGAAGACCAATGGTCATGACACAAGACGGCCAACATATTTCAAGCTACGTGGGAAGGCCCCTTTGTGATAGAATCGGTGTATTCCAACGGTGCATACTGACTCACGAAGCCTAACAAAGACTTCTTAATTATGCCGATCAATAAAAAGTTTCTCAAAAGTACTATGTCTAAGCAAGTCTTGTACCCACGTATCCCAAGCGAGGCAATTTTAATGTATAATGTTTATATTTCTATTCTATCCCAGCAGGTATAAATATACAGTATTTATATTTACTCCCTATAATGCATCATCAATCTATTATCTGTATTCGGGAGTCATGAATATGCAAAATATAATGGATCCCCAAAGCTCCCCCAGCGGAGTAGTCCCTAGGCTAATGAAACACTCTTATTGAGACCACCCAAAAAGTAGTTCCTCTAAGCAAATAAACATGTCCTCGAAGCCCAGTTGCTTCCAGGTCATCTTATTTTGTGATCCCCAGATGGATCAGAGATGCTCTCTCCCCAGAGATTTCTTCTCCCCAAAAAGAAAGGATCACCCCAAGCAATAGTTCATATCCATATTACCTATGAACATAATCTTGTCATTCTCCCCAATAGAGTAAATATGACAACACAAGAAAACAGTCATGTCCATATCACCTCTGCCTTGTTTTCTCCATTCCCGTAGAGTTAAATCTTGCCATGTTCGCATAACCTCTGAATAAGATATCTCTAGCAAAATCATATGTTTGCCATATCCATATTACCGTTGAGTAAACATTCTTTCCTATCGACTTTCTACCAATACGTCCATAAAAACTTTGATGGTGTCTGTCGTTTTAACTTATCATTTGTGCCTAGCCCTAGGAATACGAGGGATGATGAGTCCAAAAAACCTATCATGTCCACATCACCTTTGATAGGATATTGCTTCAAAATTATTATATGTACTTGATCAATAAGTATGCCACGAATAATAAGTCCACTAAAATTCTCCCAGTGGGATGTCCTTGACAGCTACGATATTATACTACGTCCATATCACCTATAGTAAAATATTGGTATTCACAAAACAAGACAAGTCCAGAAGAGAAGTTTTGAAAAAAGAAAAAAACTTTTCATTGATATTCAAGATCATGAGTACATATGTTAAAAATTTCTACAATCAGAACTTTTTCCATCAAGGTGCCCCTCCGAGCTGTTTCTGCTACCGACGCGAGTGAACTTGGCAGCAGAAGTCAATGCATTCTGGGTCATCCCTCCATCATACTCCTTATTGCAAACCTCAGTACATGGATAAGAATCAATAATGATGGATAACAAGGGAGGGATGATCAGGCGCTCTTCGACTATGCGGGAAGATTGAATACATGGATAAACAATCCAAATCTCGTAATCAATACTGCAGACGCTCAAATGGTGGCATGCCGTATAAAGGGGAAAAACGTAGCTAGCATGCCACATAAACAAGGTAGGCTATGTCGTGCCCCAATTTTCTCTAAATCGATAAACGTCCCCTAGACGTGATACCATGAGAGCGTAAGACGCGCCCACACAAGGCCTAGGCATAATGATATACTTTAGAAACATATGCAGAAGAGTATGCAAATGAGATATCACATATTAGAATAAAGAAAATTTCTTATTATTGATAATGAACAACTTGTTACAAACTCTTGAATCAAAAGTGAAAAGGGTGCCACACGGACTTACAACATGGATGCAAAATAAGATAGCCGATCAATACATTACATCCCTTACTAAAATTCAAATGAGCAAACCACCTTGGGTGCCTATTTCCACCATCTCCTAGGAGCTTCAAAAGGGTATATGAGAGCTCCTTGAGAATATGTACTTGCACTCCAAAAAGTCAAACACAAACGCGTCAGATCAGTAAAAATTTGAGGGAAGCTTTAGCTCCTCGTCTGATCGCCTTGGCTCGGGAAACCTGCTGCAACGAGGGTCAGTACTTTAAAAAGTACCGGTGAGGGCGAACTAACCCAACTCACCAAATCGACACCATATTTATGTAAACATGCAATATTATTATTATGTGATCCTTCCTTCTTGCCTTAGTTTAATTTTATAACAGGCGATAGAATGAAATGACATAACAAAAATGTGTCACCGCTCGGTGACTTTTACCTGCACCATCTAGAACACCTGTATACAAATTACCATGACCTTCCCTGCCACGAAGACATAGTTAGTTTGCACAATTTAAATATACATAAGGATCACTATCTTGACTAGCCATTATGGACTATAGTCTGAGTAGAAGGTGATGCTTGCATCGCAGATAGCGAGCCCCGCTACAAACTTCTGTCTCACCAATGCTAAGTTGCTAGTATGACTAACTGTTATTCCGCTTGGGACAAATTGACCCTGGTGCCCCGACGACTGTTCGCAGAAACCATATATCTTGTGCACAAGTTGTCCATGACTATTGACGATCTAAACACTAAGTTAACATACAAAGAATTTAAAGACATCTAAATGAACATAACTACTTTAGCACAGTACGATGACATAGTCTACCTGCTTATATACCACCTTTTGAACAGTTATAGATCAATAATTTCTAGTTACAATCAAAATATAAAACAGATACATGCATAGCGGACAAGCATGGAACAATATGATCATATAGTGATTTTTTGTGACCAACATTAAGTGTTTCAAGTCTACTTCTTCTTTTTATCTTGACTCAATTTTATTATTATGGTATCGTTGATCGAAATATATAACCGAGTCAGATTATTGATAATAAAGATTTTGAAGAAGGGCGCTAATCGGAAGTAAGGCCACTCATAAGTTGGTGAATGGGGAAGAGAAAGGGAAGATCTTTAGGACTCCGCTCGCAAGTCGCTTACACAATCACCTGTACGAATTAAAAGAAGATCAATATCTCATGCCTCAGTCTCCCAGAGTTCGATACAAAATACCATGTTCAAGGAATGAAGATTATGAAATCCATCAAAATTGTTCAAGAAAACGCAAGCCACAAAACCAACAAGAAAGCAACCAAGAGGCATAAAAAACGAGCAAAGAAACCAGTACAACAGAAAGGTCCCTCTTGACTCTGCTGCCAAGTCCTTCCTTGAGGCACGATCTGCTGAATATGGGACTTGATTCTGAAGAAACCAATCCATAACGAAGAAAGAATCTTGATTCAATCTGTTTCGATCGAACGATACCATGTATTTCTTAGTTATGCTCCCCGAAAAGGGGGAATAAGACTCTACATCTTAACCAACTAATAAAAAGTTTTATCCTCGAAACTTAAAAATAGAATCTACCCCTAAGAAAATAATGAGAAAAACTTTTTCTTCATGTTCGATTCGAGTTCCCAGGTCGACACCTCGACCGCGTTGTTGCGCCAAAGTATGCGCACAAGCAAGACTGCACGATTTTGGAGCTGCTTCTCTTTTTGGTTCAAGATCTGAACAGGAACTTCGATGTACGATAAGTGTGCCTGCAGATCCAGCTGATCAAAATCTATCACATAGCTCGGGTCATGCACATACTTCCTAATCTGTGACACATGAAAAATATCATGCACGTTTGACAGGGCTGGTGGCAATACAATTTGATAGGCAACTGGAGCAACTCACTTGAGGACTTTGAACGAGCCAATGAATCGTGGACTTAACTCTCCCTTTACTCCGAATCTTATGACTCCTCACATGGTCGAGACCTTCTGAAATACATGGTTACCTTCGAAAAACTCAAGGGATCGATAATGAATGTTGGCATAACTCTTTTGTAGGCTTTGTGCTACTTTTAGTCACTCTCGGATCAATCAAAACTTTTGGACTATTTGTTCTACTAGTTCTGACTCAAGGATTTAACACTCCCCAACTTTATCCCAGCAGATCGGTGACCTATACTTTTGCCCATATAAAGCCTCATTCAGAGCCATTTGGATGCTGGACTGATAACTATTGTTGTATGCAAATTTGACCAATAGTAGGTGGACTTCCCAACTTGAATTTGAATCGATCACATAGAGACATAATATATCTTCGAGCACCTGATTTACCCACTCTGTTTGGCCATTGATTTGAGGATGGTAGGCTGAGCTGCACTTCAACTTGCTCCCCATCGCTGACTGGAGGCTCTCCCAGAAATACGATAGGAATCGTCTGTCCCGATTTGACAATATAGAAATTGGCACTCTGTGCAGCCGAACTATCTCATCAAGGTATGTTTGGGTGAGGCGATTGATGCTCCTAGTAACTTTAATGGATATGAAATCCACTGACTTGGTTAACCGATCAATGATGACCCAGACTGTGTCGTTCCCCCGTTGCATCTTTAGCAAGCCAACTACGAAGTCCATGCTTATGTGCTTCTATTTTTATTCCAGAAAAGAAAGATTCTACACCTTTTCGTGCGGTCTCTGATGTTCTACTTTCACCCTCTGACAGGTTATGCATTATGATACAAAGCACGCCATATCTTTCTTTATGTCGTGCCACAAAAAGATAGTGCGAAGGTCTTTATACATCTTCGTGTTCTCAGGATGGACTGTTTAGGCTATATAGTGAGCTTCCACGAGGATCTTCTTTCTTAGTTCTGCATCATTGGGGACACACAGCCTTCCCTTCACTCGCAACACTCTATTCTCATCTATTACAAAGTCCTTCGCCTTCCCTGCTAGAATCTACTCGCACATTTTTCTTAGGAATGGGTCGTCCCTCTAAGTAAACGTGACTCTCTCTAATAGGTTAGGTATAAATCGTATCTGAGAAACTCGTACATCGTGGTATTGATTCAGAGTTTAATACCCATTTCCTCAAAGTCTTTTTGTAACCTACGATCGACGAACATAGATCCTGCAAACACTCGACTCAACATATCTGCTACAATATTTCCTTTCTCAAGTGTGTATTCGATCATCAAGTCATAGCCTTTGATCAATTCTAGACAACGCCACTATCGTAGGTAAGGTCTTTTTGGGTGAATAGTTACTTCAAGCTTTTGTGGTCAGTATAAATCCAGTAAGCCACTCCATAGAGGTAGTGTAACCATAATTTTAGTGCGAACACAATTGCCGCTAGTTTTAGGTCATAGGTAGGGTAATTTTCTCATACTTTTTGAGTTGTCTTGATGCATAGGCTATCACTATATCCCGCTGCATGAGTACACTCCCCAAGCCCTCCCTGACACATCGCTAAATATTTGGAATCCTGAGGTCTCGTCTGGTAGTGCAAGTATTAGAGCAGAGGTGAGGCATTGCTTTAACTCTTCAAACGAGGCTTCGGGGTCGGTGGACCACTCGAATAGGACTCCCTTCTGAGTGAGGCGAGTCAGAGGTGATGCTAACTTAGAAAAGTCCTTCATGAACTGATTGTAGTAGCCCGCTAGCCAGATGAAGCTTCGAATCTCACTGAAGGATGTATGCCGCTTCCACTCGACTATGGCTTCAACTTTCTTTGGATCGACTGAAATACCTTCCACAGAAATGATGTGCCCGAGGAAATATATACTGCTTAGCCAAAACTCATACTAACTCAGTTTTGTGGATAGCATATTGTTCCGAAGAGTCGGTAGCAGGGTCCGAAAGTGCTGTAAACCCCCTCACCTAAAAAATAGGTATTTTGTGTGTATTTTATATTTATTGTATTTATTTTAGCTTATTAAAAACCCAATTATTATATTAGGATACTTTACGGTAGTTTAAAGGATGACCCCAAAAATCTAAATCGCTCTTCGTAGGAAGTAGCCTACACTGGAGACACTACTCGTAGGATCTTCGCGTGACATAAAATTTGATCATTCAACATTAGTGTGGCACTAGTGGAACCACCGTAGTTTTCTTGTATTTAATATTTTGAAATTTTTTATAAACTTTATTTACTTTTATTTCCTATCCAAAATTTATACAATTAGTGTAAACCCCCTCACCCAAAATTAGGTCTACTTGGCATAGATAGAGAAATTAGGGCTAGTTTAGACCCAATTTAAAATTTTACACGGCATTTTATTTAATTTATGCAATAATTATATCACGTAGCGCACCTCACCGTTGCTTTGATAATTGGATCACTTCACTAGCCATTGCCTTCGGACAAATTTCACAACCTTGTCGTAGACATGCCAGCTTACTATTCTGACCTTTGTGAAACTTATAATCATGCTCTCTTGTGCTACATTTTAGCCACACAATATTCGTCGTGAACGTTTATATTTAATTCTATAATAATTTTAATTTTGTATCCTTGTGCATTCCAATCGCAATTGGAGACACAATCTTGACCCGTTTCGTACAACTTAATTAATGATAATATTCTACTTTAAGTCTTCTATGTCCATGATACTTCTGTCCTACCTAATTTTAATCCCATGTACTTCCAATTAATTTTAGAACACCATTTACACCAATTTTAATTAAATTGATGTAAGGACCCAACTTGACCCAAAGTTAGACCCAACACCAAACCAAACTCCCATGCACACCCTCAAGCTTCATACTAAATACGAAACATCCCTTTCATCAAATGCATTACACCAAACATGGTATTTCCCTCATTAAATCCCAAACTCACTTTCTGTGCAAATTTCTAAATTTTGGGGACTTATTTGCAAAAGTGCAGTGAGGTGTCACCATCCTATTGGTTTAAACCAAATGAAGAACCAAACCCCCTCCCTTTGATTGTTCCACTCTTCCACTCTCTCCTCCTTTTGGTTTGATATTCCCCTCATGTTGAATCTAGACCACTCATTCAAATGGAGCCATCCCCACCACACAATACCTTCACCTATGTATATATATATATATATATATATATATATATATATATATATATATATATATATATATATATATAAAATTTCTCATAGCCCCTCTCCCAATGCAAACCCCATCCCCATGTGTACTTGGCCGGCCCTAAACCCTAGGCTACCATCATCCTCATCCCCCACATGCAAAACCAACTCCTTCTCCATTATTTTCCTTCATCACCATCACCCTCATCCTTCAAAACTCAAACAAAAACCCTAAACCAAACCCTTCTTCTCCGACGAACTTTTCCGGCCAACTCCGGCCGGCCTTCCTCCGCCGAAGCGGCCGGTCACCACCCCACCACCTCCGTGCAGCACAGCCACCACCAGCACGAGCCTCTTCTCCGGCGAGCCGACTACACAACTCGACCATCTCCGGCCCGATCCCACTGCACTTGACTGCCACGACCATCCCTTGCCACCGGCACCTCCTCCCTCCGCCGACTATAGCCACTACCGCCATCTCCTCCGTTCTCCACCTCTCCTCCAGCAACCACCTGCTCGACACGTTGCACTGCACCGCCTCCCTCGAACGGCTGCCACTGAGCTCCTCCATCCCGTACCTCCTCCACGGCCAGCGCCACCGTGACCGCCACTACCAACACCTCTCCACTACAACCACCAATGTACTTCCACCCCTTGGCCAACCTCCTCCCGACGACCGGCCTCGACCACCCCAGCCTCTCCACCACCGTCCAAAGCCAACCTCCGGCCACCCTGTCGAGCAGCCACTGTGCACCACCACCCTCGTCCATCCCCATCCTCCTCGCCATGTCCACGCACCACCACCACCATCACGACTTTATCGCCTTCACCATCATCATCACCTTCACCATCATCATCGTCATCACCGACGTTATCATCATCGTTACCATCGTCAATATCGTCATCATCACCATCGCCATCATCGGCATCGTTGTTATCATCATTGTCATCATCATCGTTATCAACATCATCGTCGGCGTCATCATAGTCGTCACCATCGTCGTCATCGTCGTCAACCTTACCGTCGTCTCCGTGCATGTACCCCGAGGTACGAACTTATTCCCCACCTCTCATATTGTTATGTGTGTGCTTGTGTATAGGTCAGTAGGACATTAGTATTGCTCTATGACTGTTAGCTGATATCGGACCCTGAGTCGGTGAACCCCACTCGTGTACGTATACATACCGTACGCGTATATTATTCAGCTTGGCATATATATAAATATTTAGTGTATATAGTCTAATGGGTATGTATATAAATTACTGGTATTATTATTATATAATTATATGGATATATGTAACTAAATGCTAAGTAATAGTTATGACTAGACATGTAATTGTATTGTGCGACCCTAGGACACTATGGACTATTCCGTGTTTACCTTGACCATGTTGACCCTAAAAACTTGTGACTTGACTGCCTTGCGTACATTGACGTACTGACAATAGATGTGTTAGTTTGACTGTCTAATTGTGCGCAGTATTTGAAGACGCGACACCCGCGTAATTCAACGCACAAACTCACCGTGTTAGTTGACCCGTGTCACCCCTAGCGTACCCTCTGAGTCCAGTGTATTTATAGTTGTGCATGTGATAGTGTAATGACTGATATTGTATTATATTATATTATATATACATAGGACCCATTGAATTGTTCTGTGCGAATTTTGGAGCAGGTTATTGGTGCTACGCAGCTCTCTTGCCAGGTAAGTATACCTTGCCTTTGTTGTACTGTTTAAATTCAGTTATTATTTAGTTGCATATTTATTTATTTATAAACTATGTGCGTCCGAGAGAGACTCGGGTGCAGTCAACGAATGCGTTGACGTTAGGACTTGTGTCTGACCTAGTGTCTAGTAGACCCACCTAAAGTTGTGGAGTTATCGGTATGACTCCCCAGGCCTTGATATATTTCTTACACGTGTTGTGAGTCTCATATAGGGCACATACTTGCGTATGCGGTTGTCCACCTGTAAGTGTAGGCGTGTGACGGATAGGTATAACTGCTATTAGCAATGCATACTAGAAGACTTAGCAGTTATTAGTAGTCGGAGCATAGACTATCGTGGTACGATGGTCCAATCCTTATCCTTGTTTGGTTGTAAGGTTGGGCTATTGTTCTAACGATAGACTATGAGCCAGAGTTACGACGCCTTGGCGTAGTGGCTGAAGCGTGTTGTGGATACAACACGCATAGATCATTGGACGGGGAGGACAACTAGTAGGCGTATGGGACACCCACTTCCTTTATTTAGATGCCTCACTCGACGGAGTGATATGGACGTTATATACTATTCAGATGCCCCGTTCTTCGGAGTGGTATGGACGTTATATATTATGCAGATGCCATGCTCTTCGGAGATGGACGTTATTATACAGCGCCTTGGTATGGGGGCATATGTGGCATATACTAGCCATTTGTCACGATTGGTGAATTACGTTAGCATATGTCTAGCCTACGCTTTCCCATACACTCAAGTTCTCCTCAAATTGCATTCACTTAGATGGTTAGCGCACCCCTTTTATTTATTCAGTATTTACTTTATGGCATGTTTCTATGTATCTTGTTATGTCCCTTTGAGGACCTGGTCCCTTTCCAGGTGTAGATGTTCATGAGTATTCGCAGGAGCGCATATCTGGACTAGTTACTTATATTCCGAGCAGGTCTTCTCTTCGAGTCTCGTGATTGGTAGATGTTGTACTTATATTGTATTTATCTTGTTTATTCTATATTCTAGTTCGGTAGTAGATTTGTTTCCATCCGACTATCATCTTTAGATACTTTTCATTGAGATCTAGTTTCATAGATACTGGTCATTTATTTATATTTGATTTTATGGATGAGATTTAGATTATAACCTGTGACTTGTGATAGTTTTATTACTTGTGGATTGATATTCATAATACAGCGTACGCACGTGTTATGGTTTTCATATTTTGGAGTTGCCATATACATGCGGCTGGCATGCTTACGTGTCCTAGTCCTACATATTTTGGGACTGGGGCGTGACAATTAGCAACTCAAAATTTAATTGCTAGCATGAGACCCCCATGCCAATCTAGGTAATTTTTCTTTTTGTAAGATTGTTTATTATTTACATATTATCTTATTTCTTTAGAATCCCAAATCAAATCAAGATTATTAATAACTATTGGAATAGTGATTGACTAATTATTGACTATAAACCGAATTAGGAAACCACTAGTCCTATTCCTACCTTAATCCAAAACCCCCCCATAATCGAACAAACCTCCTTAGGGTCGACCCCCTCTCTATCCATATATATATAAATATATCATCTCCTCAACTTAAACCCTAAACCTAACCTAAATTTCTCTTTCCCTATCACCTTGCTGCCGATGCCCTCGCCCCATAGCAGCCGCACCGACCCTGCTGACGTCAGCAGCCGGCTACGCCGGACACCCCAAGACCGACCACCCTTATCGAGTCTTGTTCATCCTCATTTCCCCTCTATTAAGTCTTTTGCTTCCTCCAATCTTATATATGTGTGTGTGTGTGTGTGTGTGTGTGTGTGTGTGTGTGTGTGTTTTGATGATCAAACTCCCTCGTTTTATCTTGAAGAACCATGCAAAACCATGAACCCGAGTTTTGAGGTTCAACCCAAAATTTTTGTGCATGTATGAAACCTCCTTTAAAACCTTCTTTAAATCTTGTTAATGAACTTATAAAGATGTTATTAATATAGATTAAATTCAGTTTTATTAATAATTTTAGAATTATTAATGAAAATTAAATTAGAGTTTTGAGCATATTTTATGTGTAGTTTTTACCTAGTCTTGATGAATGCATGTTGGAAACCATTGAAAGTTGCTAGGACTTTCTTGTAAATAGTAAAACCTAATCTTCTTTTGGTGAAAGATCAAAATAAGTTTCTATGATGGTTTAAAATCAAGATTTATATATACTCTTGTGATTAATAACACATATATATATATATATATATATATATATATATATATATATATATATATATATATATATATATATATATATATATATATATATTGTATATTTAGAACCTATATTATTGTTGTAGGGATGAACCCGAATTAGCATGATGGTGAAGGAAATCCTAGCATAAGTTTTTTTGAAGTCCTACAAAAGCCTATTTAATTTTTTATAAAAGAAAAGGGTATTTATTAATTTTAATTTTAATTTTTACAAATATATTCAGATTTTATTTTTAATTATAAAAAAATTTGATATTCTAGGTGTTATACATAGCAAGTTGACATAGTTTTGACAAAACTTGACCCCGACAATTTCAGACTTAAACGTCACCAAAAAATCCATATTTTCTACATCTAAAATTATATTATTATTATATTTTAATTCTGATTTTTGATTATTTATTTCAGATTTACTTATTTGTCAAAATTGGTTTGGTGACGAGTCGGTAACCCGTTATGACATAGTTTTGGTTTCTACTACATGCTTGATCCATAAAATTTATAGGAGATGACCCTATCACTAAAAACCCTATTTTCCAATATAAATTCTAGAATTAATAGTTTTAATAATTAATGATTTAAAAATAGTTTATGGCAATGTTTAATGACTAGTAATATTTTGGTGTATAGTTACTTGTATTTACAACCAACCTAGAATTGATAACTAGATAATAACCTAATATAAATAGAAAAGTAGAGCCTAATTAGTGCAATATTAATTGGTAGGTGTTCGAGAATTTTTTGTGGAGAGCTCTGGACCAGACTTGTACACCTTGCTTGATTGTACTGTTCAATATACATATGCCTAGTTTTTATTTGCTAGTTGTGTGCACGTGTCTTAGAGTAGTAGACTTACCTAGTATATTATAAAAGTACATGGTATATTCTGACCTGACACTGGTTCATCAAGTTTTCTGAATGAGTGAGTGCATGGACTATTGTGTCGACTGGCCACTGATATGTGAGTTCGCGTCTTGTGTTAGTAGTTAGTGTTTGGTTTAGTTCCTAGATTTTATTAATGTAGTTGCATTATGTCTGCACTGCGTATACTATTCAGATGTTACATTGGGAGTGGAGAATCTACTAGTAAGCGTATGGGACATTCTTCTTTTTCTATATATAGTGTACCCCCGAGTTCCATCAAACACCTATTGGGAAGACAGATTCTTCTCTTCTTCCCCCTCATGCGCCACTAGAGATGTCTCTAGTGTATTTCACATAGATGGATTAGTTAACCTATTTATTGTTTACTGCTTTACTTTTATGCATATCGATTTCTTGTGTACTTGTTATGTCCCTCTGAGGACCTGGCACCCTTTTCCGATCCGGACGAGCATTTGTACTCGACGGACTACAGAGTTAGAGATTTTGACGAGGACCTTGAGGTGGAGTCATATGAGTTTCCTTGAGCGTCATGGATCATAGTTGCTTAGTTTCTTGGTTGTCCTTATCTAGTTAGCTGGCACCCGAACTATTTCATATTTGCAAAGTTGTATTTTTTTCAGTATTCTTGTGTACTTATTTTTATGGATTGTTCTCAACTAGACTTTATTTGTATTAGATTCTGAGACTTTAACTATTCTTTCAGTTTCCTATTCTGTGATATTTGTGGATGGGACTGGATTATTACTTGTCTGTGATATTGTGACTTAGTTATATTTTACAGCCTACTACGACTGGTTAGGTCCAATAAATTGGGTTCCTATACTTGTTCGTATAGATGGCATGTGTACGTATACCTGGTCCAAGGTATTTTGTGACTGGGGCGTAACATGTTTTAAGTAGTGGCCCATGTAGGTCGAGTTAGCCATTTCAGTTACATAACGGTACCGAGCTGGCTGCACCTAGGATTAGAGTTTTGGGTCTCATCCACACTTGACTATAACTTACCTTTCTTCCAACCCGTCCTATTTAAATAAATATTTGCATCCTGCTTGACGCATGTACTTTCCCTAATACTTTGTTCATCTCTTGCAGAGAGATGAATTTACGTAGCAAACGTGCCACCACAAGGGGCAATACGTCTCCAGGGGCCATTGGCCAATCCCCAGGAGAGACCTCGATGACTCCTCAACTTCCAGGATCGGATGGACAGACTAACAATTCGGTTCCCCCAGCTCCTTCCACGGTGCCTAATGGAGCTTTTCTAGCTCCAGCAGCACCGCAGGACGGCCAGACGCAGATGTTCCAATTCTTCCAAATGATGATGCAGGAACAGAGATAGCAGGCTGCAAAGCAGAGACAGCAGGCCGCCACACTGGCCGTTGAGCAGCGGAAGCAAGCGGCAGAGCAGAGGCGGAAAGCCGTCGAGATGAGGCAGGGTTTCTGACAACACTTAAGAGCTTGACTGCACTAGCACCCGTACCAGCTCAGGCACTAGCTCCAGTGCCACAAGCGCGTGTTAGTTCAGTAAATAATTTTGGACAGATGAACCCCAAGCCATATAAAGGCAATGAGAGCCCAGAGGAGACCATAACTTGGATAACCAATACCAAGAAGCTTTTGGAGGCGTCTTAACTGCCTATGAATTTATGGATGACATGCATTAGAAATCAGCTAGAAGGGAATACTCATCACTTGTGGGAATCGATGGAGCACCAATTGGGTACACGCCAGACTTGGAATCAATTCTTGGAGTACTTTGAGAAAAAAATACTCTTTTGCTACCGTGAAGGATGTATCGTACAACCAGTTCCTCCATCTAGAGCAAGGGAACAAAACGGTCGATGAGTACTATTCGGAGTTTGGCTGCCTGGGTAGATATGGCGACTTTCTGATACCCAATGACTTGGAGAAAGATAAGATATTTCCTCACGGCTGACTCAAGAGCTTCAGTACTATACCAGCTCATAGTCCCAGATCTCTTATGCTAAATTATTGACAAAAGCCTGGATTCAGGAGGCCATCAACAAGGGGAAGAAGAATCAACAGAGAATTCAGCAAGGACCAGCAAAGACACAATAAGGAGGGCCTACCAGACGACCAATAGGACAACAACATCAATATAGGACGGGGCCCTACCAGCTCAGAGAACCTTCAACTTGTCATTTCTGTGGCAAGAAGGCGCACGTACAAAGGGAGTGCAAGAAGAAACTGGAAACTTGCTTGGCTTGTGGATCGGGACAGCATCAGGCTCAGGATTGTCCACAACGTAGAGCTATTATTCCAGTTGGAGAACAGAAGCTAGCAGTACCGGTACCGGGAGCAACCAAACAAGGAGGAGGATTACTTCGTCTACCAGCACCAGGAGGCCAACATAGAGGACCTTCCTTGGCACCACAGGAAGTGCGGTTCGAGAGAGCAAGATAGCAAGCATAAGCTCAGAGGCAAGGGTAGGTATTTTCTCTGACTCAGGGAGGAGAATAGACTTAAGGGGAGGCTATTACAGGTTATATTCTAGTTGGAGAATTACCTGCTTTTGTTTTATTTGATTTTGGGGCCACTCTTTCATTCATATCATCTAGATTTATAGCAATACATAGAATAGCTACTTCCTCCTTGCCTAAGAGTTGGAGGATTCTTACCGGGGGAGGCATAATACATATAACTAGTACCTATAGGACTTGTTCAGTTATTGTTTGTGGTCGGAAGATGAGAGCTCGACTTTTGGTATTTTCAATGCCAAATTTTGACACAGTATTGGGGATGGATTGGCTTAGTCAATATCATGCAGTGTTAGATTGCCATAGAGGTTATGCTATCTTTAAGCCGCCATGTCAGCTAGAATTTTAGTTGATGAGAGGAACTACAAAGAAGGAAGTAGGCCAGTATGATGGAGCTTGCATGGTGATAGAAGTTGTGCCACCACCGATTGTTGAGGAGTTTGTAGATGTCTTTCCAGATGAGTTGTCGGGTCTGCCACCAGACAGAAAAGTCGAGTTCACTATTGAGTTGGTATCGGGAGCGGCGCCGATATCTTCTAATGTTTATCGGCTGGCAAAGAAGGAGCTAGAGGAGATGAAGGTGTAGTTGCAAGAGTTGCAGGATAAATGATTCACTAGGCTAAGTGCATCACCCTGAGGTGCCCCAATTTTGTTCGTGCTAAAGAAAGATAGAACAGTCCGTATGTGCATCGACTACAGAGCCCTTAATATAGTGACCATCAAGAATAAGTACCCTCTGCCATGGATTGATGACTTATTTGACCAGCTGAAAAGAGCACAGGTGTTTTCTAAGATTGATTTGAGATTGGGATACCATCAAGTAAAAGTGAGGCGCGAGGATATTCAGAAGACGACTTTTAGGACTCGCTATGGCCACTATGATTTCTTGGTAATGCCCTTTGGTTTAATAAATGCGCCGACCGTGTTTATGAATTTATTGAACCAACTATTCCATCAGTACTTGGACAAATTTTTGATCGTATTCATCGACGATATTTTGGTGTAAAAGAGTCATGAGGAGCACGAGAAATATTTGAGGAAGGTGCAAGAAGCATTAAGACATCAGAAGTTATATGCTAAACTGAGAATTGCAATTTTCTCCTAGATCATGCCTTTTTTCTTCGATATGTTATCTCGGAAGAAGGCATATCAGTGGATCTAGCTAAGATATTAGAAGTGAAGACATGACCGACCCCAACCGACGTCTCAGAGGTACAAAGTTTTCTAGGACTTGCCGGATATTACCGGAGGTTCATGAAGAATTTCGTAAGGATCGTAGAACCTTTGACAAGGTTGACCAACAAGGACCAGGAGTTTATTTGGATGGAGGAGTGTCAGATGGCCTTTAATGAGTTGAAGAAGCGCCTGATTACAGTGCCGATCTTAACCATACCTACTGGACCGGGATGATTTGTTATTTATAGCGATGCTTCCGAAAAGGGTTTAGGTTATGTCTTGATGCAGCACGAGAATGTGGTAGCATATGGTTCTCGGGAGTTGAGGATCCATGAGAAGAACTATCCCACTTATGATTAGAGCTTGCAGCAGTGATCTTTGCTTTAAAACTTTGGAGGCACTATCTATACGGAGAGAGTATTTATGCAAATTATAAGAGCCTAAAGTTTGTCTATACTCAGAAGGATCTAAACCTGAGACAGAGATGATGGCCCGACTTTATGACAGATTTTGACATTTAGCTGTAGTACCATCCGGGCAAGGCTAATGCAGTAGCGGATGCATTGAGTTGGAGACCGATGGCGTATTTCTTAACAAAACAAAAAGAATTTTTATATGATTTGGAGAAGCTGGGCATAGAGGTGGTTATGCCAGGAGAGGTTGCAATGTTGATGAACCTTCAAGTGCAATCATCATTGGTGGAGCGTATCAAGGCAGTTCTGCCGACCGATGTGAGATTTCATCGACTTCGACAAAGGACTGAAGCTGGATTACAGACTGGACTAAGGATACAAGAAGAAGGGACTTTGAGCTATGTGGATTGCCTCTATGTTCCTAATTAAGAATTTAGGCAGGAGCTAATGACGGAGTCTCATAGTTCAACATACTCTATTCATCCGGGTGATACGAAGATATACCGAGACTTGAGACAACATTACTGGTGGCACGGGATGACGCAAGAGAGAACATAATTTGTGGCAAAGTTTTTGGTGTGTCAGCAAATTAAGGATGAAAATAAGAGATCAGCAGGACTACTTCAACCGCTTCTCATGCCGGAGTGGAAATGGGAGCACATCACTATGGACTTCGTTACGAGTATTCCGAGGAGTCCAGCTAGCCGAGATACAGTTTGGGTGATTGTGGACAGATTGACTAAGGTAGCACACTTATTACCCTTTAGAGTTGGATAATCTACAAAAATTCTGGCAGAGATGTACATGAAGGAGATTATAAGCCAACATGGAATACCATTCAGCATAGTTTCCGACAGAGATTTGAGGTTCACATCACACTTTTGGAGAAGCATGCAGGAGGGCCTAGGAACTAGATTAAAGTTTAGTACTTCCTATTACCTGCAGACAGATGGACAGTCAGAGGGCACCATTCAGACATTGGAGGACATATTCAGAGCATGCATGCTTGACTTTGGAGGATCTTGGGAGGATCACTTACACTTGGTAGAGTTCTCTTATAATAATAGTTATCTAGAAAGCATTTAGATGGCTCCTTTTGAAGCATTATACGGAAGAAAGTATTGATCGCTAGTATATTGGAGTAATATGCACGAGAGACAAATACTCAGACCAGAGTTGGTGACTCTTACAATAGAGAAGGTCAAGCAGATTTAAGATCACCTTCGAGCAGCGCAGGATAGACAGAAGCAATATGCCGATGCTTACCGTCGACCACTAGAGTTCAAGGCGGGAGATTATGTGTTCTTAAGGATCTTCCCTACTAAAGAAACCATTAGATTTGGTGGTAGAGGGAACCTTAGTCCGAGGTACATCAAACTATTCGACGTATTAGAGCCTGTTGGCGAGGTTGCTTATAGACTAGAATTACCGCAAACCTTGGAGGGTGTCCATAATGTGTTCCATGTTTCACAATTGAGGAGATATATGGCAGATCCTATCCATGTACTAGATCATTCTGAGATTACCGTGGTATTGAGTTTGTCTTATGAGGAGCAGTCAATTGAGATTCTCGACGACACGGTGAAGATGCTAAAGGGGAAGAACATTCGACTAGTCTGTGTTGCTTGGAAGCATCATTCACCGGGCGAATCGACTTGGGAGTAGAAGGATTCGATGTTATGACCCGCACCCGGATATTCGAACATGAGTACATGGGTATGCCCAATCTATGCCGCAACATCGGCGGTAGAACGATGTCTAGGTCAATTCTAACTAATATCTCAACAATATATATATATATATATATATGGTACCTGTCAATCATCTCAACTCCAAACGGAGGAACAATATGGTATCTTATAAATGTAACTATACTCAATTATAATGCAAACTAAGGAACATAAAGTACGAATGGAATAACAAAGAGAAGAATCAAGATACAATCCACAAGTCTAAAATAATATACATACCGTGAATCTCAAAGAAGTCTAATACAAAACCAACACAATAAACTAAAACTCCTCAGGCTCTGCAATTAAGTCCTCCTGATCTATAGGAGTATCCTCGAATGGTAATCCCTCCTACGGCCCATATAATATAGGACACTAATTTATGAGCCAATCATCTGGAAAAATATTTCCAGTCAGGATTAGAGCAAAGTACATACCTCTGAAATCAGTTTCAAATACATAATCGAGCATATAAAATAGATAATAGAAAAGAATACAGGATATCGAAATATCTGAATAAAATAAACTAGAGAGGTAATATACTGGAATAAAGAACAAGCAATATGAATATTTGCAATATAAATAAATAACTAAAATTTAACTAATGTGCCTCAGAATACAAGTTCAGTATTTGATCGGTTTTGGTTGAACACGAACAATAAGGTAACTTGATTATAAGTGTGGTATGTAATCGACATATACATGAATACAATGGGGCTTTGATCATATAATCAACTCATACTCCACCATCCCCAACTGTTTCGGATAATAAACGGAAAAGATAATATGTAAAAAATAAGGTCTTATACGAAAACCCGTTATTCTTTTATGTTTACAAACAAGATTGTACAATTTAATCCTATACGAGGATGACTAAGTATAATTTATTTAATCTGGGTAAATATAGCTATAGGTGCCTGATCTGCAGTCGATCACTTTAGCCCTTGGACCATACGATGTTGAAGGAGTGCCGTGGAAGACAGAAAGCAGCTTCGAAGGTTGCTAAAGAGGGTGGATGCTCGATGCCAAAGTCGTCGATCTCGTCTCTTTCCCTGAGCTCTGGATTCTCCTCTCTCTCTTGACCTCCAATTTCTTTTCTCTCTTTGACCTTCAATTTCTTCCCTTTGTATTTCTTCCCCTTCAATTTCTTCGACCTTTTCCTCTGTTGATAGAGGTCTCTATTTATAGAGTTTTAGTGACAGTGACCACTCAGTCGGTGTAAAAACCGAGTAGTGGAAAGTACAGCACCCTTTTACATGATGGTTTAAAATAACCAATGCCTGCGTATAGATGACCTTTTGAGTGAGCATGTGACGCGTGTCCAACTAAGGGACAAACGCGTATATCTGCTGCGAAGATCACGGCGTAGAAGCCACGTAGGTAGTTATCCCTTGTGTAGAAGAGGTTGGCGTAGAAGCCAATAACTGTCACCATGACATAGAAGCCGAGTAGGCTTAGAAGCCGAGCAGGCGTAAAAGTCGAGTGGGCGTAGAAGCCGAGATGATATGGACGTTTTGGCCAAAATTATGGCTCTTGGAGATATAATCAAATCTCTTGCATTAAATACAGTAATCTGCCCCCATCCTACGCATTAAATGCAGAGGCTTGTCTTTAATATTTGTATCATTCTGCGCATTAAATGCAGATACGTGCCTTAAATTCTGTATGAAGAGTAACTGCTGACGTGGCGGTTTGTTTGCCTTCTACGAAGCGTAAGAAGCTCACGTCTGCCTGTGTAAAACTGGGCAGCGTATTCCCTTATATGCGTAAGAGTAGTTTACACAAAGGGAATGTCACTAAACGATGGTTCGATGACATTTAATCAAATCTCCTGCATTAAATGCGGGGATCCGCCATTATCCCGCTTATTAAATAAGGAGGCATATTTTGAAGGCCTGCCACCCTTCTGTGCATCAAGTGCAGAGACGTGCCTTGGGCATCTGTCAGTATTCGGCGCTTTAAGTGCAGAGACGTGCCTCGAGAAACTGTCATCGCTCTGCGCATTAAATGTAGAGACGTGCCTCGAGCCCTGTACGAAGTGCAGCTTTTGACGTGGCAGGCTATTTGTCTTCTTCGGAGCGTAAACAGCTCACATCTTCCTGTGTAAAACTAGGCAGCATATTCCTTCATATGAGTAAAAGTGGTTTACGCAAAGAAAATAGCAGTAAATGACAGCCTGGGTTGCAGTGTCGCGCCATCATTATACCTGTCGCCTGGGTAGTCGTTCAGTACTCTTTGCCAGGAGTCCCAATGTCAGGTTCATTACATGATCTGACAGGTTCATTTGGAAGAACACGAAGCGTTCCTCGTACACTTTAATGCTGCATTGAAAGCGAATGAGTTTTACGCCATAAAGGCGATAAAGCACCCTGTTTACGCTGAAGCAGCCTGGACATACTGTATTACGCGGATGGTCCTTGAGCCTATATTTTTATGCTGTGCTCAGCGAAAAAGCTCTGTTGCACGTTTGATGGCTCTGAGGTCCTCTGTTTACGCTGCCCTGCATCAATATGCTACGTATAGCTATCCAGCGTATTTTTTATGCTTCTACAAGACCCCCTTCAAAGCTTTTAAATTTCTCGTAATTTGAAATACTTTGAATAAAGCATGAACCGTTCCTCGTAACTCGAAATGCTCTGAGCGGAGCCTGAAACGGTCAAGCCTGACACATTCTTTCATGGCTGACTTTATAACGGAGTTATTGGGGATCGGTGATCTTTTTCGCCTATAAAAAGGCTGAGGAGTTTTCCTGTTCTCCCCATACTTCCTTCACCATACAGAGATGATGGCCGGTGTTCATCGGGTCGATTTGAGGAAGAAGGAGATCATTTTCTTCCAGTATGTAATGAGCCAAAAAAGACGGCGTCTTCGAGCAAATATCCTCTGCAACGATGGATCATTGAAGGATATCATAGCCTCCTTTGCTCGGAATAATCAGCAACTTTGTATAGTGGTTCTTCGGGAGAGAGGAAGGGTCATATTTCACCATGCAGCTTACAAGCGGTGCCTTCTCCCGTTACCTCCGTGGACGAGAGCAGATAGACTAGCTCTGTCTAGGATTGAGTTGGGTGAAATATCTTAACTTAATCTGTCACGGCGTTGGATGTAAGAAAGCAGATTTACTCTGCTTTTCTTCTGTTGGAGGATGGGTCTATGCCCAGTTTTGTATCCTTCCACCGTTGACCAATATGTCAGTCAGTTTGCGGTTACTGGCTGACTGCCGGAGAAGATGGATGAAGAATGCCGCCCATGCGAGAACCTGGCCGAAACAGATTCTGGGCACGATCTTCAGACGACGATGAGGGAGTCCTTTGTAGACGAGATTTCCCTTATATGTAATCATAAAAATAAAGAAAACCCTTGTAGACTGGATTTCCCTCATATAATCATGCTTTTAATTTTAATAAAATTGTCTTTCTTCTTTGCATATGATCATCTTGCCATACTTTGCTGTGAAGTCTGAATATGTGTAGCTTTGACACATCTGATACTTTATGCCGACTCTGTTAGAAAGAGTATTAGGTCCTGTCCTGTCTTTTACACATAACTAAGGATGCACATAAAGCCGTTTTAGCAGTCGAGTGCTCGAACTGTCCTTCTGTTTAGGAATGAGAAACCGCGTAGAATTCTGAACTGTTACTTCTGATAAACAGAATTTTTTTTGTTCAGACATCATCTTCAAGAATAATTTCTCGAAAATCCCTTGGAACAGGACGAGAAATGGCTGTCAAACTGAGTCACCATCTTGAATTTGTAGATAAAATACTCAGACTGGAGTCTGGATGAACTTCGAATCGACCCATGGAGAAGAATAATTTTCAATGTTGAACTCTGTATGCTTCGGGTACTTGGGGCATTTTGAGGTTAAGAAGGAGTATCTTCTGTGTGAACTCCTGCAATTGACCGTCTTGAGAATTTGTTCAGATGTACTGTACTGGCCTGCGCATCTTTCAGATGTGCGGGAAGTCATAGAGCGTAAAATCATAAGTTTGCAGCCTCTGAGCGTAAACTAAACACCACCGAGCGTGAAATCATAGACTTGTAGTTCCTGAGCGTGAAGTCGTAGATTTGTAGCCGTCGAGCGTAGAAAGCTCCTTGGCGCAGAACTGAAAAAGAAATCTTCCGAGCGTGCAGTTGTGGATCTGTTGCCTCTGAGAGTAAACTAAATGCCACCGAGCGTGGGATCATAGATTTGTAGCTGCTGAGCGTGAAGTCGTAGGTTTGTAGCCTCTCGAGCATAAAAGCTACCGAGCACAAAGGCATCCGGGCGTAAAACCATAGACTTATAGCCTGTGAGTGTAAAACCGTAGATCTGTAGCTGTCGAGCGTAGAAAGCTCCTTAGCGTAGAAACCACGAATCTGCTTTGCGCAAAAACTTTTCGAATTCGATGATTGTCTGCCTTCTCTGAGTAATAGGCTGACGTAGTCCCCAATCATAACCAAATATTAATTAGGAGATTTGGTTCGGGATTCGAGGAGTCCATCCGAACTCTATATATACCCCAAGTTTCTGAGATAAAAACTTTTCATCCGTCTTCTGCAAAAGAAAGCCTTGGACTGTTCGAGTTCTTCTTCGTCTCTTCTCCGAGATTTTCAAATTTTCCAGTAATGGCCCCGAAACAAGTCCCCTCCATTAAGGGAAAGAAGGTTGATTCTTCTTCTCGTTCTTCTACTCAAGCGAGAGCGTCTTCGGTCGGGCAAGGCAAACTTCATTCTGAGCGAAGTATCCCGCCGACGAGCAGTGCACCCGGCCTTAAAGGTAGAGCTTTTGGGACAAAAAAGAACGACTGAAAATCCTTTGCACACGTTGTACGAGACCGCGCTAGGTCATCTTTTGTGCTGATAGCCTCTTTGAGGAAGATGATGCACAGAGACGTTTCATCTTTTATGCCCTTATTTCTAATGTGTCAGCGCAAAAACTCCATATTTTTGCAGTCTGGCGTAAAAGCTTTGGCTGTCAAAAGTTGGCGTATAAAATTTGAGTGTTACGCTTCTGGATGAAGATTCTGGCGTAATGACTCAATTTTACCAGTCTGGCGTAAAGCATAGACTGTATACTGCCAGTCTTGAACTTTACGTTTTTAGGAAATGGATTCCAGCATAATGGTCAAGTTTTTACGGTCTTGGCGTGAAGCACAGACTGTTGATTTTCGGCGTTTGCTGCAAGTTTATAGGAGCTGACTTGTCTTTCTTGCACCTTGCAGTTAACTTGCATGCGTCTCCGCTAGCCGATGTGATGGGTTCTGCCGCAGGGATGCTGCACTCCAACTACCTGGAGGACCTGTCACACGTGACATTTCCTATCTCCGGGCCCCAGTATCCCGAAGGAAGGAAAATTCTGATATCGGCTCAGGGCGAGCGTACGCTGCTGAACTTGATCAACGGGGAGCCCCTGACATACATAGACAGGGACCAATACCTAAAGCCGGCTTTCCTCTTCGGGGACATGATTGACAAGCAGTCCCAGACGAAGCCCAAGAGAGAACTCTACGTTTTCCCTGTCGGGAGCTTGGTTTTGTATCTGCCCAAGATGCCGAGAGACTATCCCATCTCGACTTTCTTTCATGCTACACATTCCAGGCGGATATCGTGGACGCTGACTCCCGATCTTTACGGCAGGCCGGGGAAGATCTTTCATCTGAAAGGAGCTGACCAGGGGTCGTTTGTCAGCCGCCCTTCCGGCTCTGTGACGATGTTCAGGGGACTGTACCTGGGCAGTGTCCTGAGTGAAGACAGCTTAGTGATCCAGCCGGTCCAATTATCGACTTTCTGTAATGATTTTATGGGGCACGGGGGAGTATACCCCAAGGTGAACCCTTGGTGCGGTGGGTGGATCACCCCTACAAACCTTCGATGGGCTCGCTTAGTTGATTGGGCCCTGAAATATTTTTAGACCGAGTTGGAGAGCATTGGTCTGTTTGCAGCTGTGAGTGCCACCAGTGTTGGGTTACCTCCAAACCCCAACCTATTTCTGGCACTGATGGAGTAATATATTTCGCTCACTGGGACTTTCGTCACTCAACTGGGGGAGTTGGGATTGACCCTCCATGAGATGGCAGAGATCTCGAGACTGCCGATGGGGGATACTCCATATGAAGAGTATGTTCCCACGAACCGGGAGCTGGGGGATTCAGACCCTCGGGTAGTGGAGGTGTACCAGGAGATGATGTGTCACTACCTGGCTTGTACCACTTTTTATAGTGAGCCCTCAGATTTGGCTCACATTAATAAATGGACGTCCTACCTCTTCTTTCACCAGTCCAGGACTGCTAAGCCGGAGAAGGTGTTGGAGGGCAAGGATCTGCCTGTGAATCCTCTGAGCGTGCTTAATGCTTAGGTAGTCGACGATCTCATGGTAGACGCTGGAGCTCCGGACTTGATCCTCGATGAAAGGGTAGGACAGTATCTTGTAGGCACTAAGGCCTATAGTTATTTGAGGTGCTACCGCAGGCCTTTGTCCAGGGAAGCCCAACTGGCTGGCTTCCTCTCTATATGGCTGTGCCACTGGTGGTACCTGGCATCGCATCTGCGGACCGTATTCACCGCAACACGCTATGGCCTGCAGTGCGTCTGGTGTTCGGGGCAAGACTGGGCTTGCTTCCTGCCATGGTGTGCCGCATTCAAGCTGGCCTGAGGGCCATGACTGACGGGCTGCTCGCCGATGAAACTCGACGTGATAGCTTTCCCAGGGTAGAATTACCATACCTGTATCTGATGGGATGGTTAATTCTTCATAACCCCAGGGTTATGTCTTCCGGCTCCGGCAGTAGTTCGGGGGCTAGTTTCTTGTTGAACTACCAAAAATCTTCCTGGAATGTGACCACGGTTCTAGACTGTCGGCGGGTGCTGGGCTTCAGTCACAGCTGGAAGCTCTTCTGCACTGTCCCCTCCGTACATCGTAATCAATCGGGGATTAGGCTTGAGGATTCCGGTAGAGAGAAGACCAATCTTTCTCCTAAAGCTTTTAATTGGTTGGTCTGTATTAGACCTTCCCATTGACTATACAGGAGTGAAGACCATTGCTTCTTGGAGCCCTACCTGCCTAGTCAGTTTGCCAGGCAGTTTGGGTATGATCAGTTGCATGTGGGCAACGCCGTCACCAGCTTCCGGTCCAGGGGTGGACTCATTGATGGAGCGAGAGGATGGCGATATTTTCTCATGGGTTGCACTGGAGCAATTTTTACTGTGCCGGTCATTACCCTCTCCACGGAGCTGCGCATCCTGCACTCGTATGCCCAGTTCTATGTGGCAACAAACACCTTCCATCGCGATTTTGATATACATTGAAGTTTTATGGTGCCCTCTTCCAAGTTTGGGAGAAGAGTCAAAGTCCCATCGGTTTCTTCTGACGAGGGTGAGGAGTCCGTTACTCCAGATGAGCCTCTGTTGGCGGTATCGAGGGGTAAAGTACCTCTGCCTGCAGGGCCTTTGGTAATCTCCGGGAAGCGAAGGGCTCCTACTCCGAAGGAGACTTCCCCTCACAAGAGGAAGAAGAAGACGGTTAATCGTCCTCTCCGGATTCCTGGTATTGAGGCTCCTGGAAGTGAGCCTGCATCTCCCCATGTTGGGGATGATTCTTTGATTGGAGGTTCCTCGCCTTTTAGAGAGGGAACCTCTTCAGTTCTGGCCGATGGTGCCGGAGAATCTCTGCTGGAGGCTGCCGTCGCTGCTACTGCTTCAGGTAGTGGAACGAGGTCGCCTTCGGGGCCGAGCCGAATAAGGATATATTTGTCCGGATCAGCATCGGGAGAGACCCCTGCCGTGCCTGTAGGTGCACCTGGCGAGATTCCAGCCGATGAGCCTCGGTTGGAGTTTGACGAGGACCTGGAAGACTATTTGCCAGCGTCAGTTAGCAGACCCCTTTCTCCAGGTATGATACTTGCTTAGCATCGTTAAGAAATAATTTAGCTGTATAGGCCGCAGATGCGACATATATGCCGTCGGCCATGGGTAAATGTCGTCTTCACGCCTCTTTTTAGAAAAGTTAGCATCATTTCGATACTAACTTCCTTTCGTCCTCTTTTCAAGGGAAGACCTCTTCGGGGAGGGCAGTGTAGATGCGCCCTTCGGCTCTGTGTTAGGTCCTGGCGGCGACACGAAGGTGGCTGATTTTGAAGAGGAAACATCTTCGGGTGCCGGCTCGCCTGTCGACGAGATTCTGATATCTCAAGAGGAGGACGAGCCTGTCATTGCGACAATGCCTCCTTTGAGTATGCTGGTATCTTCGTCCGGTGTTGGCGCTTCTTCTTTCGTCGCACCACCTGTTGAGGCGACGGTCGTAGCGACATCGTCTGCGGTTGTTCTTGGAGGGGGACTTGCCAATATTGAGGCCACTCCCGGCGTCCATTCGAATTTAGCTGCGCTGATCGAGCAGTACACCGGTATCTTTTACGCTACTTTGAAAATGTTAATATCAATGGTATTGGCGAAGAATCTGAGCTTTACGTCACTGAAGAGGTGCTCCCAGTCCGCGATAGTGTCGATCCGAGAATTCGACGACACTGGGCTAGCCGAAACGCTGGAGGAGATAGTTAATGGTTTGGAGCAACCCATTAACGAATACTTGCAGCTAGCTCAAGGCAATGTTGAAGATCTGGTCCAGGCTAGATACGACTCCATGACTGTGCGGCTTGCCGAATAGATGGCAGGCGTAAATAAATCCATCCAGACACATCAGTAGGAGATGGATGAAGGAAAAACTGTCCTGGAGGAGGCCATCGCTCTTCAAACAAAGTGCCAGGCCAAGCATGAAGGGAATGTAGCGAGGGTCCGCAAGATGGAAACAAAACTCGCTCAGGCAAATGAGTGGGCTTCTCAGTCGTTGGAAGCTCTAGTTGTAGCGGATAGCCGATTGGGCGTAGCACAACAGAACTTGGCGCGTGCAGGAGTCGCCCGTGTTGGTTTTCTTCGGGCTAGAGCCGAATTGTCCCTCATGAGCAATGATGAGGCACGATTGGAGCGGGCTCGTGCTGATGTCTTGGATTCCAGGACTGAGAAGATGGCCACACTGGCGCAGCAGCTTCGCGACCTGACCGCTCCCCCAAAATGATGTACTTTTGCTTTTGCTTTTCAATGTACTTTCGCTCTTTTTTGGGAATAATAAAGAGGCTTTTATCTGACTTTGTGGACCCATTATTTCGGAATGTAAATAACAGGTTTGGGTGAAAGTGATATCAGAGATAATATGGACGTAATATACTCTCGGTAACTTTTAGCAGGATACATCTATTCAGAGGTTATATGGACATGATAGAAATATGCTTTTTAGCTAAAATTTGTACACAAGATACTATCAGAGGTAGTATGGACGTGATAGGTCTTGAAGTTCCAAATTAGTTAAACATATCTATTCAGAGGTTATATGGACATGATAGAATACGATCCAACTAGTTTTATTTTGAAAGTAGTTTTGTCAGAATGAGGTTTTTGCCATATTCCACTTGAGCAGAGGAGGTTAAGCATAGTACCTTTTCAGGAATTTGCCATTGATAGGAGCCATTAACAGGTCTCCATTAGGATGGGCTAACCTGTAAGCGCCGTTTGAGAACGTCGTCTCGATCACATAAGGGCCTTCCCATTTGGGCTAGAATTTGCCCTTACTTCTGTGAGTAAGAATCATCGGCCTTCTCACAACTAAAACTAGCTCGCCGACTTTGAATACCCTTTCCTTCACTTTTTGATTAAAACTCTGGAAATGCGTGCTTGGTAGAGCGCGATGCACTGTTGAGCTTGGAGGCGTTTCTCGTCTAATCCTTCTAGCTCTTGAAGCCTTAACAGGTTATTCTTTTCTTGAGTCAACTCATTAGCTACGGCTATCCTGAGTGACAAAATTTGGATCTCGATGGAGAGAACTGCTTCACTCCCGTAAACTAATGAGAATGGGGTGCAACCTGTCGGTGCCCGTACCGTTGTGCGGTATGCCTAGAGATATTCTTCCAGCTTCTTATTCCAATCCCTTTTGTTCGAAGAGACGAACTTTTTCAAGAGCTTGATAATGGTTTTGTTGAAAGCTTTCACCAAACCATTAGCAGCAGGATTATATGCCGTAGAGGCGACATTCTGTATTCGATTTTTATCGCAAAATCGATAAAATGCTTGGCTGATAAATTGAGGCCCATTGTCATGGATTATCCTTCGGGGTATCCTAAAGCGGTAAATGACGTGATGCTTGATGAAGCTGATCACATTAGATGCCTTTACTTCAGCAAGAGGGATCGTCTCTGCCCATTTGGAGAAGTAATCCGTGATGGCCAGTATGAACCGGTGACCTCTGGAAGAAGACGGGTGAATAGGACCAATGATATCCATACCCCATGCTTTGAAAGGCCAGGATGCAACCGTAGGATGTAGATGTTCGGGAGGTTGATGGATAAAGTCTGCATAGACCTGACAGGCTGCATTGTCTTGCATACTTTATTGCATCTGTGATCATAGTAGGCCAGTAATAGCCCATTCTCTTGATGCGATCCTGTAGCTTAGGACCGGGTTGATGCACTCTGCATACGCCATCGTGGGCTTCACGGATAATTTGCTGTGCTTCATCACCAGAGAGACATCGTAATAATAGTCCATCATAAGACCGGCGATATAGACATTATGACGATGCGTCGAAATAGAAGCGTAATGATCGTCTTTTGACGGATACTGCTTCTTTAGGATCTTTTGGCAAGATTTCATATGCTACGAAATCTATAAAGGGAGCTCTCCAGTCTCTCCTGGGAGGATCTGTGTCCACCGCGTAGCTGCATTCTATGTGAAAGTTATTTTTCACACAGAATAAATCTCTGTTAAGAAGGATTACCGAATTTTGCCTTCTTATAGGGGTAGCCAAATCTGCAGCTAGACTGGCTAGGGCATCAGCTTCCAGATTCTGAGATCGAGGTACATGCTCTAGGAAGAATCCTTGAATGTCATGGCTATCTCGACCGTTGCTTGGTGATAGGGGATGAAGTCTGGATTCCGGACTTCATATATTCTTCTGACTTGATTGACGATCAACAGAGAATCACCGAAAGCTTCCAGAGATTCGACGCCCAATTCTTTAGCGACTTAGAGACCAATTAGTAGAGCATTGTACTCTGCCACATTGTTGGAACAGGGCTCGCTAAGAGAATATGCTCGATAGATGACAAGCTTATCAGGAGTAACCAGAATAATTTCTACTCCTGAAACCACGTTTCCCCTGGGACCAGTTCTGGAGGCACCATCGAAGAATAGTTGCCATGCAACCCTTTCTATTGCAAAATTACACTCTGCAACTTCGTCGGGAATGTCCTCGTACAACTTGGAGGCCTCCGGGATCGGATGAGCAGCTAGGAAGTCAGCCAACGCTTGGCCTTTGACGGACTTCTGGGGGACGTACACCATGTCATACGGTGTCAGTAACATCGTCCAAGTCGCGAGTCAGGAATTAAGAACACTTGGCTTGTTCATCAGTACCCGAAGAGGATTGATCCTGGAGATGATGTGAATGGTTTGGCCTGTGACATAGTGTCGCATTTTCTGAATAGCGAACATCAGAGCCAAGCATTCTTTCTCCACTGGATTGTACCGGTGTTCAGCTCCCACCATCGTCCTGCTGAGGTAGTAGATAGCCTGCTCATGACCCATCTCGTTCTTTTGTGCCAGAAGAGCTCCCAGAGAATGATCCATCGCTCGAACATACAACACGAATGGTCTTCCTATGACAGGAGGTACCAGAACTGGCGGACTAGTGAGGTAGCGCTTGATATCATCGAACGCTTGCTGACAGGCTTCGTCCCATATGAAGGATACACCTTTCTTCATGAGACGAGAAAATGGCTGACATCTCCCAGAGAGGTTGGATATGAATCTCCGGATATAAGCCAGACGACCTTGAAATCTCCTGAGTTCCCTCAGATTGCGGGGTGGTCGCTTTTGTAAGATGGACTTGACTTTATCAGGGTCCACTTGAATGCCTTTGGCAGTAATGACAAATCCTAGAAATTTGCCACTAGATACCCCTAGAAAGGACTTTGTAGGATTTATTTTGAGTTGATGTTGGCGCATTAATTCAAATACTGTCTTCAAGTCTTGGATGTGATTATCCTTGAGGCGGCTTTTGACAGCTACATCGTCCACGTAATACTCTACTTTTTTGTGTAAATGCTCATAGAATATGTTACTCATAGCCCGTTGGTACGTAGTCCCGGCATTCTTCAATCCGAAGGGCATGACCGTATAGCAATATACCCCCAATGGTGTCCGGAAGGCAGTATGCTTCTCGTCTTCAGGATGCATCTTAATTTGATTGTATCCTTAAAATCCGTCCATAAAAGACATACATTCAAAATCGCATGTATTGTCAATCATGACGTCTGTGATGGGAAGAGGAAACTCATCCTTGGGGCAGGCTATGTTCAGATCTCGGTAATCAATGCAGACTCATACTTTCTCATTTTTCTTCATGACCGGGACAACATTGGCGACCCAGTCGGGATGTTGTTCTTCACGAATGAAGCCACAGGCTATCAACTTCTTGATTTCAGCTTCAATGGCGTCCATCATATCCGGGCGGAACCGGCGTTGGTGCTGCTTCACATGCTTCAAATCGGGCAATATATTGAGCTTATGAGTAGCCACCTTTGAATCAAGGCCTGTCATGTCCTCATAATTCAATGCAAAGACGTCGATATATTCTTTTATCAGCTAGATAACTTCTTCCCTTTCTGCTTCGGAAAGATTGTCACTGATAAATATCGGCTTTGGCGAAAGTTCATCTTCCCCAACGTCAATCTGGATAACTTTGTCTTCAGTGGGAGGTTCTCTCTGCTCGAAGCAGAACTCCCATTGTGTATCCATTTACTGAGCCCAAGCGTCATTCTCAAACAGTTCAGATTCTTGTTCGTCTGATTCGAAGGAATCTGTCACTACCATATTTACTGATAATGTTCGCTCGAGAGTATGAGATGAGTCGGAGGGCGCCGAGCTATTTTGAGAGGAGGAAAAGATATCCTTGTTTGACTCAGGAGTTGCGAGGGAGGTGGTATACCCTAACCCGAAATGAGTTCGTTGATAGTAGGGATCGCCGTACAGCGGCATTCGTCTGCCTTTCCCATAGTTGAGACCCGGTTCCAGCTTCAAGTTATAACCCATATTTTGCATGATCTTCAGAGCTTGCGGGCTGTATCTATGAACCTGTATTTTACCGGCATCGTCGTCGGAAGAATCCTCTTGCACAGTCTGTTCATTGCGCATGCGGCCGAAGACTATTGAATGCTGACTGCTGCAAGTAGGCGGGACAATGAAAATAGAATCCTCATGTGGTCCATATGTCGTCGTGACATTGGATGATGACGCTACTTCCCATATAAACGGATGATAGGAATCTATAGCTTCCAAGAATTTTTGCGCTATAGGTTCCATATCGTCGTAGGGAGAGGATTCCTGATTTGGCGCTGAGGCATTATCAGAAATTTTGTCTATTTCGCCAGGGACGGGAGACTGAATTTTATACGTAGAGCGCGGAGTAGGCTTCTGGACTAGCGCTGAGGCTTTGTCCGAAGTTTCATCTTTTTCGCCAGGGACGGGAGACTGATTTTTACACACAGAGCGCGGATTATACTTCTGGGTTAGCGCTGAGGCATTGCCAGAAGTTTTGTAGGCCCTGTCAGAGACAGGCGACTAAATTTTATGCGCAAGGCGCGGAGTATACTTCTGGGTTAGCGCTGAGGCATTGCCAGAAGTTTTGTCGGCCCTGTCAGAGACAGGCGACTGAATTTTATGCGCAAGGCACGGAGGGAGCATTGCTACAACCTCATTGGTCGGAGAGATAGGAGAGATCAGAGAGTCCACATGAATGGTAGAGGATGTCTTGGGCATCCAGACCTTACGCAGCTTCCTGTTGTTTTGGACGGAGAGGGAGGGAGAGCTACCCCCTGTTCGAAGCATGTCTTCATAGGCAGACTGGTCGAACTAGATGACCAGTGTCTTCTTCACGGATCCTACGGATACCGCATCGTGTTGAGCAATAGCTTCCTCATCAGAAGAGAAAGATGTCCCCAGCAGAGTCGCCATCTTATTTCGGATAATAAACAGAAAAGATAATATATGGAAAACGAGGTCTTATACGAAAACCCGTCCTTCTTTTATGTTTACAAATAAGATTATATAATTTAATCCTATACAAGGATGACTAAGTACAATTTATTTAATCTAGGTAAATATTGCTATAGGTGTCTGATCTGCAGTCGATCACTTTAGCCCTTGGACCACACGATGTTGAAGGAGTGCCGTGAAAGATAGAAAGCAGCTTCGAAGGTTGCTAAAGAGGGTGGATGCTCGATGCCAAAGTCGTCGATCCCTTTTCTTTACCTGAGCTCCGGATTCTCCTCTCTCTCTTGACCTCCAATTTCTTTCCTCTCTTTGACCTTTAATTTCTTCCCTTTGTATTTCTTCCCCTTCAATTTCTTTGACCTTTTCCTCGTTGATAGAGGTCTCTATTTATAGAGTTTTAGTGACAGTGACCACTCAGTCGGTGTAAAAACCGAGTAGTGGAAAGTACAGCACCCTTTTACACGATGGTTTAAAATAACCAATGCCTGCGTATAGATGACCTTTTGAGTGAGCATGTGACGCGTGTCCAACTAAGGGACAAACGCGTATATCTGCTACGAAGATCATGGCGTAGAAGCCACGTAGGTAGTTATCCCTTGTGTAGAAGAGGTTGGCGTAGAAGCCAATAACTATCACCATGGCATAGAAGCCAACTAGGCATAGAAGCCGAGCAGGCGTAGAAGCCGAGCATGCGTAGTAGCCGAGATGATATGGACATTTTAGCCGGAATTATGGCTCTTGGAGATATAATCAAATCTCTTGCATTAAATGCAGAGATCTGCCCCTATCCTGCGCATTAAATACAGAGGCTTGTCTTTAAGATTTGCCATCATTCTGCGCATTAAATGCAGATACGCGCCTCAAATTCTGTACGAAGAGTATCTGCTGACGTGGCGGTCTATTTGTCTTCTGCGGAGCGTAAGAAGCTCACGTCTGCCTCTGTAATACTGGGCAACGTATTCCCTTATATGCGTAAGAGTAGTTTACGCAAAAGGGATGTCACTAAACGATGGTTCGATGACATTTAATCAAATCTCCTGTATTAAATGTGGGGATCCGCTATTACCACGCTCATTAAATGAGGAGGCATGTTTTGAAGGCCTGCCACCCTTCTGTGCATCAAGTGCAGAGACGTGCCTTGGGCATCTGTCAGTATTCGGCGCTTTAAGTGCAGAGACGTGCCTCGAGAAACTGTCACCGCTCTGCGCATTAAATGCAGAGACGTGCCTCGAGCCCTGTACGAAGTGCAGCTTTTGACGTGGCAGGCTGTTTGTCTTCTGTAGAGTGTAAACAGCTCACATCTGCCTGTGTAAAACTAGGCAGCGTATTCCTTCGTATGTGTAAAAGTGGTTTACGCAAAGGAAATGGCAGTAAATGACAGCCTGGGTTACAGTGCCGCACCATCATTATACCTGTCGCCTGGGTAGTCATTCAGTACTCTTTGTCAGGAGTCCCGACGTCAGGTTCATTGCATGATCTGACAGGTTCATTTCGAAGAACACGAAGCGTTCCTCGTACACTTCAATGCTGTATTGAAAGCGGATGAGTTTTATGCCATAAAGGCGATAAAGCACCCTGTTTACGCTGAAGCAGCCTGGACATACTGCATTACGTGGATGGTCTTTGAGCCTATATTTTTATGCTGTGCTCAGCAAAAAAGCTCTGTTGCACATTTAATGGCTCTGAGGTCCTCTGTTTACGCTGCCCTGCATCAACATGCTGCGTATAGCTATCCAACGTATTTTTTATGCTTCTACACCTACTAATACTAATGGATCCAATCACGACATGTTACAAATACGAATATGGGCACACTAAATACGAGAAGTATGTATACACGAATAAGTATACTGAACATGAGCAGTGTGTGAACACAAAAATATAAACAATCAATATCCAATACACACGATAAAATACATGTGCAGGAGTATCCGTTGAGCACGGTAGGGGATAACAACTCCAGATAGGATCCATGAAGTACTTGTAAACCCCCTCATTTAATTCTATAGATGGTCAGGTAGGGATTGGAAAATTTTTGTTTAGTAGCAGATGTTTGAGGTTTAGAGTAGAGTTGCATATGTCTGTTATTTATTAATTAGACCCTTAGCGCACCCTACCATTGTTGATTTATTCGGAGCCCAATATCAGCCCATAAATTCCATCGGACTATTGTACTTCTGTCTTGACTCGCCAATTTAGGCACTGAACTTTTTTGTCACACAAAATCAAATCCGTTGTGCCTTAAATTAATTGCACAATTTCTTGTATCCTAAATCCTATAATTTAATTTCATGTCGGACACTTGTGTCGTTACGCTCAATTTTGAGATACCAACTTAACCCGTTGAGCCAGACCACCTTAAGGGTCCAAGACTGAGTCCAAGCCCCCACCATTTTTGACCTTTGTGTCATTTCCATATTTGGACCCAAGTGCCCCCATTTAATTTAAAAATGCGTGACACTTTAATTCTAATTAAATCGGGGATACCATTTTTGATTAATCCTATTTTAATCCCCAATTAATCTCAATGCCCTTTTAATTAAGTCCATGCCAAACACACAACACCCCCTCACCCTACAAAACACCAAACACCAATTGTCCCATAATTTTCCCATTATTTCATGTATTTGTACAATTATCCAAATTTAAGGGGCTTAGTTGCAATTTTTGAAATAGGTGTCCTAACCTCATTGGTCTAGGCCAAATGGAGAAGCCCCATCTCCTTCGACTTGGTCAAGACTCCCTCCCCCTCTCATTTGGATGAAGAAATAAATTTCTCCATATGTAATCTCCACCACTCATTTGAAATGGGCTCATCCACACCATCCAACCGCCTACACAACTCCCTATATAATGTCTCTTTCTCCCCTCTTCCCAATGCAGGCCCTAATCCCCATGCCTAGAGAAACCCCCACCCCCTTTCTCTCACCTCCCTCCTTCTCTATGCAAACCCAGCCTCCTCCATATTCCTTTCTTCTTCTTCTTCTTCTTCTTCTTTTCTTCTTCTCCTTCTTCCCTTCTTCTTCTACTTCACTTTACTGCTCCAGCCAACCGAGCTGCTGCTCCACCGCCGGTCTCCGGCCGGCCACCCACTTCTTCTTCGGCCTACCATCTCCAGCGAGCCCTGACACATCGCCACCACCCTCGGCGTTTCCTCCACCCGAGTCACCACCACTACCAAGCCTCGATCACGACGCTCGTGCTCATTCGAGTGCCTTCTCCTGGCCGCGAGATCAACGTTCCCATCTGATGAATCGCTATTGCCTGTGTGCCGAGTCCCCATGTTAGTTCTCGGTGCTCGTTGAATTGAGATGCCAAACCCAGCACACCCCAACCCCGTCGAGGCTCCGCCCACGCCTCCTCCGTCCGTCGTCGCACTCGTGCCCGACGCTAGCCGTCGAACATCGGCCGAGGCGTCACCAATACCTACGCACGATGAAGAAAGCATTCGCTTCCATCACTGGAGTATACCCATGATCTCTTTCGTCCATGTCGTGGCAAGCTCGCCGCCACCCCCGTGAGCACTGGCGGAGCATAACCTGTGCTGGTTGCCGGCAAGAGGACGAGGACTGCGCTCAGCCCACAACCTCTCCATGTCATCTTCCTTGTCCTTGTCATCTCGCTCGTCCAGTGGATACCGCCCCAAAGAGCGCCCGGAGCTCACGACAGCTGAAGTTTAACCCACGCGAGTGGTCAGCACGGAACGAGCGGGCTTGACCACCCAGTTAAATAGATCCGTTCACAGTCTCTGTCGAGAGTCACGCTACCAAGCCAAGCTGCAGCCGAGGCCGAGCTCCTTACCTTCAGGAGGCTCCCGTCGACCCATGGACCATTGAGCTTAACTGTGACCATCTCGCCATGGCGACAAGAAGAACAAGAAGAGAAGAGGAAATCGAAGAAGGATAAGAAGATGATGAACATGCTGTGGCAGTGATTCACGCTTGGAGGAGGAATAAAAAGACAACAACTATATTTTTCTTTATTAACCGAACTAATAGGTAAAATACCATTTCTACCCCCTATCTTATTATTTGTTTACCCTTTCTAACTGTTATTCAGTACATAAAATTTTATAACGAATTGATGCTGTGATTTATCATCGAGGAGCAGTTTTTACCATGAGATGGTGTGCGATATCAGACCATTAGTCTGTGATTGAGGACTGATAATACTAATGAATTTAAATTGAGGAGGGGTTTTATTGTGAAGTGATGATGCGATATTAAAATATTGATTAGTATCGAAGAGTATATTTATGTTTAGGTGATGTGTGTGATATCATTATATCGTTCATAAGATTGAGGATTTGATTACTAATAACGGAATCGATTGAGGAATACATATATGTATTTGTGAGAGAGTGTTTGAATACTGAACAAATGTTTGTGAAGGTTTAACTAGATAATAATTATTCTTTTGAGAGTGGTAAAATAATAATAAGTTAATTAAGGAGTACTTTATATGGTGAAATGGTAATGAAGGTTATAAAGGAAGGCCTAATATTTAATGAGTAATTATTTTGAGGAAGACATAATTAAACGTGATGCTAATATCTATAAAGGCCAGAGGAGACTGAGGATTGGATCAGGGTTTAATTAACTGAATATCGTAATTGAGGTTGGGTTTGATAATATTATACAGGGGATTAGTTTGAGTAGATGTAACGTACTCCGAGTCAACCTTGGTCAACCCTCTAGCGTCGTGTCCCTTTGAATTATAGCTGAGTCTGAGCATATGTTTAGACGTGTGTCCCATCCCTGTTTGCCACATGATAGTTTATTGATGTAGTTTGTACCTCTTCTCTAGGTACTACGGGACTCGCGGACTTGGACGTTATACCGGATTCCCATCTTCAGATTATAGATATTTATTGTTTCTTTATGTACATTGTGCGCGTATTTTTGTGTACGATCGATACTTCACGTCCGGATCACAACTGGGAGCAGACGTTCGTCATAACATCTTAGAATAAATGTTAGATATTCGTAACACCTCGATATACGTACCTAAGTATATCGATACCCCAGGACACACTCAAACACTGTGATTGTGCCAGATTCCTGTATCCTGATACTGATATCATGACCAGAGACTGGGACGACCTTATGGTCGTGTCTGTTGAGTTATTTCTGTGTGTCGAGACTGTTAGATAGAGGTTCAAGTTCAGCACACCATCGTTGACCGCTTGGGAAGGGGAAGACAAATACTAGACGTTTGGACTCCTCTGCACGCGCTTATATATATATATGTATTGTTTCTGTAGTGATCCTGTATCTAGTGTGGTTGTATCACCCGTGTGACTCTTTGCCCGGAGCTGCAGTACGTCCCGTGTGTTTCCGTGTCCGGAGATACGGTTTTATTTTGGATAGCCCACGCGTCGAACGTTGTCTTTAAACTGTGTCTCACTTGTTTGGTTATGATAGATTACCCTGTCGTTGTACTTGTACTTTATGTTTACTTGGCATGCTGTGTTTTTGTACCTTGTTACGTCACTCTGAGGACCTAGTTCCCTGCCAGTTTTACAGCATAGATAATTATGGAGCATTTAGAGTTGTTGTTGGAGTTGCATGTCTTGCGGGCATGGTACCAGGTACTCACATCATATTTACCGGCATTATGGTTATTTTACATTGATTATTCATCTGCTGTTGTAGCCTAGTTTTTATAGACTCGTACTTCTTCTCGAGTCTATTCGAGTTGGTGTGTTATTAGGCGGCCGACTTTAGCACATATAGCTCTTTCTTGTATACTTCTGTACATTGTGGATTGAGACATAGAGGTTTACATTTATGGGATATCTATATAGTGCCCTTTATATTATATAGCTTATAGGTATTCGAGTCAGACCAAAGTCTGGTCGAATGCGTAGCTGGCGTGTCACGTATTCCTGGTCCTACGTATTTTAGGACTGGGGTGTGATATATTTTTGTGGTGGCCCATGTCGGTCCATTTTAAATCGTCTTGGTCACCTGACTGTATCAAGCGAGCCTGCAAATTAGGAATAGATATTATGATTGTTGAATAGGATCTCAATCCATAATCGATTTTAAAAACTCTTTGTATGTGATTATCGCCCTTGGACTTACAATTTGCATTCGTTAAATTTCCGTCAATATCGTTATCATTGATTCTCATCCCCTATTATTCGGAAGACGGACGCTAGTGCCTGATGGTTCCCTCCAGAAGAAGATCAAAGACCAGACGACAGAGGATAAAATTCGTATAATATTCCCTGAGAAGATTGTTACCTTATTAGGATAGATTGATATGTTCTTTATGGATTCTAAAACTAGTATGGAAGGCTAGCAAGAGAATTGGACCCAGTAGTACCCTACCCGTGCTTGAGATAGCAGTGATCTTGGAAGTACTGGCAGCAGGGAAGATTGTTGATCATGACCTAGAATAATTCATGGAAATACATAGCCTGATGATGGAAACTAGTGGTTGTATATGATAGCAATACTAGGAACGATGATTATGAGCTAGAGGAGATAAAAATTTTAAGATCTCACTTGGAAGATAATGACCGGATTCCAGGAATTCTAGTATGTGCTTGAGTGATACCATTATTGTACTTGTGACTTGGAGAGAGAAATAACGAAAAAAAGAAATTTGAGGAATAAAATTTTTTAGAAAACCTTGAGGAGAAGAGAAATTATACATTAGGCGAGGAATTTTTTTTCTTTTGAGGATTGATGTTGGAAATAGAACAAAAGAAATTATTATGAGGTTTAGTCTAGACTATAAACTTATCCTAGACATGGTTTGGTTGAGCCAATACCATGCGACGCTGGATTGGCGATATGGTTGCATTATTTTTTGACCACCAAGTTACCCTGAGGTGAGTTTCCTCAAGGAGCCCAGGAGTAAGGTGCCCATCTACCTCAGGGGCACACAATGAAAGGTGAACTAGTGTACCCCGCATTATATAAGTGTTTGAGGATATGATTTTAGAGAATCTTCCAGGACTGCCACCTGACAGAGAGATAGAGTTGCTATAAAGTTGACTCCAAGAGCCAAGCCAGTTATTTTCCCGTCTTCAGACTAGCACCGATAGAGTTGGCTGAGTTGAAGGTCCATTAGTAGAGGATCTCTTAGATAAGGGTTTCAGTCGGGCTAGTATTTCTCCATGGGGAGTACCCATCGTATGGTGACGAAGAAGGACGGGACGGTACGTTTGCGTATTGATTTCATGGACGGTATATTTGTGTATCGATTATAGGGTTTAATGCAGTAACGATAAAGAACAAGTACCAATTGCCACACATCGATGATTTATTTGATTAGCTTAGCGGCGCATATATATTCTCGAAGATCGATCTTAGATCAGGCTATCATCAGATCAAGGTACGGAGAGAGAACATTCTGAAGATGGCTTTTTGGACGTAGTATGGACACTATGAGTTTCTAGTCATGACGTTTGGTTTAACCAATGCGCCAGCAGTATTTATGAGCCTGATGAACAGTATTTTCCACCAGTACTTAGATAAGTTCGTGATGGTATTTATCGATGACATCTTGGTATATTCTAAGAGCCAAGAGGAACACGAGAGACATCTCAGGATCGTGTTGGAGATGCTGAGACAGAAAGGCTGTATGCCAAGCTCAGCAAATATGAGTTATGTTTAGATAGAATAGATAGTCTACGTATCAGGACAACTAAGGGTTCATGAGAAGGACTATCAGACGCACGATCTAGAGCTAGCTGCAGTGATAATTGTACTAAAGCTATGGCGATACTACCTTTATGAAGAGTGTGTTGAGAATTATACAGATCATAAAAGTCTGAAGTATGTCTACACGAAGAAGGAGCTCAACATGAGACAGAGGCACTGGCTAGAGTTGATGACAGATTATGATATCGAGTTGCAGTACCACCCTAGCAAGGCGAATGTAGTAGCAGATGCCTTAAGCAGTAAGACCATGGCATATTTTTACGACTCATCGTCGATTGTTAGAGGATCTTTAGGATTAAGATCGTATTGCCAGGCATGGATGGACAGATGGCCAGTCTTGAGGTTCAGTCCATATTTATTGAGAGGATCAAGGCAGCCTTGCTTACAGATACGAGATTTAGACGAATACGAGATTTAGACGAATACGAGAAAGGACAGAGGCCGACATGCAAACGGAACTCAGGATTCATGAAGACGGAATATTGAGGTGTGGAGATCGCCTATATGTTCCGAGTGGCGAGCTACGCCAAGAGTTGATGACCGAGGCTCATAGCTCAATTTATTCTATTTATCCCGGGGGTACGAAGATGTACCGAGACTTGAGGTAACATTTCTGGTGGCATGGGATGAAGAGAGAGATTGCAAGATTCATGGCGAGATATTTAGTTTGTCAGCAAGTCAAGGCTGAACATCAGAGGAGTGCAGGACTATTGTAGCCGCTTCCCATTCCCGAGTGGAAGTGGGAACACATTACCATGGACTTCATCACAGGATTTCTGCGAAGCCCTCGCGGGAAGGATACAGTTTGAGGTTGTCGTGGACAGACTCACCAAGTCTGCATATTTCTTGCCCTTCAGAGTTGGGCAGTCCACGGATATATTAGCTGACATGTATATGAGGCAGTTAGTAGGACTACATGGAGTGCCTGTCAGCGTCGTATCGGATCGTGATTCCAGATTCATGTTATATTTTTAGCAGAGTATGCGGGAGAGCCTAGGAACTCGTCTCAAGTTCAATACTGCATATCATCCACAGACTGATGGCCAGTCAGAGCACACGATACAAATATTAGAGGATATGTTGAGAGCGTACATGATTAATTTTGGAGGATCTTGGGAGGACCATCTACACTTAGTGGAATTCTCCTACAATAATAGCTACCAGGCTAGCATCTTGATGGCACCTTATGAGGCACTGTACGACAGGGAGTGTAGGTCACCAGTATGTTGGAGTGACATAGGAGAGAGTCAAATACTTGGTCCAGAGCTGGTGACACAGACAGTGGAGAAGGTCAAGCAGATTCAGAGCCACCTGCATGCAGCACAGGACAAAAGAAACATTGGACAGATACGCACCGCAGGCTATTGGAGTTCAAGGAGGGTGACCATATATTTTTGAGGATATCGCCTACTCGTGGTACCATCAGATTCGGAGGCAGAGGCAAGCAGAGTCCGAGGTACATCAGGCCATTTGACATCTTGGAACGAGTTGGCGAAGTGGTATACCGTCTTGCATTGCCTCCATCATTAGAAAGAGTGCATGACATATTCTACGTATCGCAGCTGAGGAGATATGTCGTAGACCCTAGCCACGTGCTTGATCATTCGAAGATTACAGTCGGGCCCAGTCTATCTTACGTAGAGCAGCCAGTTGAGATCCTCGATCGCAACGAGAAGACTTTGAGAGGGCAGACTATTCGACTTATCAGAGTTGCATGGAAGCATCATTCGCCAGGCGAGTCTACCTGGGAGCGCGAGAATTCTATTCGACAGCGGTTCCCGTATTTATTTGAGGAGCAAGGTACGAATCTACATATGACATTTGATTACTAGTTGTTTTTAAATTCTCTTAGCTATTATCGTGCTTTACTTTTAATTTTGGGGACAAATTTTTCTAAGTTGGGAAGAATATAAACCCTCTTATTTAATTCTATAGATGGTCAGGTATAGATTGGAAAATTTTGGTTTAGCAGCAGATGTTTGAGGTTTAGTGTAGAGTTGCATATGTCTGTTATTTATTAATTAGACCATTAGCGCGCACTACCATTGTTGATTTATTCGGAGCCCAATATCAGCCCATAAATTTTATCTGCCTATTGTACTTCTGTCTTGACTCGCCAATTTAGGCACTGGACTTTTCCGTCACACAAAATCAAATCCGTTGTGACTTAAATTAATTGCACAATTTCCCGTATCCTAATCCCATAATTTAATTCTGTGTCGGACACCTGTGTCATTACCCTAAATTTTGAGATACCAACTTAACTCGTTGAGCCGGACCACCTTAAGGGTCCAAGACTGACTCCAAGCCCCCACCATTTTTAACCTTTGTGTCATTTCCATATTTAGACCCCAAGTGCCCCCATTTAATTTAAAAGCGCGTAATACTTTAATTCTAATTAAATCGGAGATACCATTTTTGACTAATCCTATTTTAATCCCCAATTAATCCCAATGCCCTTTTAATTAAGCCCATGCCAAACACACAATACCCCCTCATCCTACAAAATACCAAACACCAATTCTCCCACAATTTTTCTATCATTTTATGTGTTTGTGCAATTATCCAAATTTAAGGGGCTTAGTTGTAATTTTTGAAATAGGTGTCCTAACCTTATTGGTCTAGGCCAAATGGAGAAGCCCCCTCTCCTTTGACTCGGTCAAGACTCCCTTCCCCTCTCATTTGGATGAAAAAATAAATTCCTCCATATGTAATCTCCACCACACATTTGAAATGGGCTCATCCACACCATCCAACCCCCTACACAACTCCTTATTTAATGTCTCTTTCTCCCCTCTTCCCAATGCAGGCCCTAATCTCCATGCCTAGAGAAACCCCCATCCCCTCTCTCTTACTTCCCTCCTTCTCCATGCAAACCCAACCTCCTCCATATTCCTTTCTTCTTCTCCTTCTTCCCTTCTTCTCCTCCTTCACTTCACAACTCCGGCCAACCGAGCTGCTGCTCCACCGCGGGTCTCCGGCCGGCCACCCACTTCTTCTCCGGCCTACCATCTTCGGCGAGCCCTGACACATCACCACCACCCTTGGCGTTTCCTCCACTCGAGTCACCACCACTACCAAGCCTCGATCACGACGCTCGTGCTCATTCGAGTGCCTTCTCCTGGCCGCGAGATCAACGTTCCCATATGATGAATCCCCATTGCCTGTGTGCCGATTCCCCATATCAGTTTTCGGCGCTCGTCGAATTGAGATGCCAAACCCAGCACACCCCAACCCCGCCGAGGCTCCGCCCATGCCTCCTCCGTCTGCAGTCGCACTCGTGCCTGATGCTAGCCGTCGATAATCGGCAAAGGCGTCACCAACACCCATGCACGACAAAGAAAGCATAGCGTCCATCACCGGAGTATACCCATGACCTCTTCCGTCCATGTCATGGCAAGCTCGTCGTCACCCCCGCGAGCACTGGTGGAGCATAACCTGGGCTGGTTGCCGACAAGAGGACGAGGACTGCGCTCAGCCCATAACCTTTCCATGTCGTCCTCCTTGTCCTTGTCATCTCGCTCGTACAGTGGATGCTGCCCCAAAGAGCGCCCGACGCTCACGACAGTTGAAGTTTAACCCACGCGAGTGGTCGGCAAGCAACGAGCGGGCTTGACCACCCTGTTCAATAGATTCGTTCACAGTCTCTGTCGAGAGTCACGCTACCAAGCCAAGCTACAGCCGAGGCCGAGCTCCTTACCTTCAGGAGGCTCCCGTCGATCCATGGACCGTTGAGCTTAACCGTGACCATCTCGTCATGGCGACAAGAAGAACAAGAAGAGAAGAGGAAATCGAAGAAGGATAAGAAGATGATGAACATGCTGTGGCAGTGATTCACGCCTGGAGGAGGAATGAAAACACAACAACTATATTTTTCTTCGTTAACCGAACTAATAGGTAAAATACCATTTCTACCCCTATCTCATTATTTGTTTACCCTTTCTAACTGTTATTCAGTACATAAAATTTTATAATGAATTGATGCAGTGATTTATCATCGAGGAGCAGTTTTTACCGTGAAATGGTGTGCGATATCAGACCATTAGTCTGTGATTGAGGACTGATAATATTATTGAATTTAAATTGAGTAGGGGTTTTATTGTGAAGTGATGATGTGATATTAAAATATTGATTAGTATCGAAGAGTATGTTTATGTTTAGGAGATGTGTGTGATTTCATTATGTCGTTCATAAGATTGAGGATTTGATTACTAATAACGAAATCGATTGAGGAATACATATATGTATTTGTGAGAGAGTGTTTGAATACTGAACAAATATCTGTGAAGGTTTAACTAGATAATAATTATTCTTTTGAGAGTGGTAAAATAATAATAAGTTAATTGAGGAGTAGTTTATATGGTAAAATGGTAATGAAGGTTATAAAGGAAGGCCTAATATTTAATGAGTAATTATTTTGAGGAAGACATAATTAAACGTGATGCTAATGTCTATAAAGGCCAGAGGAGACTGAGGATTGGATCAGGGTTTGATTAACTAAATATCGTAATTGAGGTTGGGTTTGATAATATTATACAGGGGATTAGTTTGAGTAGATCTAACGTACTCCGAGTCAACCTTGGTCAACCCTCTAGCGTCGTGTCCCTGTGAATTATAGCTGAGTCTGAGCATATGTTTAGACGTGTGTCCTATCCCTGTTTGCCACATTATAGTTTATTGATGTAGTTTGTACCTCTTCTCTAGGTACTACGGGACTCGCGGACTTGGACGTTATACCGTATTCCCATCTTCAGCAGCCGGACGCAGGCAAGTGTACCTTGCCACCTAGTATTTCAGATTACAGATATTTATTGTTTATTTATGTACATTGTGTGCGTATTTTTGTGAACGATCGATACCTTGCGTCCGGATCACAACCGGGTGCAGACGTTCGTCGTAACATCTTAGAATGAATGTTAGATATTTATAACACCTCGATGTACGTACCTGAGTATATCGACAATCCAGGACACACTCATACACTGTGATCGTGCCAGATTCCTGTATCCTGATACTGACATCATGACCAGAGACTGGGATGACCTTAGGGTCGCGTCTGTTGAGTTATTTCTGTGTGTCGAGACTGTTAGATAGAGGTTCAGGTTTAGCGCACCATCGTTGACCACTTGGAAAGGGGAAGACAGTTACTAGACGTTTGGGCTCCTCTGCACGCGCTTATATATATATGTATTATTTCTGTAGTGATCCTGTATCTAGTGTAGTTGTATCATCCGTGTGACTCTTTGCCCGGAGCTGTGGTACATCCCGTGTGTTTCCGTATCCGGAGCTACAGTTTTATTTTGGATAGCCCACGCGTCGAATGTTGTCTTTAAACCGTGTCTCACTTGTTTGCTTATGATAGATTACCCTGTCGTTGTACTTGTACTTTCTGTTTACTTGGCATATTGTATTTTTGTACCTTGTTATGTCCCTCTGAGGACCTGGTTCCCTGTCAGTTTTGCAGCATAGATAATTATGGAGCATTTAGAGTTGCTGTTGGAGTTGCATGTCTTGCGGGCATGGTACCAGGTACTCACATCATATCTACCAGCATTATGGTTATTTTATATTGATTATTCATCTGCTGTTGTAGCCTAGTTTTTATAGACTCGTACTTTTTCTTGAGTCTATTCGAGTTGGTGTGTTATTGGGCGGCCGACTTTAGCACATATAGCTCTTTCTTGTATACTTCTGTACATTGTGGATAGAGACATAGAGGTTTACATTTATGGGATATCTAGATAGTGCTCTTTATATTATACAGCTTATACGTATTCGAGTCAGACCAGAGCCTGGTCGAATGCGTAGCTGGCGTATCACGTATTCTTGGTCCTACGTATTTTGGGACTGGGGCGTGACAGTACTAGTCCGTGAAACCACTGTGTCGGAATCAAGAATACAGTTCTAGAACATGAGATATATACACTATTATAAAATAAAAACTAACAGAGAAATATACTCGCCTGAGGTCCTGAGCAAGGTATGTCTCTCGATGCCCAACCTAGTGTCACACAGACCTATATATGGTATATTGCATCAATACAAGATTTTATAATGAAAATAAGTTAAACTATTTCAATTCTAGGTCATGAAGATATTTCTAAGTCAAAATAGTCAAACTAGGTAAATACTAGGTCAAACTGGTCAAACTTGGTCAAACTAGCTATTTCTAGGTTGTATGAGTCCAACTCTAGGATATTAGGTCCGTATACTATGTAACTAGGCCACACTAGCTAATCTAAAATACTAGGATACACACAAAATACCGTATCATAGGATACACAAGTTTTTAGATATAAAAATACTAATTTATATATATACAAGACAATATGTATATTAATCTTAGCTAACAAATGCAAAGTGGATACCTTGGCTTTGAACTAATGCGTATTTCACCACCTACACACCCATCTTGATACTCAAATCCAATACCTTGAGTATCCCTCAATACCTTAACATTTACCTTGGTATCACAAGGTAATATCAAATCCTAATGTATAGCTAACTACCCATACACTAGACATATACTAACATAAACTAAACTATTAAAATACTACTAACTACATAACATACTACACTTATCAATACTATAATACTAACTTACCATCAACTTATATATATATATACATATAGTTAATATTCTAACTAGTAGGTATATCTATCTAAATATTTAGATAACATGTATATATAAATATACTACCTAACAAAGCACTTAACTACTATACTATTGAACTACTAACTAGACTCTAACCTTAACTAGCTAAACCATTAATAACTACTAGCTACCCACCTTAACTACCTGCTAACCTCTACTAAAACTAACTACTGAACCACTACCTAACTACTAAACTATACCTTACCTTGCCTCACAATGTTGTTGCTGTATGCTGAGGTTGATGACTGCTCTGTTGTAGTTGTGATGATGTGCAGTTGCTGTTGCTCATTGCTCTGCAGGATCCAGCTGCTTGCTGCACTATGCTACCACTGCTTATTGTTGGAGACTGCTTGCTGTGCTACCTGCAAAGTTTGCTGTGGCGAGCTCTACAGGCCTGAGGTTGATCCCTTGCTGCTGGATGCTGTATACTGAATTTCTGAATGCTTGCACAACGCAGCTACATTAGCTAGCTACCACTACTGAAACTGCACTTGCTGCAGTTGTGAAACTGAAGACCAATAACAGTCGATCTTAGAGCATTTTTCCCACTTACACGAGGCTTCAGGTATGGATTTACATACAAGATCCTTGTTTTTCTAGATCGTACCATGGTTTTAATTTCGAGGACAAAATTTTCTAAGGTGGGTAGGTTGTAAACCCTCTCTCCCAAAAATATGTATTTTATGTGTATTTTATTTCTATTGTATTTATTTTAGCTTATTAAAAATCCAATTATTGTATTAGGACACTTAATGGTAGTTTGAACATTAGTGATAAAGGACGACCCCAAAAATCTACATCGCTCTTCGTAAGAAATAGTCTACACTGGAGACACTACTCGTAGGATCTTTGCGAGACACAAAATTCGATCATTCAACATTAGTGTGGTACTAGTGGAACCGCCATAGTTTACTTGTATTTAATATTTTAAGATTTTGTATAGACTTTATTTACCCTTATTTTCCATCCAAAATTCCTATAATTAGCAACCCAAAATTCAATTGCCACCATGAGACCCCAATGTCAATCTAGGCAATTTTCATTTTTGTAAGATTGTTTATTAGTTACATATTATCTTATTCCTTTAGAATCCCAAATTAAATCTTGATTATTAATAAATATTGGAATAGTGATTGACCAATTATTGACTATCAACCAAATAAGGAAAACACTAGTCCTATTCCTACCTCAACCCAAAAACCCCCTTAGAGTTGACCCCCTCTCTCTCTCTCTCTCTCTATATATATATATATATATATATATATATATATATATATATATTTATATGTATGTATATATGTTATCTCCTCATCTTAAACCCTAACCCTACCTTAAATTTCTCTTTCCCTATCACCTTACCGCCGACCCCACGCCCCCATAACAGCCGCGCCGACCCTGCTGATGTCAGCAGCCGCCCACGCCGGATATCCCACGACCGACTACCCCTATCCGTGTATTATTCATCCTCCTTTTTCTTTTAGTAAGTCTTCTTCTTCCTCCAATCTCATATATATATATATATATATATATATATATATATATATATATATATATATATATATATATATATATATATATATATATATATATATATATATGTGTGTGTGTGTGTGTGTGTGTGTGTGTGTGTGTATGTGTTTTGATGATCAAACTATATTATTTTATCTTAAATAACCATGCAAACCGATGAACCCTAGTTTTGAGGTTCAACCCAAAATATTTGTTCATGTATGAAACCTCCTTTAAAACTTTCTTTAAATCTTGTTACTGAACTTATAAATATGTTATTAATATAGATTAAATTCAATTTTATTAATAAGTCTAGAATTTTTAATGGTAATTAAATTAGGGTTTTGAGCATTTTTTTTGTATAGTTTTGACCTAGTATTAATGGATGCATGTTGGAAACCATTGGAACTTGCTCCGACTTCCTTGTAGATAGTAAAAACTCTAATCTTCTTTTGGTGAATGATCAAACTAAGTTTCTATGATGGTTTAAAATAAATATTTATATATACTCTTATGATTAATAACATATTTATGATATATATTGTATGTTTAGAACCTATATTATTGTTGTAAGGATGAACCCTAATTAGCTTGATGGTGAAGAAAATCCTAGCCTAAGTATTCTTGAAGTCCTACAAAACCCTATTTTATTTTGTATAAAAGAAAAGGTATTTATTATATTATATTTTATTTTTTACAAATATATTTAAATTTTATTTTTACTAATAAACAAATTAGAAATTCTACGTGTTATACGTAAAAAGTTGACCGACTTTTGACAAAACTTGACCCTGACAATTTTAGACTTAAACCTCGACCAAAAATCCATATTTTCTACATATAAAATTATATTATTATATTTTAATTCTTATTTTTTAATATTTATTTCAGATTTACTTATTTGTCAAAATTGGTTTGGTGATGAGTCAGTAACCCGTTATGACCTAGTTTTGGTTTCTACTTAGTGATTGATCTATAAAATTTATAGGCGATGACCTTATCACAAAAATCCTATTTTTCAATATAAATTCCAAAATTAATTATTTGAATAATTAATAATTTAAAAATAGTTTATGACAATGTTTAATGACTAGTAATATTTTGGTGTGTAGTTACTTATATGTGCAACCAACGTAGAATTTATAACTAGATAATAACCTAATATAATTAGAAAAGTAGAGTCTAATTAGTGCAATATTAATTTGTAGGTGTTCGAGGCATCGCTATGGAGAGCCCCGGACCAGACTTATGCTTGCAGCTCGGCTTGGAAGGCAAGTACACATTGCTTGATTGTATTGTTCAGTATTCATATACCTAGTTTTTATTTGCTAGTTGTGTGCACTTACAGTAGCAGACTAACCTAGTACATTATGAAGGTACATGGTATCTTCTGACCTGACACTGGTTCATCATATTTTCTGAGTTAGTGAGTGCATGGACTAGCGTGTCGATTGGCCATTGATACGTGAGTTAGTTTCTTGGGTTACTAGTTAGTGTTTGGTTTAGTTCCAGATTTTATTGATTTTTTTGCATTATGCCTGCACCGCGTATACGATTCAGATGTTACATTGGGATGGAAGAATCTATTAGTGAGTATATTAGACATTATTCTTCTTCATCTATATATGATGTACCCCAGTTCTGTCGAATGCCTGGTGGGATGACAAATTCTTCTCTACTTTTCCCTCATGCGCCACTAGAGATGTCTTGAGTGTATTTCACATAGATAGATTAGTTATCCTATTTATTGTTTACTGGTTTACTTTTATGCATGTCGATTTTTTGTGTACTTGTTATGTCCCTCTGAGGACTTGGCTCCCTTTCCAGATTCGGACGAGCACTTGTACCTGAAGGACTATAGAGTTGGAGATTTTGTTAACGAGGACCTTGAGGTGGAGCCACAGGAGTTTCCTTTAGAGTCATGTATGATAGTTGCTTAGTGTCTTGTGTGTCCTTATCTAGTTAGCTGGCACCCGGGCTATTTTATATTTGCATAGTTGTATTTTCTTTTAGTATTCTTGCGTACTTCTTTTTGTGGATTTTCTCCTCTAGACTTTATTTGTATTGAATTCTGAGACTTCATCTATTCTTTCAGTTTCCTATTCTGTGATATTTGTGAATGAGACTAAATTATTATATGATTGTGTTTTTGTTACTTAGTTATATTTTACAGCATACTATGACTGGTTAGGTCCATTATTGGATTCCTATACTTGTTAATATAGCTGACATGTGTACGTATACCTGGTCCTATATATTTTAGGATTGGGACATGACAAGTGCTTTGTATGTTCCTCCATATTCTTTGAGTACACCAAGATCTCATCAATGAAGACTACTACAAACTTGTCGAGATATGGCCAGGGTACATGATTCAATAAATCCATAAAGGCGATAGGGGCATTGGTCAGTCCTAATGGTATTAACGAAAACTCATAGTGGCCATAGCAAGTACGAAAGGCTGACTTTGGCCCATCGTCTGGCTTGATCTTGAGCTGATGATAACCAGAGCAAAGATTAATTTATGAAAATACCGTCGCATCTTGTAGTTGATCAAAGAGGTCATCAATCCGTAGTTGATCAAAGAGGTCATCGATCATGGGGAGGGGATACTTATTTCGAACAGTGGTCTTATTCAATTTACGATAGTCGATGCAGAGGCATTGAACCATCCTTTTTTTTATAAACAATACGGGTAAGCCCTACAGAGACACGCTCGGACGAATATACCCATGATCCTGTAACCGTACCTTTAACTCTTTTAGTTTTGTCGAGGCCATTCGATATGGAGCTTTGGAAATCGACAGAGTATTTGAAAATGTATCTATAGTGAACTCTATCTCTCGGTCGGGCGGCATGCCTAGCAACTCTTCTAGAAACACATTCGAAAATTCTGCCACAACGAAAGTAGACTCTACGTTTGCACAATCCCGCTGAGTGTCTCGAACAGAAGCCAAGTACCCTTCACAGTCAAAATATATCATCCGTCCAGCAGACATTGCAGAGATCACCATGTAGGCATTCGATGCTCTCAACACTGGACTGCAAGCATAGCAAAATTTGATCTCACTAGGTAGACAAAAATGACTTTCTTTTCCGCTCAATCAATGGTAGCCGAGCAAGCACCGAGCCAATCTATCCCGAGAATGATGTCGTAGTCCCTGATGTCTAAGACAATCATATAAAGTGACAATTTCCTTTCTTTGAGGTACTTGTTACCTTTACGATAAACTAAGCGAGCCGACAAATCTACACCCGATGGAGTAATGATGCTAAGGTTTAGGCCTAGCGGTGTCATAGGAAATTTGTTTTTGACGACAAAATCCATCATAATAAAACTATGTGTGGCACCAGAATCAAACAATAATCGAGTAGGTACATTATTGAAAAGTAATATACCTAACACCATAGTGTTGGAAGCAAATACCTCTTCCCGAGTCAGAGCATAGACCTGGCCTTGAGCGTTCTGTGGTGCCGTCTGGTTCGCTAGAGGTGCTTGACCCAGATTCTGAGGCGGATGATATGGTTGTTGCTGTGGATGGCGTAGAGGGAGATTGTTGGGGCGATCCCGACAATCAAGAGCAACGTGGCCAAACTTACCATAAACGAAATATCCCCCTTTTCGAATATGACAGTCGTTGACATTGTGTCCTGGCCTGTGGCAGTAGGCACAAGGTGGCCCTTGGTTCCTCCCTGGATCATGGTCCTAAGAATCGTTGTTAGTGTGGTACTTGGGCGCATTGTTACCTCATGTGTTGTGAGGGTGCTTGTGATGAAAATTTTGTATAGCGCTGGTATGAACTGGGGGTACTGTGACTCTAGGGTGAGGGTGTGGTTTAGAGACTCTCGCATGTTATGGTATTGAGGGACGAAGACTTGAGCACGAATAGAAGGTCGCAGTCCTATCTTAAATCTGTGGGGTCAACTTTCGGTGTCACGGAGATGAGACTTGGCAAATTTTGCAAGCTTGTTGAATTCAGCGGTGTACTGCCACACCTTCATATTTCCTTGTTGAAGATGTGTAAATTTTTCTTCCTTCTCGCGATAAACGGCTGATAGAAGGTACTTTTTTTTGAAGAATTTACGGAATATGGACCATGAGATAGTCGCCTTATAGTCTTCACTCAGGATAGCCGGTTTGTGCACATCCCACCAATCTTGTGCATTCAAACGAAGCTGGAGCTGAGCGCAAGCAAATCTCTTTGTCTCATCCATGCGAAGAACTTCAAAGTGGTCTTCTAGCTTAACCAGCTAATCTAATGCCACGGAGGGGTCCTTAGTCCCTTTAAAGGTAGAATAACACATCTTCTTAAAATATGATATTTGAAGGATAGAACCCTTCTTGCCTGAGGAAGGAGGTTCTGAGAGCCCTGAGGTCCCACGATCTCGGCTACAACTGGCACTATCGTGAGGGCCGTTGATGCAGAATGGTTATTGGCGATGAGCTTCGTCACAATCTTTTACAGGGTATTCATCTTCTTCTATTGTGGCTCGGCCTGAGTTCGCTGGGCCAGAAATTGAGCCTCAACCATGACTCGAATTGGCTTTGATATAATTTTGCCTGCCACTGCTGCATTTTCATCAAGCGCATTATCCGCTCAAAGGGATTAATAGAGGGCGCGACTGCTTGACTTCCCGAGCTGCCCGATGTGTCAAAACTGCTTTCTTGCACCTGCGCCACTACCTGCGCTTGTGCGTCCGGCTTTGAGGCCTTTTCTTCAAAAAAAAGTTAACTTACAACAGTCTCAACACATATTATGGATTCACTGTAAAGAACGTATCTTATTTTGGCCAAGCGAATTCAAAAGTTCAACGTGGGACATGGTCATTTCAAGAAAACTTTTCTGACACGAAGGTCAAAGGATCTGAATCCACGCTTTGATACCAATATGTCATGTCCCAAATTTTGCTAAATCGATAATCGTTTCCCGGACGTGATGTCGTACGATCATAATACGCGCCCGCACAAGGCCTAGGCATAATGATATACTTTAGAAACATATGCAACAGAGTACGCAAATGAGATATCACACATTGGAATAAAAAAAAGTTCTTTTTATTGATAATGAATATCTTGTTATAAACTTTTAACTCAAAAGTAAAAAAGGTGCCGCACGAGCTTACAACATGGATGCAAAATAAGATAGCCAATCCATACATTATATCCCCTACAAAAATTCAAAAGAGCAAACCACCTTGGGTGCGTGTTTGCACCATCATCTAGGAGCTTCAAAAGGGTATGTGTGAGCTATGTGAGAATATGTACTAGTGCTCCAAAAAGTCACGAACACGAATGCATCAGATCAGTGAAAGTTTATGGCAAAAGCTTCAGCTTTTCGCCTCGTCGCCTTGGCTCGGGAAACCCGTTGTAATGAGGGCCAGTACTTCGAAAAGTGCCGGTGAGGGCGAGCAAACCCAACACACCAAATCGACATCGTATTCTTGTGAAGTTGCAACATTATTATTATGTGATCCTTCTAGCTTGCCTTAGTTAAATTTTACAACATACTATAGAATAAAATGACATAACAAAAATATGCCACCGCTCGGGGACTTTTACCTGTACCATCTGAATCACCTGGACACAACTTACCATGACCTTTCCTGCCATGAAAACATAGTTAGTTTGTATAGTTTAAATATACATATGGATTACTGTCTTGACTATCCATCATAGACTATAGTCTGGGTAGACAGTGATGCTTGAAGCGGAGGTAGTGATCACTGCTACAAACTCCCGTCTCACCCATGCTAAGTTGCTAGCACGACTATCTATTATTCTGCCCCGAACGAATCATCCCCGGTGCCTCGGCGACCGTTCATAGAAACTATATACCTTGTGCACAAGTTGTGCATGACCTTTGATGATATAAACACTAAGTTAAAATATGAAGCATTTCAATATATCAAAATAAATATAACTACTTTAGCACTGTGAGAAGGCATTGTCTACCTGCTGATGTGATCATATTTTAAGTTATATACCACCCATTGAATAGTTATAGATAAATAATTTCTACCTACAACTGAAACATAAAATAGATACATTTATAGCGGACAAGCACGCAACAATATGATCGTATAGTAATTTTATGTGACCAGCATTAAGTGTTTCAAGTTTACTTCTTCTTTTTATCTTGACTCAATTTTATTATTATGGTATCGTTGATCGAAATGTACAAACGAGTCAGATTATTGAGAATAAAGAATTGAAAGATGGGCGCTAATCGAAAGTAAGATCACTCACAAGTTGGTGAATCGAGGAAGAGAAATAGAAGATATTTAAGACTCCGCTCGCGAGTCGTCTACACGATCACCTGCACGAATCAATAGATGATCAATATCTCCTGTCTCGATCTCCCAGAGTTTGATACAAAATATGAAGTTCAAGGAACAAAGATAATAAAATCTATCAAAATTGTTCAAGAAAATCCAAGACACAAAACCAACAAGAAAGCAAAAAAGCAACTTAAAAAATGAGCAAAGAAACCAGCGCAACGGAAATGCCACTCTTGACTCTGCCGCCATATCCTTCCTTGAGGCACGATCCACTGAATATGGGACTTGATTTCGAAGAAACCAATCCATAATGAGGAAAGGATCTTGCTTCAATCTGTCACGATCGAACGATACCAAGTATTTCTTAGTAGCGCTCCCCAAAAAGGAGGAATGGGGCACTATATGCTACACTCACGAGGATGGACCTTCATCCACGTCTCTTGGATCAGTTCTTAGAGTACTATTGCATAAAGTTGGTCTTCACTACGAACAACGAGGTTTATGATATCCTTCCATTCTCTATCGATACCGAAGTGAATCAAGTCAATCCACTACATAATAGATACACAAAAGTCAGAATGTTTGCAGTTCATTTAAAGACAGATAATGCGTATAACACCCTGAAGTTTAGGGACAAGTTACTCATGCACATGCGCACAAAGTAACTTTCTTATGCACATAAACGACAACATCAAATGTTTATATGCAGCCACATCCGCGAAGTTGATGGTCGCGCATAACTCCCGGCGTATATTCGTGATGAGCATATTGAGACAATTGCATCCATGCGCATGGTGGAGATTTTTTTGCCATTAGCAAAACTTCATGTTCATCGGCAGTGGGGAGGACATTTGTGTATGTTCTCAACGGCTTCCCGTCCATGCGACAGACTGTGCATACGTGTCCGTGTACTATTCCAAGTCTTCTTCCCAGTATTAGGAAAAATGACTAAGGCATTCCCCCACCTCCAGTCGGCTCGAGCATCATGAAGTGGTAAATAATCAATGGTAGAGGGTCGACAAAGCGCTCAACAGGGATGCCCCTGACCGATCTCAGTATGAGAATGAGCAGAGGCATGAAAAAAAGGAAGAAGAAGCAGAGAGACAAAATTCTCTCTCCCGAGTAACCTATTTATAGGCCCAGAGCCGTGTGATGGGATCAAGACAATGAACCTGGCAGTTATGAGGATGAACCTCAAAATTGGTCCCTCAACGGCTGATGGGATATGGTGCCTTGATTATCATGACTCATTCTAATCACAAGTCAAACTGACGTCTGAAAACCCGCGCCCATGCACTGACAGAGGTTCTAATATGTTCTCATTAATAAAAATTTGACAGCATGTCAGGCTCGCCCATATGACATCGAGTCCATATGGCCACAAGTCTTTGAAGTAAGAGGATTTATGCGGTAGAAACTCTTCCATGCTTATTTTTCAAAGTATTCCAAACTTATCCAATTTTGAAAACTTTGAAGGGGGTCTTTTAGAAGCATAAAAATATCTGAACCCGTGCACTCATACTACAAGCCGCATGCATACAAAGTTCAAAAGCATCAATGAAGCTGATGAAGCTCTAAGCCAAGGCATATGCAAGCCTACCGCATAAATCCAACGACCCTAAAAGCATGTAGTAGGGATCGTAGGTGCATACAAGTTTGTCGTATGGTGTCACTTTTACCAGTCATAGCATTAATGATGCTGACAAGTATTTATTATTCTGGGCACCTCGTATTCAGTGCAGACAAAGGAAGGTTAGTTCTTATGTGTAAACCTCCTGAAATTTAGATAGAGATATGCTCATAATTATATTTTTAAAGAATTATTTACTTAAATAATATATTCATTAAAATAATTTCCTGATCCTAGAAACCCTTTATTGTAATCTTAATGCCAGGAATACAATACTAGCTTTTTTTTCAAACTAACTTTGCATAATAGGCTTAGCCGAGCCAAACATGGCTCATGGCATGGATGTATCTCATAATTGTGAAATCCTAAGCTTCGTTTTGGTTGCAAAACAACCGCGACATTTTTTGACTTAAAATATGACACTTGGACACTTATCTGTTGCGGTCAATTAAGACGAGAAACATGAACCCAAATTTTGACACTGACTTTTATAACCCCTATCCAAATATGATCAACTATGCATATGAAATTGATGTCACATTTATTTGAGTTTCCGTAGGCTCCAAAAATAATATAGAAAAAACGTACATTTTAATTAGTCAAAAATGACCCTTTTTGATTAATTGCACCTGACCGAAGCCGAAGCCTCAACTTGAAACCTCAAACTAACTTGACTAACTCATACATAATACCAAACATCTATCCCCCACCTTTCTACACACCATAAACCAATTTTTTCCATACCAAATTATATTTTTATATTATTTAAATTCAAATTCAGCTTTTACCCAAAATAGCTCGAACCTTGGACTAGTTTAACATAAAATGAACCTTGTACATACATGAATGGAGAGGGGGGGCCCAACCGCAGCCTCAAGGAAGTGTATGGGTCAGTTTTCAAGGGAGGTTACTAAGGATCTTTGGTTTTTAGGGTGAAACTTACAACTATTCATCACCCCTCACATTCATGACCATTAGTAGCTAATAAAGTCCTAGGAGAACCCACCCCGATGAATTATACAACCGTCCACTTCTACCACTCCTCCAAAACCTCCAACTCTCCTGTCTGTCTTCTCTTTCTCTCCTTCACGGTCATCTTCTCCACCTCCTGGAGCTTTGGCCGATCTCCTCCTCAAACCGAGAAGTACTTCTACCTCCACCCGAGCTAGTCAGCCGATCACCCTTGGTGCAAACCACGGTTGACAGAAGCCATCCCCCTCATTTAGACCTTGTGGAGCCCCTCCCTCATCCCTTGGATTGCCTCCCTCGAGCCTAGGCCGGCCATAGTGGTGGTGCAACCACCCGGAGGTCGAAAACCTCAGCGGAGCTCAACCAACCATCTTATAGATCAAGTTGTGGTAAACCTCTTCATCCTCTCCTGCCCTCATAATGTTATGGTTTTAGAGAGACATGAAAACATCTATAATTTATTTATGAACACCCTCTCCATGTGTTTAACCCATGCACTAAAGCCTATATTGCATGTATATGTTACATAGATGTTGTAAATAAAAATATTGAGTTATTGTCTATAGTAAATTATTTTTAAATTATTACAATTATTATTCAGAATTATATGAACCAAATTTTTGATTATATACGTATTAAAATGTATGTTTTATTGATTTATTTGATGAATAATGGATGGGTAGGTTGCATGGTTAATAATGATGAACTAGTGTATATGTTTGTATTGAGGTTGTAATATAAAAAATGTGTTGTTGCACCATAGTTAATAAAACTTTAGATTATTAATAATAATATACAGAATTATATATGTATTAATACGTATATTTAGTGTCTTAGTTGATGAACAATTGAAGGGTATAATGCACGCAGGGTAGAGGTGACTTTGTATAGTTATATTGCATGCATAAATATGAACTTGTATATACAAGTATGCATGAACAAAAATAATATGTATACACATGAAATCCATGGTATGGTTGAGTATAGCAAGGGATTACGACCACGTACCTTGTACAACACCAGTCATGCGTAGGGTCATTAGCACGAACGTTGCGATTTTGTTGATATGTGTGTAACGACTTTATATTTTTACATAAAGTAGATAATGTTAGAATTAGAATTAATTTAAGTAATTTTGGTAGGGCATGTAGGTGTCGTAGTGCCATCGGACGTGGACTTTCGATCTGCTACAATGCAGCAGCAGGCAGCAGGAAAGTGTACCTTACCTTGGTCTCAGTAATTTGTGCTTAAATTTAACTGCAGTTTATAGTTTATATTTTAATACATGTACTTTGTTTTGACCCTAGGACCGTGACGATACTTAGCGTCCGAGTTATATTCGGGTGCCAACTTCCGTATGCGTAAATTGTGTATCGTAATATTGCATTGTCGACGTATGAATTATACGTCCATCACTTGCACGATTTACCTTATGACACTATATACGACTCTCATGTATAGAAGCCTCACTTGAGACATGTGCTAGTTGATATGATATTATTTTTTCATGACCCACACCCGAAATAAGGGAATGAGTAGTGAGCAACGCCCAGCCTACGCCGCAGCATCGGTGGTAGAACATTGTCTGGATCAACGCTACTATCTAAATATCTCATACAACATATATACATGGTACCTTCCTATCATCTTAACTCCAAACGGAAGAATAATATGGTATCAAATAAAAGTAAACTATACTCAATCATAATACAAACTAAGGAAGATAAAGCACGAGAAGGAATAACGAGGGAAAGAGTCATAATACATTCACAAATCTAAAATAATATATATACATGCCAAGACCTCAATAAAATCTAAAATAAGTCTAAACAAATGATCTAAGACTCCTCAGCCTCTGGTACTAGGTCCTCCTGCTCTAAAGGAGTATCCTCTAATGGTACGCCATCATGTGGCCCGTTATAGGTGGGACACTGGTCCATAAGTCAATCATCTGAAAAATATATCCAGTCAGGATTGTAGCGAAGTACATACCTCAGAAAGTAGTTTCAAATTCATAATCGAGCATATATAACAAATAATATAAAAGAATATACAAGATAATGAATCATTAGAATGAAATAAACAAGAGTCAACAAGTAATATACTAGAATAAAGAACAATCAAAATGAATATCTGTAAGTAGAAGAAAAATAGATAAACTAATTACTGTGCCATAGAGTACAAGTTTATTATGTGATCGGTTTAGGTTGAACATGAATACAATATAGTAATTTGATTACACATATGATATTTAATCCATATGTACATGAATACACTCGGGCTTGATCACATAACCAACTCTTACTTCCCCATCCCCAACCAATACCAATAGATCCAATCACGACATGTTACAAACACGAATATGGGCACACTGAACACGGGCAGTGTGTGAACACGAAGTACACGATAATCAATACCCGATATATATGATAAAATATATGTGAAGGAGTATCCGCTGAACACGGTAAGGGATATCATCTCCTGATAGGATCCATATAGTACTAGCCCGTGTAACCACTGTGTCAGAATTAAGTATATAGTTCTAGAACATGCGATATATATGCTATTATGAAATAAAAACTAACAGAGAGATGTATTCATCTCGGGTCCTAAGCAAGGTGTCTCTCAATGCCCAAGCTATGTCACACAATCCTATTTAGGAACATTATGTCAATTTGGGTGCAATGAATGATAAATGAGTAAAATAATGCACTAATATGCCTTCTAGGTCGATGTTAGGTTCTTCTAAAGTTTTAGGCTCATATGAGCTATTAGATGGTTACTATAAGACAATACTAGCTATCTTAGCTAATAACACTACTAAACTATAAATTAAGATACTCTATGTATCTATATATACTAACTAACACTTATATCCCAACTGACATTCACTATAATTAACTGATACCATCCTAACTTACTAACTGCCCCTCAAGTCTAACACTAACAACTAATTACTGATACATACCAAGACTCAATGCAAACTCTAATACACTAACTGATGTCTCAGTTATTGACTGATACTAATTGCTAACCAATACACTATTGATATCTTTCTAACATACATTAACTATTACTACTTTAGCTAATAACTGACACCTACTTACTAATTATTATATTTGGTATCTAGGCTAATTACACAACCCATAACGACTACCTTAGTATCTAGCTTACTAATACTTAACTAGGCAGCAGATGTCTTGCTTTCTATTACCTACATCTACCCACAAGTAGGTAATTGATATACTTAATTCACCCTTTATCATTTTTACCAATCTTAATATCACTGTCATCACACTCAACACACACACAAGCCAAAATCTAATCACAACATCTTACCTTGTTGTTCTCTAAATATTTACACAATAAAATACTTAATACCACAGCTCTCACACTTCTCACAGAGTTTACTACTGCTGTTGGTCTTAAATACCATCATTAAATGCCCGAGCGCCTCTAACTTTCTTCCACACTTCTACTTGTTGCAACTTCAACATGATGCTACCCAATTTCAGCACTGATTCTGCTGTTGCACCTGCAACACCTTACCTTCACTGCATTTAATTATACTGTAGCATGTTAATGCTGCAGAGAAGCATCTGGCAATATGACATTCTCAAATCCTACTCCAGTTGCTGTTGTGAAACCATAACATGAGTAGAATCTTTCATGCTCCCTGTTGTGCACTACACAACATGCATCAACTTTCCTCATCCTCATCTTGTGCATGGATGCTACTACTGCTGCAGTTTGCTCTTGACATTGTTGCTGCTACAGCTCGGGTTGCTCTTAACATTGCTCTGCTACTGCACGAGTTGATCTTGACATTCCTGGTGCTACTGCTCGGGTTTCTCTCCCAACCTGCTGTGCACACACCTATAATTTGATACTGGAAACCACTACTCAACACCCAAGCACCCCTCTATTTTACTCATAACACACCAATAGTCAACAACAACTAATAACTGCTGCTATCTAGTACCATTCCTGATGTTAACCAATCTATGATCTAATACACATGTATATATATATATATATATATATATATATATATATATATATATATATATATATATATATATATTTTTATATATATATATATATATTTATATATATATATATATATATATATATATATATATATATATATATATATATAAAAGAAATCTGAATATAATTACTTAGATAAATAACTAAGCATTTAATCAAGCACTTAATGTGTATAATTGTGATACTCAATGATACGCACTCCACTAAAGTGCCAAATCTCCCAAGTCCTTATAATTATCAATTATACACCTATATAACATCTATGTATAACCAATGTAACTTGCTACAATAGGAATTGAAGAGAATTATGCAAAATACCCAAAATTTGGCCCTGTGTCGTACTGTATCATAAAATACCATGATATGGCCTACACATATCCATATGTGGATACGTACCTAGTCCTATAACCCTAATCTAAGTCTAATTAGATCTAATTGGTCTCATGACACAATATTTATGTGTCAAACTCTTAATTTCTCTAACATGCACACAAAATACCATATATAACTCACAATACATAGCCAATTAGTCTAAAACGCATGATTAAAAAGCTATAATGAAAGAGAAATTTAGGAATTACCAATTGAGGGATGGATTCTCAATAAAAATATAATTGGACACACTTTAGACACGATCTCTAGCTCCAAAGCTCCTCCTTCTAATGCTCTTTGCTTCTCCAAGCTCCAAATCTCTAAGAGTGAAGAATTTAAGAAATAATGGAGGTAAATTGAGTAGAAAATCAATGGAGGGAAAATAGAAAATTGGGATATAGAATTTGGGAGCAAAATATAATGAATGAAAATAAGGGAGGAGAGAGAGAGAGGCTTTGTATAGCCGGCCCCTCTACCCCCTTCTCCAAGTTACATGCTAAGGTCCAAATTACCCTTCTCTAGTACATGGCTAGGATCTGCCATGTAGCGTCTCAGCTGCGACACTTGGAATACGTTATGCACTCTATTTAATGCAGGCGGCAAGTCTAGTCTGTAGGCCACTGTACCAACCCTCTCAAAAACATCGAAGGGTCCGATGTACAGTGGACTAAGCTTTCCGCCTCCACTAAAGTGAATCGTACCCCGTGTCAGATAAATCCTCAAGAATACCAGATCACCAACCTAGCATAAAATACACCCTTATCACTCTAACTAAAACAAGAAATCACAAGTAATGCAAAACAAAATCTATACCTCAAACTTTAATGGTCTTTGGTGGCTATCGGTCCAATGTCGATGTCTGTCCTACACCACCTGAAGTCTATCTCTAATAAGATTTACCTTTTCAGCTGCATCCACGACCATCTCTGGTCCCAATAAGGCTCTCTCACGAACATCATCCTATGATAACGGAGTGCGGCATCTCCGTTCATATAATGCCTTAAATGGTGACATCTCGATACTGGCCTGGTAGCTGTTGTTGTAAGAAAAATCTACCAAGTGAAGATGATCCTCTCAAGATCCTCCAAATCTAAAATGCCAGTGTGTAGCATATCCTCGAGGATCTGGATAGTCCTCTCCGACTGCTCGTCTGTCTGAGGGTGATATGCAGTACTGAACTTGAGCTGAATGCCCAACCTAGCCTGCAAATTCCTCCAAAAATGAGACGTAAAGCGACTATCCCAATTCGAGACTATGCTAACAGAAACTCCATGCAATCTAACTATTTGACGCACATATATCTCTGTGAGCTTCTTCGTAGATGTACCCACTTTGAATGGCAGAAAGTGGGCTAATTTGGTTATCTTGTCCACGATGACCCAAATTGCATCTTTCCCTCCTGGAGAACGCTGAAGCGCCAAAACAAAGTCCATCGTCATATACTCCCATTTTCATTCTGGAATAGCCAAAGCCTAAAGCAATCCACCTGGCCTCTGTCTCTCTGCCTTTACTTTCTAGCATACCAATCATCTGGATATGAAGCTAGCCACCTCCTGCTTTATACCATACCACCAAACATGCTCTCTCATATCCCTATACATCTTGTTGGCACCTGGATGCATAGAGTACTGATATCGATGCACCTCCTGAAGAACCTTCTCATGCAATGCTCCACTCGGCACATACAATCTGGCACTGTGCCACAATGATCCATCATCTGTAATACTGAAGTCCTCTGCCAATCCCATCCGGACCTGCGCTCTGATACTCCTCAGAGACCCATCCTCGAACTGTGCGGCTCTAATCTGTTCTATCAACTCTGACTGTACCTGAAGTCCCCATATCTGTGTCGCAACTCCAGGAACTAGCACCTTAATACCCAAGCTATCAAGATCGGCCAATAAATATATGTCCCTCGTCAAGTACATAGCCACTGGATACATGTTAAAGGCATCCGCGACTATGTTGGCCTTCCTTGGATGATACTGCAAGAAAATGTCGAAGTCCTTCATCAACTCCAACCATCACCGCTGTCTCATATTGAGCTTCTTTTACATGAACACATACTTCAAGCTCTTTTGGTCTGTAAAGATCTCTATTTGCTCCCCATACAAGTAGTGCTTCCACAGTTTAAGAGCAAAAATAACTACTGCCAACTCCAAGTCATGGGTAGGATAATTTTCTCATACTGGCATAATTATTTTGAAGCATAGGCAATCACCTTCCCGTTTTGCTGTAACACACAACCCAAACCCTTACCCGATGCATCACTATATATAGAAATCCTCCTGCCCCTGATGGCTATATCGATACTGGAGCTGTAGTCAACCTCATTTTTAGCTCCTCAAAAGCAGACTGGCAATCCTCAGTCCAGATGAACTCAACGTCCTTCTTGGTTAGTCTAGTCACCGTCTCCACAATCCTGGAAAAATCCTGAACAAATCATCGATAATAGCCTACCAATACAAGAAAACTCCTGAACTCCGCCACTGAACTCGAGGTAGACCACGACTCCACTGCTGAAATCTTTTTTGGGTCTAATGAGATTCTATCTCCTGTAATCACATGTCCAAGAAATTTAACCTTATCAAGGAAGAACTCACAATTCAAAAGCTTGCCATAAAGCCTCTCCTTCCTGAGGGTCTCCAGAAATATCCTTAGATGTTTCTCATGCTCCTCCGGGGTCTTCAAATAAATCAATATATCATCAATGAATACTACCAAAAATTGATCTAAGTACTGATGAAACACCTTATTCATTAGGTTTATGAATATCGCCGGGGCATTGGTCAACCCAAACGGCATCACTAAGAACTCAAACTACCTATATCAAATCCTGAAAGCTGTCTTCGGAATATGCTCCTTCTTTACTTTTACCTGATGGTACCCCGACCTCAAGTCTATCTTTGAGAATGCTTTTGCTGTGCTCAACTGATCAAACAAATCGTCAATCCACGGCAACGGGTATTTATTCTTAATAGTGAGGTTGTTGAGTGCCCAGTAGTCAATACATATACGTACCGACACATCCTTCTTTGGTACAAATAATACCAAAATACCCCACGATAATGAACTGGAGCGGATAAAGCCTTTGTCCGGTAACTAATCCACCTGCTTCTTCAACTCCGCCAGTTCGCTATTATTCATCCTATAGACGTGCTGTGATATTGGCTCTGCGCCTGACACTAAGTATATAGAGAACTCCATATCTCGGTCTGGTGGCAACCCCAGCAACTCCTCTGGAAAGAAGTTTATATACTCTACAATCAATGGATATGGCGACTGATGCTCTTCCACCAAAGCTCCACAGAAATCTCCCACGCTCTGCTCTGCTCTGCTGCTTCTCTTACGAACTCAAACTCTGGCTCTCCTGACGCCTGAAACAAAACTCTGCCACCACGATAATCAATACTGGCATGGTGCCTACTCAACCAATCCATCCTGAGTACTATGTTGTAGCTCAGAAGTGGCATTACAAGTAGAAACATACTCAACTCTCGGCCTCTCAAAGAAACTCTTCAATCTTGCAAACATCACTGACCAGGATAATGCAACCCCCAGTCGTGATCTTTCAAGTCCTCGCCAATTAGTTTCAAGATAATATTTTAGAGCAAAAGATACATATACAAAACTATGTAAAACACCAAAATCAAATAAAGCATGAGCTGGAAAAGAATCAATATAGACTGAACCTGAAATAACATCACCTACTGGCTCCTCCTCCTCGATGGTCAAGGCGAAAGTTCACCACTGTCGCTGTGCTCCTCTCTACTGCTGCTGGAGCAGAGTGAACTAATATTGTTTTGGTAGTAACAGAGGTCCTCTCTGCTATCCCGCTGGTGGTCTCGCGGGTGATCTTTGTACCTCAACTCTGCCCTGAGATGGACGAGCTGGAGCTTTAGGATAAGCTCTCAATTGATGGTCTCCGGATCCACAGAATAAGTACTGGCCCAATCTCATCTTGTATGCATCCCATCCATGTCCCTGCTTTTGAAAGAATGGGCAAGGAATAGCTGGCCTCTGGAGCTAGTGCGTCTGCTATATCGGCGCTCTAGCTGGTCCATGGTATTGCTGCCTCGGCTTCTAGAAGTGCCTCTGATGCTGTTGTAGAAAGTGAGGCTGCTTCATTGGACCCGAGTTTGTACTAGATCCTCCTATGTCCCTCGGTCTCTTAGAGCCAAGCTATAGATCATCCTCTGCGGGCTGTGCCTGTCTCAGAATCTCCTCAAAAGTAGCGGTGGGCTCTTCATTCGTATGTGATTTGATCTTCTTATTCAGGCCCTTCCTGAATTTTCTGGCCCTTCCTCTAAGGTTCTGCCCCTCCACAAAGTGGCCTAATCTGCAATACTCTGTCACATACTCATCTACCGTTATACCTCCCTGAATGAGGTACTAAAATTGGATCTCTAGAGACGTTAGAGCTACATCTGAAAAAAACTTTTTTTTTGAAGAGCTCGTTGAAAGCTTCTCAAGTAAATCCCGATGATGAGATCCGGCGATCCTTCTTGAAGTAAGTCAGTGCGGTGTCAAATATCATGCTCCTGCGGCCTCTACCTGCAACCCCTCTGGAATGTGCGCCAGTCGGAGGTTCCGCTCAATGTCTTCTATCCAATCATCATCATAAATAATCCCTTAAGTGCCTTTAAAGTCCTTCGGCCCCATCCTCTTGAAATCTATGATAGTCCCCAGCCGCGGCTGCTATGGGGTAAACTAAGGTAGTGCCATCTATGGTTGGACTAAGGTGACTATTTCGACTATAGCGAGCACAATCTGGTAGGCATTCTCAATACCATACTTCATATCCTCTGACTGGCGCTGTTGCACCTCCATCATCTATTGAAAGAGCGCAAACTTTTGTGTCTTCTCGACTGTGGGTGGTGGGGGTGGAAGATCCCCTAAAATTGTCAGTGCTACCCTCTGTACCGGAGGTAGAGCACCTCCAAAAGTTGTTACAGAAATGCCCACCTTGATCGGTGAAGTGGACCTCTGAAATATAGCTGCGGGAACAACGTCTGCTGGTATTGCCCTCATAGGTGACGAAGTGACCGACCTCGCTGACATTACGCCTGAGATCTGGGAACGCATCTTCGGCGGCATCCTAAAGATAGATTAAAGCAAAAGAATCAATATTGAGTAAGATAAGATATCATCAATGAAGGACAAAATTATTCAAAGTAAAACAAATATTCAATAGATAAGGATAGCAAATAGATATTTGAAATTATTCCCTAGTTGTGATTGAGTATACTCTTAGCCTATAACCTATATCCCTAAAATAGGCTCGTAGCAGTACTCTAGGGGAGCACTACTACGATATCACTTCTAATTGTGACTCTTAACCTGTATGGGCCTTCACTAAAAATGTGTCACGAACTGCACCCGGAATAAGGGCACGAGTAGTGAGCAACGCCCAGCCTACGCTGCAGCATCAGCGGTAGAACGCTGTCTGGGTCAACGCTACTAGCTAAATATCTCATACAATATATATATACATGGTACCTGCCAATCATCTCAACTCCAAACGGAGGAACAATATGGTATCTGATAAAAGTAAATTATACTCAATTATAATGCAAACTAAGAAAGATAAAGCACGAGAAGGAATAACGGGGAAAAGAGTCAAAATACATCCACGAATATGAAATAATATATAAATATGCCAAAACCTCAATAAAATCTAATACAAGTCTAAACAAATAATCTAAGCCTCCTCAGCCTTTGGTACTAGGTCCTCATGCTCTAAAGGAGTATCCTCTAATGGTACGCCGTCCTATGGCCCGTAATAGGTGGAACACTGGTCCACAAGCCAATCATTTGAAAAATATATACAGTCAAGATTAGAGCAAAGTACATACCTATAAAAGCAATTTCAAATTCATAATCGAGCATATATAACAGATAATAGAAAAGAACATACAAGATAACTAATTATTAGAATAAAATGAACTAGAGTGAACAGATAATGTACTAGAATGAAGAACAGGCAATATGAATATCTACAAGTAGAAAAAAATAGATAAACTAGCTACTGTGCCATAGAGTATTAGTTTATTATGTGATCGATTTAGGTTGAACACGAATACAATATGGTAATTCGATTACACGTGTAATATGTAATCGACATGTACACGAATATACTTAGGCTTGATCACATAACCAAATCTTACTCCCCCATCCCCAAGAAATACCAATGGATCCAATCATAACACGTTATGAACACGAATATTGGCACACAGAACACGAGCAATATGTGAACATAAAGTAAACAATAATTAATACCCGATACATATGATAAAATACATATGAAGGAGTAGCCGCTGAATACGATAAGGGATAATATCTCCTGACAGGACCCATATAGTACTTGTCCATGTAACCACTGTGTTAGAACCAAGTACACAATTCTAGAACATGCAATATATACACTATTAGAAAATAAAAACTAATAGAGAGAGGTACTCACAGGGTCCTGAGCAAGGTGTCTCTCGATGCCCAAGTTGTGTTACATAATCCTATTTAGGAATATTATGTCAATTTGGGTGCAATGAATGATAAATGAGTAAACCAACGCACTAATATGCCTTCTAGGTCGATGCTAGGTTCACTTCTAAGGTTTTAGGCTCATATGAGCTATTAGATGGTTACTATAAGACAATACTAGCTATCTTAGCTAATAACACTACTAACTATAAATTAAGATACTCTATGTATCTATATATACTAACACTTATATCCCAACTAAAATTCACTGTAATTAACTGATACCATCCTAACTTACTAACTGCCCCTCAAGTCTAACACTAATAACTAATTACTGATACATACCAAGCCTCAATGTTAAACTCTAATACACTAACTGATATCTCAGTTATTGACTGATACTAATTGCTAACCAATAAACTATTGATATCTTTCTAACATACATTAACTATTATTACTCTAGCTAATAACTGACACCTACTTACTAATTAGTACACTTGGTATCTAGGCTAATTACACAACCCATAACAACTACCTTAGTATCTAGCTTACTATTACTTACCTAGGAAGCAACTGTCATGCTTTTTATAACCTACATCTACCCACAAGTAGGTAATTGAGATACTTAATTCATCCTTCATCATTTTTACCAATCTCAATATCACTATCATCACACTCAATACACACACAAGCCAAAATCTGAGCACATCATATTACCTTGCTGTTCTTTAAACATTTGCATAATAAAATACTTGATACCACAGTTCTCACACTCTCAAAGAGTTTACTACTGCTGCTGGTCTTGAATACCATCATCAAATGCTCGAGCCCCACTCACTTTCTCCCACACTTCTACTTGTTACAACTACAACATGATGCAACCCAATTTCAGCACTAATTCTGCTGTTGCACCTGCAGCACCTTACCTTCACTGTATTTGATTCTACTGCAGCATGTTAATACTGTAAAGAAGCATCTGGCAGTACGCCATGCTCATATCCTACTCCAGTTGTTGTTATGAAACCACAACATGAGCAACATCTTCATGCTCCCTGTTGTGCACTACACAACATGCATCAACTTCCTCTATCCTCATCTTGTGCATGGATGCTACTACTGCTGCGGTTTGCTCTTGACATTGCTGCTGCTACTGCTTGGGTTGCTCTTGACATTGTTATTACTGCTGCTGCTCGGGTTGCTCTTGACATTGCTGTTGCTGCTGCTACTCGGGTTGCTCTTGGCATTGCTACTACTACTGCTCGGGTTGCTTTTGACATTGCTGTTATTATTGCTCGAGTTGCTCTCCCAACCTGCTGTGCACACACCCACAATTTAATACTGGAAACCACTACTTAGCACCCGAGCACCCCTCTACTTTACTCATAATATACCAACAGTCAATAATAACTAATAACTGTTGTTATCTAGTACCATTCCTGATGTTAACCAATCTATGATCTAATACACATGTATATATATATATATATAAGAAATTTAAATATAATTACTAAGATAAATAACTAAGCATTTAATCAAGCACTTGGTGTGTATAATTATGATACTCAATGATACGCATTCCACTAAAGTGCCAAATCTCTCAGTTCCCTACAATTATCAATCATACACCTATATAACATCTATATATAACCAATGTAACTTGCTACAAAAGGAATTAAAGATAATGGTGCAAAATACCCAAAATTTGGTCCCATGTCGCACCATATCATAAAATACCATTATACGACCTATACGTATCCATATATAGACACATACCTAGTCACATAACCCTGATCTAAGTCTAATTATATCTAATTGGTCTCATGATACAATATTTATGTGTCAAACTCGTAATTCCCCCAACATGCACACAAAATACCACATAAAACTAATAATACATATCCAATTAGCCTAGAACTCATTCTTATAGGTAGCCTTATGCCATGGAGTCATTCCAAATGGTCAAATGCATGATTAAGAAGCTATAAAGAAAAATAAAATTAGGAATTACCAATTGGGAGATGGATTTCTAATAAAAATATAATTGGACATGATTCGGACATGATCTCTAGCTCCAAAGCTCCTCCTCCTCGTGCTCCTTACTTCTCCAAGCTCCAAAGCTCCAAGAGTGAAAAATTTGAGAAGAAAATAGAGGTAAATTTAGTAAAAAAATAATAGAGAAAAAAAAAGAAATTGGGGATCTAGAATTTGAGAGCAAAATGCAATGAATGAAAATGAGGGAGGAGAGAGAGAGGTTTTGTATGGCCGGCCCCTCTACCCCCTTCTCCAAGTTACAAGCTAAGGTCCAAGTTACCCTTACATGGTGAATTATGAGGAATAATTAAGGATGGATATTTTTCTAAGTCTCTAACTAATTGTAATTAAACTAATTCTCCTTAATTAATTAGTAGAAATGACTAATGGGCTTGGGTCAAAGTTGGATTCACTATTTGTCATGACAAGTCTAAATGGATCCATATGTATCAAGTCTAAATACTGGGCTAGTCTCTCTAATTAAACTAAATAACACAAGTCTCCAACTAAATAACTAATACTAGTCATAAATAATTATAGCTTAACATAATTAAATAATTAATACAATCATCACATTAATATTCAATATTATATTCTTAAAATTAAATAACCATACCAAATTACCAGACTATCCCTAGCTGGAAAAGTGAGTGTGACATTTACACCTGGACTTGAGACATAGATAGTGATTGTCTTGCGTATTGTGGACATGAGACGTGAGATACATGAGGTTGGGGAGAATTTATCGTACCTTGGGCTACCACACACTACAAGCTACAGATGCTTGCTCTTTGAGCCCTATAGTGCTGCTGGTACCTTGACGGGGCCTATACGTACCTACTAATACTATTACTACTAGCTACAGTTGTGTCAATGCAGACCTACAAGACCCGGTGGTTTAGCGGACAAGTACGTTCTCACTATATTCACTTAGATGGTTTATGTTAGATACCCTGAGCACACCTTTTAATTATTTACTGTACTTTGGCTTAAGTTATTCTTGTACCTTGCTATGTCTCCTGAGGACCTGAATTTGGATTATGTCTCCAGGTATAACATAGGAGGATTACCCCGAGGTTTACGGGACATAAGGTGACGTCGGAGCGGTACTTGCACCAGGGGACGAGGTTGTGTCGGAGGACTTCTCTTGCGTACTCAGTTATCTATTTAGTTATTTATGCTTAGTATTATTTTATATTTGGACTTGGACTTCTAGACATATGTATTTGGTGTTATTTCTCTTTTCTCTATTGTGATAGGTTGTTCCCTGAGACATTACTTATTCAGACTTGATGATGGACTATTTTTTATTATCTATTATCTTGACTTGTTTATCATATTGTATTATGATTATTGTCTGTGGATAAGATTAGAATTATACTGAGATAGATAATGTAGACTTATATTTATAATTATTATAGCTTAAGTGCACTCTACCGGATCCATTAATTTGGGTTGCCCATTGGAGCTATGTTGTTGGCCATTGCCCCGTCGCTGGTCCCTTGGTATTTTGGGACTGGGATGTGACATAGTTTTGTGGTGGCCTATGCAGGTCTTCAATATATTGCTTCAGATTCCAATTACAGAACTAAGGTTTCTATAAATTATAATAGAATAAATAATAGGATCTCATCCACTTGTTGACCTATTCTTGACCTCTATATCAAATTCAAAATAATTCTTTGACTTACATCCTGCCTTAATTCCTCTGTATGACTCTCATAGTTTACTTTATATACAGGGTAATGGATCCATGAACTAGTGACGAAACAGCCATGAGAACCCCACCGAGTGTCATGATTACTCATGACGATGGGATGACACCATTTGGTGAAGATCCATCCACTCAACAAAATAACTCGACTGATCAGGATGCCTCATGGTTTCGGAGAGAAAATATTCCACCACCACCGTAATTCACTCCACCGATGCCAGTTTTTCTGCCAGGGAAGCCTATGGACAAATAACAACTATTTCAGATGTTCTATGCAATGATGCAAGCTCAACAGCAACTTCAGCAAGTGGCTCAGCAATACCAGAAAGAGAACTTGAGGAACAGTATAGTGACCACACTAGAGCAGGCGACCCCACCAGCTAGACGGCCATCGATGGGATCTATCATTGATTTTTACCAGTTGAAGCCCCATATATTTTCTGGCAAGGAGGAGTCCACTAAAGTTCATGAGTAGCTCACAAACACTCAACACCAATTGGAAGCAGCTGAGCTTCCGAGGAAGCATTGGAAGACTGTCGTTAGGATGCAATTGACGGGCAATGCACATCACACGTGGCTATCTAAAGTTAAATGGCTCAGAACAGACCGAGTTACTTGGGAGAAGTTTTGTAGACTCTTCCAGGAGATATACATTCCATCTATTGCTAGAATAGAACTTCAGGATAAATTTAACCACCTCACTCAGAGCATTATGACTTTGGACGAGTATAATGCAGAGTTCATCCGTTTAAGTTACTTCGACCCTACTTTGATCCCGATAGAAGAGGAGAAGGAAATTTTTTTTCTTTGATGGACTTAGCTTTGAGTTACAGAGGTTGATCGGCTCAGTTGCACCTACTTCTTATACGGATGTCCTTGTCGTGGCTCAACGCATGCAGTGCATCACCAGGAGAGAGTCCAGTCAGAAATGGTCGTTCATATCAGCACCAGGCAGAGCACTACAGGAAGGAGCTGAAAAGAGACCTCACATGCACCAGCCACCCAGAGAAGCTCCACATACACTGCCTTTATGTCAATATTATGGCAAGCGAGGTCATTATAAGAGAGAGTGCAGACGCAAGTTGGGACTATGCTTGGTTTGCGGATCAGGACAGTACTAGGCACGTAACTTTACGGTGTTACGGAAAGAAGCATCGATGATTCCCCCACCAGCCTTACCAGTACCAAGACCCACCCAGCAGCCACCTAGGCCAGCTTATCAAGCACTTGGAGCACCACAGACGGGAGTTAAAGGAGTCAGACCACCAGCTCCAAGAGGGTATCATCCGAGGGCACCTTTGGCACCATAGGCAGTAATATTTCAACTGGCTCGGCAGCAATAGAGAGGACTATCTCAGGGACGAGGGCAGGTATTTGCCATGACTATTAAAGAGGAAGCTACTATAGGAGAGGTCATCACAGGTACTATATTTACCTGCTTTAGCATTATTCGATTCTGGAGCATCATATTCATTCATAGTTGCTAGCTTCGTAGCCATATATAGAGTAGCTACTGTACCCTTTCGAAGACAACGAGAATTCTTACAGGAGTCAAAATCATCCCTGTTAGTGATATTTGTAGATCTTGTTCGGTAGTACTTTGTGGACGAGAGATGCGAGCTCAATTTTTAATCTTCTCCATGTTGGACTATGATGTGGTACTTGGTATGGACTGCATGAGTCAGTACCATGCGACTCTAGATTACCAGCGTAGACGTGTTATATTTAGACCGCCCGATCATCAGGAGTTTTAGTTTCTTTGGAAAGCCAGAGAGGAAGGTGCCTAGCCTACACTTAAGACACTCTCTGTAGAAGGGGAGCCAGAGTACCCAAAAGTTATATCAGAGTTTGTGGATATATTTCCTGAAGATCTTCCAGGCTTACCACCTGAACGGGAAATAGAATTCACTATAGACTTGACTCCAGGAGCAGAGCCTATCACTTCATCAGTGTACCGGCTAGCACCTAAGGAGTTAGTGGAATTGAAGAAGAAAGTTGAGGATCTTCTAGAGAAGGGTTTTATTCGGCCCAGTTTTTTACCATAGAGAGAACCCTTACTATTTGTGCCAAAGAAGGATGAAACGGTACGCTTGTGTATTGACTACAGGGCACTAAATACCATAACCATCAATAACCGGTATCCCTTGCCATGCATTGATAATCTGTTCGATCAATTGAGTGGTGATTGTGTATTCTCAAAGATCGATCTCATATCCGATTATCATCAAATTAGAGTATTAAAAGAGAATATACCAAAGACTGCCTTTAGGACCAAGTATGGATACTATGAGTTCTTAGTCATGTCATTTGGTTTAACCAACCAATGTGCCAGCTATGTTTATGGGTTTGATGAATAAAGTCTTCCATCAGTACTTGGACAAGTTCTTGATTGTGTTTATTGATGACATCTCGGTATACTCCAAGAGACACGAAGAACACGAGGAGCATCTCAGAATCGTGCTGGAGATGCTAAGACAAGAGAGGCTGTACGCCAAGCTCAGCAAATGTGAGTTTTTTCTGGATAGGGTACCTTTTCTGGGATATATTATCTCGGTAGAAGGACTTTCAGTTAATCCGGAGAAAGTTATTGCAATGGAAACTTGGCCAACACCTACATCAGTTGCGGAGGTAAAAAGTTTTCTCGGAGTTGCTGGATATTATTGGAGGTTCATAAAAAACTTCTTAAGGATTGTGAGCCTATGACACAGTTGACGCATAAGGACCAGGAGTTAGCATGGACGAAGGATTGCCAGAAGGCCTTTAAGGAGTTGAAGAGACGATTAACGACAGCACCGGTCTTGACTCTTTCTTCAAGATCGACAGGATATATAGTTTATAATGATGCGTTAGGCAATGGACTGGGATGTGTTTTGATGCAGGATGTCAAAGTTATCGCTTATGCATCGAGGCAGCTGAAGGTTCATGAAAAAAACTACCTGACGCACGATCTGGAGCTAGCGGCAGTGATATTTGCATTAAAGATATGCATGAACTATCTTTATAGAGAGAGGGTAGAAATTTTTACTAATCACAAGATCCTGAAGTATGTCTATACTTAGAAAGAGCTTAACATGAGACAGAGGCATTGGTTAGAGTTGATGGAAGATTTTAATATAGAATTGCAGTACCACCCTGGTAAGACAAACGTCGTAGCAGACGTACTCAGCAGGAAGTCCATAGCTTATTTCTTGACGATGTAGCCCTAGTTATTAGAGGACCTAAAGGAGCTCGGGATAGAGATTTTTTTTCCAGGGAAGAGTGGGCTGTTGGCTAATCTTGAGGTTAAGTCATCACTAGTGGAGAGGATTAAGGAAGCATTGCCTACAAATGCTAGGTTTTGGAGACTTAAAGAAAGAACGAAAGCCGGCATGCAGACAAGACTTCGGATCCATTCAGACAAGATGTTAAGGTATACAAATCGCCTATATATTTCGAATGTAGAGTTGAGACATGAGTTAATGTCTGAAGCACATAGATCCATTTACTCTATTCATCCAGGAGGTACGAAGATGTACCGAGATTTGAGGCAGTACTATTGGAAGCATGGGTTGAAGAGAGAGATTATGCAGTTTGTGGCAAAATATTTAGTCTGTCAGCGGGTTAAGGCCGAGCATCAGAGGACCGCTTGTATGTTACAGCCACTTTCCATCTTCGAATGGAAGTGGGAATATATCACGATGGATTTTATTACAGAATTTCCAAGAACCCCAGTGGGAAGAATGCAGTTTGGGTTATTGTGGATTGACTTACCAAATCGACATATTTCTTGCCGTTCAGAGTTGGACAGTCCACAGAGTTTCTAGCCGACATGTATATGCGATAAATTGAAAGGTTACATGGAGTACCGGTTAGTATTGTGTCGGATCGTGACTCAAGATTCACCTCCCATAATTTTGGCGGAGCATGCAGGAGAGTCTTGGCACCCGACTCAAGTTCAGCCCTGCTTACCATCCAAAGATAGACGGTCAGTCGGAGTACATAATCTAGATCCTAGATAATATATTGAGGTCATGCATGTTAGACTTTAGAGGGTCTTGGAAAGATCATTTGCATCTGGTAGAGTTCTCTTACAACAATATCTACCAGGCGAGCATCTAGATGGCCGCTTTTTAGGCACTATACGACAGAAAGTGTATGCCTCCTATATATTGAAGTGATGTGGGTGAGCGTCAGATACTCGATCCAGAGTTGGTAATACAGACAGTTAAGAAGGTGAAACAAATGTAGAACTTTCTGCGTACAGCTCAGGACAGACAGAAGTACTGAGCTGACACACACCGCCAACCTTTGGAGTTCAAGTAAGGTGAACTTGTATTTATGAAGATCTTACCTAATCGTGGCACTATTCGATTCGGGAGCAGAGGCAAGTTGAGTCCAAGGTATATTGGACCTTTTGATATTCTGGAACGTGTTTGTGAGGTAGCATACCGTTTTGCATTACCCCCATCTCTAGAGGAAGTGCATGATGTATTCTATATCTCACAGTTGAGAAGGTACGTAACTTACCTAAGTCACATAGTTGATCATTCTAAGATTGCAGTTGGCCCAAGCTTGACATATGAGGAGCAGCCAGTTTGGATACTTGATACTAATAAGAAGACACTGCGAGATAAGACAATCAAACTGGTTCGGAAAGCTTGGAAGCATCACTCTCCAGGTGAATCCACTTTGGAGCGAGAGAACATCATATGATAGCGTTATCCTCATTTATTCGAGGATATAGGTATGAACTAAGAACTACCCTTAGATTACCATATCTTTATAAATTTCTAGAGTAGTTTAATTCTTAATTGCGAGAACGCAATTCTTTTAAGGAGGGTATATTATAAATCTCCTGAAATTTAGATAAATATATGTTAGTAATTATATTTTTAAAGAATTATTTATTTAAATAATATATTCATTAAAATAATTTTCTGAAACTAGAAACCCTTTATTGTAATCTTAATGCCAGGAATACAACACTAGCTTTTTCTGTCAAACCAACTTTGCATAATAGGCTTAGCCGGGCCAAATTAGGCTCATAGTATATATGTCTCTCATAATTATGAAATCCTACGCCTTGTTTTGGTCGCACAACAACCGCAACACTTTTTGACTCAAAATATGACGCTTGGATACTTTTTCGTTGCGATCGATTTAAACGAGCAACATGAACCCAAATTTCTATACTGACTTTTATGACCCCTAGCCTAACACGACCAAGTATGCACATGACATTGGTATCACATTTATTTGAGTCCCCATAGGCTCCAAAAAATAATATAGAAATAACGTACATTTTAATTAGTCAAAAATGACTATATTTGATTAATTGCACCAGACAAAAGCCGAACCCCCCAACTTAAACCCTCAAACTAACTTGGTTAACTCATACACGATACCACACACCCATCCACCACCTATTAATACACCATACATCATTTATCTCCATATCAAATCATATTTTTACATCATTTAAATTCAAATTCAGCTTTTATCCAAAATAGCATGAACCTTGGACTAGTTTAACTTAAAATGAACCTTGTACATACATGAATGGAGATGGGGGACCAACTGTCACTACCACTTTTCCATGTAAGGGTATTTCTGTAATTTAACTATTTTAAATAATTATGTATTAAATTATTTGCTGAGTTTTATAACTATTATATTATTATTAGGGATATTGATTTTAGGTCAACCCTAGAATGCATTAGGGCAAACCCTAATGACCAACCCTAAGTTGTAAACCCTATTCTAGCAAACCCTAGAATTTTAAATTTAAGATGGAACCCTCAAAAGTCTAGACTGACTTAACCTGAGTCTGTTAGGTTCTACATGACTTAACATAAAGGGTTAAACCTAAAAACTAGGCATAGAAACCCTAAAACCTAGGTTTAATATAAAAAGGAGCTTCCCACAAAGCCATCCTTCATGTAAGCAGGAGAAACCCTAGCCTCCACTAGAGAAAAACCATCTCCCATCCAGAAATTCGAAACCCTAACCCTAGGTTCCCTTTCCTCTTCCTCCAAAGCAAGGAACGTGGGTCAGGAAGCCTTGGAGAAGAAGAACCTCGTTGAAGGAACCTTCCCTGCAGGTAAAGCCCTAGTTTTACTCATTTAAATTCCTGTTTTAGATGATAATGGCCATTAGGAAACACCCTTGGCTGTGTAATTCGAATTTAGGATTTTGGATTTGGTTTTGGTGGCCCAAATGGGGTTTTCCCCAATTATTAAGAACCCTAACCCTAGATTTTGGTTTGTAGACTGTTTGCATCTCATCTGTGTATGTTGAACCCGAGTTTTAGGGTTTTTGGTTAGAGGGATTCATAGGTTTTAAGTGATTTTCGTTTCTGAACTGCATCTGTTCGATGAAATGCCCAAAAAGGGTTGAACATCTATTTTTCCTATTCTATTAAAGTCTAAATTGATGATTGATGAATGATGTATGATGTCCATATATATATATACATGTGTAGATAGATTTGAGGTGTGTTGTATATATATATATATATATATCTAGGTGTAGATGTGTGTGTGGTTGAAGAAGGAAATTCTGGGATGCAGTCGGGTATGTACAGACTGTGTTTGGGTCATTGTGTACTCGGGTTTGAGAGGAACCAGGCTGTGGCTGTGCATAACTGTGTATAGGTGTGAGGGAGAGAAATTCCCAGGTTTGATGAGGATTTTGATTTTGTGTGTCTGTGCATATGTTTATGGGTGTTCAGTGTAGTGATTTGGATTTTAGATTACTGTGTGTTAGATGCATATCTGTGTGAGTTTCAGTCCTGATATGGGTTAGAAACTGTGCAGGTTTGGATTTGGGGCAATGGGATGTGTGTTCCTCTAACTATGTATAATTTAGTATAAAATACCTGTGTGTAGATGATAACTTGAGGCGTGTAACTGTGCATGCCTGTGTGGGTGCCAGTAATGACCAGTGTATACCTGTGTCAGTAGGTGTATTTCTGTGTCAGTGTGTAGCAGTAGGTAATTGAGTTATGGTTTTCTTGAGGGTTAATATGAGCAGTCTAGTATTATGTGTGTGTTTGTGGAGTGAGTTAAACTAGATTTCCTGTGTGATTCAGAGAGAGAGAGAGAGAGTGTTTGGTTCCAGATTTCCTGTGTGTGTCTATACTGTGTAACTGTGAGTGTGTGTTGTTATAGAGGGATGTGAGGTGCAGCAAATTGCATACAGCAGTATGTGGCAATGTGTGCCTGTGTAATATGGGGTTATGGCTGTGAATTGGGGTTCCTGTCAGTGTATTTGAATTGGGGAGGGGAAATCTGTAAAACTGAATTCTGTGTGTGCATTGGGGGAGAGCCTGTGTCAAAACTGTGTTGAGAAGTTGTATGATTGCCTGTGTGTCTTAGTGTGTCTAGATACTTAGGTGTTGTGCATCAGTGTAGGAGTTATGACAGTGAGCAGTGTGGCAGTGATTTACCTGTGTGTTGTACAGTTTAATGTGTGTATGAGATATCTGAGAATGTGTGTGTGCATTAGAGAAACATGTAGGTCTCAGTATTTGGGGGATGTGTTGTGAGGATTATGTGCAGTGTATAGCAGCATGTGAGGGTGAACTCAAGTGTTTGTGTGTGTGTCAGTTTGAAGTCCCAGTGAATGCTGTGAATGCTGTGTGTTAGTGGAGGATTGGGAGCAGTGAGGGGTTTAAGTGTGTAGACTCATGTGTATCAGTTAGTTATTGGAGTATCAATGTATTGGAGGATTAGTTAGTAGAGTGCCAGATTTAGTGTATCAGTTATTATCAGTTAGAAGTTTGTTTAGTTAGATAATTAGATACTTTAGTGTATCAGTTAGCATGGGGCCCAGTTAGCAAGTTAGTGTATAGTTAATTAGTTAGTTTAGTTAGTAACATTAGTTAATATATTGTTATCAGTTAGTATAATATATAAAGGTATTAGTTAGTTATACTAAGTGGTAGTGATAGTTAGTTAAGGTAAGTTCTATATGATTGTAGATAAGTATAAGTACTAGCTATAACTGGATAGAGTAGGTATTAGTAAGGTTTTACTTAGAAACCTAGGTAATGGCCTAATATAGCTAAGATAAGCTAGTATTGGATAGTTAGTAACCTTTATAGACTAAATAACTTAGTATGGATCTAGTATGACTTAGTTAAGCTAGAATGACTTAGAAATTGACCTAGAATAGCTAGTTAGTAGCAAACTAGACCAATTGACTCAGTTGAACCTAGTATTGACCAGTAAACCTTAGACATGACCTAGAAACCTCGTTTTTAAATTGTTAAGCATGTTATTCTTTTAATTCATTAATTAACATTGAATTTCCATAAATAGGTCATTGTGATTCCATTTTGGACCTCGATCCTCACATTTTGCTCAGGACCACAGGCGAGTACATTCTCTGACAGTTTTCATGGTTGATTATTTCTATAAATTGTAGTGTATTTCATACTTGATTCCGACACCATGGATACACGGGTTAGCACCCTAGATCCCCATCACGAGGAGTCGTGGTTGGAATCCATTGTGCTAGCTGGGGGATGGGGAACTATTAGTAGATTATGTGATCATATCCAAACATTTATATGCACCATAGCTCACCCCACTTCTCACGTCGGGTGCGGCCTGACCACTTATATGCTCCATAGCTGTTATATATGATTAGCCTGACCATTATATGCACCATAGCTAACCATGCGGTTAGCCTGACCTAAAAGAATCATAGCTAATCATATATAACCAGCCTGATCCAGTCCCAAGCCGATCACATGATAAACTAATAATTCAAACACTTAGCTAGATGTTTTATCTTTATTCAGATTACTGTTCTAGCAGTCACTATTTATTGCTCATTGCTAGATGCTTTATTGTCTATTCATTTCTCCAGTACTTCACATGTTCAGCTTTTACTTCCATCATGTATCTCTTACACTGTTTATAGATTTTGTCAATTTAATGAAACCGCTGTTAGTGCTTGTGCTTCGCTCCAATCCTGACTGGATAACAACATTTTCAGAGGACCTGGAGGACTTTTGCCCTACTCATTACGGTCCAGGAATAGAGGAGGATTTCACCCCAGAAATCCCAGAGGAGGTGCCTATCCTAGAGGAGAACTTGCCTGCCCATGCTTAGATTATTTTTCTGCATTTATTGTTTTAGACTGAGACTGAGACTGAGATGTATTTATTTTTATTTGTGACTTTGTGAGGTCATTTGGACCCAGGATTTGAGTTGAACTTCTTATGATTGGTTTAAATAGAACTCTTTTCAATTCTCATCGTGCCATTATTCTTATAGCTGTGATTGAGTATATTATAGAACTGTGGGTTATTTTATCATTGTCCTCCGTACGGAGTTGAGACTGTTGACAGGATATACTATATTTGTGACCTAGACAGCGTTCTACCGCCGATGCTGCGGCGTAGGCTGGACGTACCCACGACTCATGCCCAAATTCCGGGTGCGGGTCGTGACACGTTTTTAGTGGTGGCCCATGCAGGTCCAGTCCTAGTCTTAGACTGTTTTAGGAAATAGGAATTTGGCCAAGAATATGCTCAATCACAATTAGGAAATTCTGATTCTTATGATACTATTCTTAATGATTAATTCCTTTAGAAATTTTTCTGTCCTTCCTTGATATCATATCTATTGCCTTAATTGAATCTTTCGATCTGTCTCCAGGATGCCGCCAAGAAGGTCCCAGAGACTCGGAGCAGCAGATTCAGAGAGGTCTGCCACCTCTCGCGCTGCCGGACAGACATCAGCAGCACCTCCTACATCTCCAGGACAGGTGGGAGTGTCTGCAGCATTCGGGGGTCCTCCACCACCAGTTCAGAGGGTCCCCACAGCTACGACGGCACCACCACCTCCACCACCCCCAGCTCAGCATCCAGGAGGTGTGCCCGTCGATGGGGCACAGATGTTCGCTTTGATTCAGGGCATGGTCGACGCCCAGAGGACGTCGGCAGAGGCCCAGAGAGTGCAGGCTGAGGCACATCAGGCCCAGACAGAGATGATGAGGGTGAACATGGATAATGCTCACCAAGTGGCTCTCCAGGCTGTGGAGAGAGTCGCTCAGCAGCAGCAACAACCCGGTCAGCAACAACAGAGGCCGGGCACCATTGTGGACTTCAAGAGGATGATGCCTCGGGAGTTCAAGGGGACAGAAGGGATACTCTACGCCGATGATTGGCTAGAGGACATCGAGAGGAACTTGCGTTTGGCGCAGATTCCAGAGGCGCTCCAGATCGAGGCCGCTGGCAGCCAGATGTTCGACATTGCCTTGACGTGGTTTCGCACGGAGCCGAGACTCTTGCGCGGGGGACTCACTTGGGAAGCTTTCAAGGAACTCTTCAAAGAAAAGTTCTTTCCTGATGTCGCCCTGGGAGCTTTGGAGAGTCAGTTCCATGACTTAGCCCAGGGGAGCTCGTCCGTCGACGAGTATGCCGCGGAGTTTTCCCGCCTGAGCCGCTTTGCGCCGTCGATGATTAGAGATCCGGGGGACAGGGCCCGGAAGTTCAGAAAGGGGCTGACAAGAGAGATCAAGTCTCGCACGTCGGGACGTCGCACAGCTACCTATGAGGGCATATTGATGGATGTCCAAGTAGCCGAGGATGACTTGGACCTCAGACCCAAGAGGGGACGCGATGTTTCCGGAGGAGCAAACAGTAGTGCGGGAACAGGCAAGCGTCCACACTTTCAGCAGCAGCAGAGACACTTTCAGCAACAGCACCAGGCACCAGCTCGAGGGCAGGTTCAGCAACAGCAGCAGAGGCAGACTCAGCCCGCCATCCAGTGTGCGTACTGCGGGAAGATGGGACATACTAGAGATATCTGCAGGCACAGATTGGGCTCATGTTTGTCCTGCGGATCGACGACACATCAGCTGAGGGATTGCCCTACCATTCGGACTCGTCCAGGTCAGGGTGGAGCAGCCGCCCAGAGAGGACCAGGCAGGGTACCTACCGTACCAGGAGGCCAACAACAGAGGGGACCACTTCCACCGCAAAATCAGAAGTTCGCCCAGCATCAGCAGCAGAGAGGTGCGCCCCAGGGGCGAGCGTACGCCATGGCAGTCGAGGAGATCGAGCCAGCAGGAGACTTGATCACAGGTTCGGTTCTTCTCGATTGTATTCCTGCATTTACCTTATTCGATTCTGGCGCTTCCCATAGTTTTGTGTCTGTATCATATGCACTTCGACATCATTTAGACACAGAACCATTAGCTAGGACTTGCAAGATCATGACTGGTGGAGGTATTATCCTAGTCCGTGATCACTGCAAGGACCGGAGAGTGTCAGTAGGAGGCCGAGACTTGAGCGTGAGCTTACTCGTCATGCCACTTCCGGGGTACGATATTGTACTCGGAATGGACTGGTTGAGCAGGCATCATGCTACTATAGATTGTTATAGAGGCAGAGTATTGTTCAGACCACCAGGAGAGCCGGAGTTTGAGGTCGTCAGAGCAGCAGCGGAACAGAGCAGGAGCACATTTTGCGGAGCCAGGGCGGAAGAAGAGGAGTTGCCACATCCTCTGATAGCGGAGTTCCTGGATGTATTTCCAGAAGAGTTGCCAGGCTTGCCGCCAGACAGAGATGTTGAATTCTCTATAGACTTGGTTCCAGGAGCGGAGCCCATTTCACAACACGTCTATAGAGTCAACAACAGCGAGCTGGCAGAACTGAAGAAGCAAGTTGAGGAGCTGCAGGACAAAGGCTTCATCAAATCCAGTTCATCACCATGGGGAGCTCCGGTATTGTTCGTACCGAAGAAGGACGGCACGGTGCGTATGTGCATTGATTATAGAGCTTTGAACAATATCACTATCAAGAACAAGTACCCGCTGCCGAGGATAGATGATCTTTTTGACCAGTTGAGCGGGGCGAGGGTGTTTTCGAAGATTGATTTGAGGTCAGGCTATCACCAGGTGAAGGTGAAGAAAGAAGACACGCCAAAGACAGCTTTTCGGACCAGATACGGCCAGTTTGAGTTCATGGTAATGCCATTTGGTTTAACCAATGCACCGGCAGTATTCATGAACTTGATGAACAAGGTGTTCCACCAGTACCTTGACAAGTTCGTGGTGGTGTTCATCGATGATATTCTTGTGTATTCCAAGACACCGGAGGAGCACGAAGAGCACCTGAGATTGGTCTTAGAGACTCTCAGGAGGGAAAAGCTGTACGGGAAACTCTCTAAGTGTGAATTCTTCCTTGACAAGGTTGAATTTCTTGGGCATGTGGTATCGGGTGACGGAATCTCGGTTAACCCACAGAAGATCGAGGCAGTAGAGTCGTGGGCTACCCCCAGTTCGGTAGCTGAGATCAGGAGTTTTCTCGGGCTAGCAGGATACTACAGGAGGTTTGTACAAGACTTCTCCAAGATTGCAGCGCCGATGACCAGACTGACTAGGAAGGACGTGGATTTTGTTTGGACAGAGGAGTGCCAGGCTGCATTTGATGAGCTGAAGAAGAGGTTGACGATAGCTCCAATTTTGACATTGCCATCAGGGACAGGTGGTTTTACCATCTACAGTGATGCTTCAGGGAAGGGTCTGGGATGTGTTCTTCAGCAGCACGGGAAAGTAATTGCCTATGCTTCCAGGCAGTTGCGCCCTCATGAAAAGAATTATCCCACCCACGATTTAGAGTTGGCAGCAGTTATCTTCGCTCTAAAGCTGTGGAAACATTACCTGTACGGAGAGCGTGTGGAGATCTTCACAGACCACAAGAGCTTGAAGTACGTGTTCACACAGAAGGAGCTGAACATGAGGCAGAGGAGGTGGTTAGAGTTGATGAAGGACTTTGACATCTCATTGCAGTACCATCCAGGGAAGGCCAACGTAGTCGCCGATGCCTTGAGCAGGTATCCGATGGCTATGTACTTGACGACAGATAGACATTTATTGGCTGACCTGGAAAGCTTGGAGATTGAAGTGTTAGTTCCCGGTGCTGAGATTCAGATGTGGGGATTGCAGATACAGTCCGAACTGATGGACAGGATCAGAGCTGCGCAGTACGATGATGAGACCCTGAGGAGTATCAGAGCACAGGTTCAGATGGGATTGTCGGACGACTTCACTATCGCAGATGATGGTTCTCTACGGCACGGCACGAGGATATGTGTGCCTAGCGGGGAGCTGCGCGAGGAGGTTTTACAGGAGGCACACCGCTCTCAGTACTCGATGCATCCCGGTGCCAACAAGATGTATCGAGACTTGAGGGAGCACGTATGGTGGTATGGAATGAAGCGCGAGGTAGCACGCTTCGTATCTCGGTGTCTAGTGTGCCAGCAGGTAAAGGCAGACCGGCAGAGGCCAGGAGGTTTGCTTCAACCTTTACCGATTCCAGAATGGAAATGGGAGCACGTGACCATGGATTTCGTTTCAGGGCTTCCACGTTCTCCAGGAGGGAAGGACGCAATTTGGGTCATCGTGGACAGGTTGACCAAATCAGCCCATTTCTTACCTTTCAAAGTGGGCACGTCGACAGAGAGGCTAGCAGAGATGTACGTGCGACATATTGTTAGACTTCATGGAGTTCCTGTGAGCATCGTCTCGGATCGGGATAGTCGTTTCACTTCCCACTTCTGGAGGAGTCTGCAGGCTAGCTTGGGCACCCAGCTCAAGTTCAGTACCGCATATCACCCCCAGACAGACGGGCAGTCTGAGAGGACTATTCAGACTCTCGAGGATATGCTACGCACTTGTGTGTTAGATCTCGGAGGTTCTTGGGAGGATCATCTGCACCTGGTAGAGTTTGCTTACAACAACAGCTACCAGGCCAGCATCGAGATGTCACCATTTGAGGCTCTTTATGGACGGAGGTGTCGTACACCGCTGTCGTGGGACGACGTTGGAGAGAGAGCCTTGCTAGGACCAGAAATGGTCGTGGATGCAGCAGAAAAGGTGAAACTCATCAGAGACAGACTGCGAGTGGCGCAGGACAGACAGCGGCATTGGGCCGACAGCCACCGTAGACCCCTTGAGTTTCAGGTATAGATTGTTAATTTTCTGATTTGTGTTGTTTGCTTAGACTGCGTGCTAAGACTGTTGTTTTAGGTTGGCGATCTAGTTTTCCTACGGATTTCTCCGACGCGTGGAACGATTCGTTTTGGTAGAGGCGGAAAGCTTAGCCCACGCTACATCGGACCCTTCAGTATTCTGGCGAGGGTAGGCGCAGTGGCGTATAGATTGGACTTGCCGCCTGCATTGGAGGGAGTGCATAATGTGTTCCATGTGTCGCAGCTGAGACGGTACGTGGCCGACCCTAGTCACGTACTTGATCACTCGGAGATTGAGGTTGGTCCAACGCTCAGCTACCCTGAGCAGCCAGTAGAGATCTTGGACCGCAGAGAGAAGGTGTTGCGGAACCAAACCATCCCTTTGGTTCGCGTAGCATGGAGACACCACTCTCCAGGGGAGTCGACCTGGGAGAGAGAGGACGAAATGCGTGAGCAATACCCGTACCTCTTCCAGACTTGAGGTATATTTCCTTTTCTGAATTCATCCTTGTTGTAGTTCAGTCCAATTTCGAGGACGAAATTTCTTTTAGGAGGGTAGACTTGTCACTACCACTTTTCCATGTAAGGGTATTTCTGTAATTTAACTATTTTAAATAATTATGTATTAAATTATTTGCTGAGTTTTATAACTATTATATTATTATTAGGGATATTGATTTTAGGTCAACCCTAGAATGCATTAGGGCAAACCCTAATGACCAACCCTAAGTTGTAAACCCTATTCTAGCAAACCCTAGAATTTTAAATTTAAGATGGAACCCTCAAAAGTCTAGACTGACTTAACCTGAGTCTGTTAGGTTCTACATGACTTAACATAAAGGGTTAAACCTAAAAACTAGGCATAGAAACCCTAAAACCTAGGTTTAATATAAAAAGGAGCTTCCCACAAAGCCATCCTTCATGTAAGCAGGAGAAACCCTAGCCTCCACTAGAGAAAAACCATCTCCCATCCAGAAATTCGAAACCCTAACCCTAGGTTCCCTTTCCTCTTCCTCCAAAGCAAGGAACGTGGGTCAGGAAGCCTTGGAGAAGAAGAACCTCGTTGAAGGAACCTTCCCTGCAGGTAAAGCCCTAGTTTTACTCATTTAAATTCCTGTTTTAGATGATAATGGCCATTAGGAAACACCCTTGGCTGTGTAATTCGAATTTAGGATTTTGGATTTGGTTTTGGTGGCCCAAATGGGGTTTTCCCCAATTATTAAGAACCCTAACCCTAGATTTTGGTTTGTAGACTGTTTGCATCTCATCTGTGTATGTTGAACCCGAGTTTTAGGGTTTTTGGTTAGAGGGATTCATAGGTTTTAAGTGATTTTCGTTTCTGAACTGCATCTGTTCGATGAAATGCCCAAAAAGGGTTGAACATCTATTTTTCCTATTCTATTAAAGTCTAAATTGATGATTGATGAATGATGTATGATGTCCATATATATATATACATGTGTAGATAGATTTGAGGTGTGTTGTATATATATATATATATATCTAGGTGTAGATGTGTGTGTGGTTGAAGAAGGAAATTCTGGGATGCAGTCGGGTATGTACAGACTGTGTTTGGGTCATTGTGTACTCGGGTTTGAGAGGAACCAGGCTGTGGCTGTGCATAACTGTGTATAGGTGTGAGGGAGAGAAATTCCCAGGTTTGATGAGGATTTTGATTTTGTGTGTCTGTGCATATGTTTATGGGTGTTCAGTGTAGTGATTTGGATTTCAGATTACTGTGTGTTAGATGCATATCTGTGTGAGTTTCAGTCCTGATATGGGTTAGAAACTGTGCAGGTTTGGATTTGGGGCAATGGGATGTGTGTTCCTCTAACTATGTATAATTTAGTATAAAATACCTGTGTGTAGATGATAACTTGAGGCGTGTAACTGTGCATGCCTGTGTGGGTGCCAGTAATGACCAGTGTATACCTGTGTCAGTAGGTGTATTTCTGTGTCAGTGTGTAGCAGTAGGTAATTGAGTTATGGTTTTCTTGAGGGTTAATATGAGCAGTCTAGTATTATGTGTGTGTTTGTGGAGTGAGTTAAACTAGATTTCCTGTGTGATTCAGAGAGAGAGAGAGAGAGTGTTTGGTTCCAGATTTCCTGTGTGTGTCTATACTGTGTAACTGTGAGTGTGTGTTGTTATAGAGGGATGTGAGGTGCAGCAAATTGCATACAGCAGTATGTGGCAATGTGTGCCTGTGTAATATGGGGTTATGGCTGTGAATTGGGGTTCCTGTCAGTGTATTTGAATTGGGGAGGGGAAATCTGTAAAACTGAATTCTGTGTGTGCATTGGGGGAGAGCCTGTGTCAAAACAGTGTTGAGAAGTTGTATGATTGCCTGTGTGTCTTAGTGTGTCTAGATACTTAGGTGTTGTGCATCAGTGTAGGAGTTATGACAGTGAGCAGTGTGGCAGTGATTTACCTGTGTGTTGTACAGTTTAATGTGTGTATGAGATATCTGAGAATGTGTGTGTGCATTAGAGAAACATGTAGGTCTCAGTATTTGGGGGATGTGTTGTGAGGATTATGTGCAGTGTATAGCAGCATGTGAGGGTGAACTCAAGTGTTTGTGTGTGTGTCAGTTTGAAGTCCCAGTGAATGCTGTGAATGCTGTGTGTTAGTGGAGGATTGGGAGCAGTGAGGGGTTTAAGTGTGTAGACTCATGTGTATCAGTTAGTTATTGGAGTATCAATGTATTGGAGGATTAGTTAGTAGAGTGCCAGATTTAGTGTATCAGTTATTATCAGTTAGAAGTTTGTTTAGTTAGATAATTAGATACTTTAGTGTATCAGTTAGCATGGGGCCCAGTTAGCAAGTTAGTGTATAGTTAATTAGTTAGTTTAGTTAGTAACATTAGTTAATATATTGTTATCAGTTAGTATAATATATAAAGGTATTAGTTAGTTATACTAAGTGGTAGTGATAGTTAGTTAAGGTAAGTTCTATATGATTGTAGATAAGTATAAGTACTAGCTATAACTGGATAGAGTAGGTATTAGTAAGGTTTTACTTAGAAACCTAGGTAATGGCCTAATATAGCTAAGATAAGCTAGTATTGGATAGTTAGTAACCTTTATAGACTAAATAACTTAGTATGGATCTAGTATGACTTAGTTAAGCTAGAATGACTTAGAAATTGACCTAGAATAGCTAGTTAGTAGCAAACTAGACCAATTGACTCAGTTGAACCTAGTATTGACCAGTAAACCTTAGACATGACCTAGAAACCTCGTTTTTAAATTGTTAAGCATGTTATTCTTTTAATTCATTAATTAACATTGAATTTCCATAAATAGGTCATTGTGATTCCATTTTGGACCTCGATCCTCACATTTTGCTCAGGACCACAGGCGAGTACATTCTCTGACAGTTTTCATGGTTGATTATTTCTATAAATTGTAGTGTATTTCATACTTGATTCCGACACCATGGATACACGGGTTAGCACCCTAGATCCCCATCACGAAGAGTCGTGGTTGGAATCCATTGTGCTAGCTGGGGGATGGGGAACTATTAGTAGATTATGTGATCATATCCAAACATTTATATGCACCATAGCTCACCCCACTTCTCACGTCGGGTGCGGCCTGACCACTTATATGCTCCATAGCTGTTATATATGATTAGCCTGACCATTATATGCACCATAGCTAACCATGCGGTTAGCCTGACCTAAAAGAATCATAGCTAATCATATATAACCAGCCTGATCCAGTCCCAAGCCGATCACATGATAAACTAATAATTCAAACACTTAGCTAGATGTTTTATCTTTATTCAGATTACTGTTCTAGCAGTCACTATTTATTGCTCATTGCTAGATGCTTTATTGTCTATTCATTTCTCCAGTACTTCACATGTTCAGCTTTTACTTCCATCATGTATCTCTTACACTGTTTATAGATTTTGTCAATTTAATGAAACTGCTGTTAGTGCTTGTGCTTCGCTCCAATCCTGACTGGATAACAACATTTTCAGAGGACCTGGAGGACTTTTGCCCTACTCATTACGGTCCAGGAATAGAGGAGGATTTCACCCCAGAAATCCCAGAGGAGGTGCCTATCCTAGAGGAGAACTTGCCTGCCCATGCTTAGATTATTTTTCTGCATTTATTGTTTTAGACTGAGACTGAGACTGAGATGTATTTATTTTTATTTGTGACTTTGTGAGGTCATTTGGACCCAGGATTTGAGTTGAACTTCTTATGATTGGTTTAAATAGAACTCTTTTCAATTCTCATCGTGCCATTATTCTTATAGCTGTGATTGAGTATATTATAGAACTGTGGGTTATTTTATCATTGTCCTCCGTACGGAGTTGAGACTGTTGACAGGATATACTATATTTGTGACCTAGACAGCGTTCTACCGCCGATGCTGCGGCGTAGGCTGGACGTACCCACGACTCATGCCCAAATTCCGGGTGCGGGTCGTGACACCAACCGCACCCCCAAGGAAGTTTATGGGTTAGTTTTTAAGGGAGGTTACTAAGGACCTTTGGTTTTTAGGGTAAAACTTCCAACTATTCATCACCCCTCATATTCATAACCATTAGTAGCTAAAAGTCCAAGAAGAACCCACCTCCATGCATTTTACAGCCGACAACTTCTACCACTTCTCCCAAACCTCTATCTCTCCTCTCCCTTTTCTCTTTCTCTTCCTCACGGTCATCTCCTCCACCTCCAAGAGCTTTGGCCGATCCCCTCCTCAAACCGAGAAGTACCTCCACTCGAACAAGTCGGCCGTCCACCCTTGGTGCAACCGACGGTTGACAGCAGCCATCCCCCTCATTTAGACCTTGGGGAGTCCCTCCATCACCCCTTGTATCGCCTCCATCGAGCCTGGGCCGGCCATAGTGGTGGTGCAACCACCCAGAGGTCAAAAACCACGCTGGAGCTTAACCAACCATCATATACATCAAGTTATGGTAAACCTCTTCATCCTCTCCTTTTCTCATGATGTTATGGCTGTAGGTAGACATGAAAACATCTATATTTGATCAATGAATCACCCTCCCCATGTTTTTAACCCATGCACTAAAGCCTATATTGCATGTATATGTTACATAGATATTGTAAATAAAAATATTGAGTTTTTGTCTATAGTTAATTATTTTCAGATTATTATAATTATTATTCATAATTATATGAACCAAATTTTAGACTATAAACATATTAAAATGTGTATTTTAGTGATTTATTTGATGAATAATGGATGGGTATGTTGTATGGTTAATATTGGTGAACTAGTGTATATGTTTGTATTGAGGTTATAATATAAAAATTGTATTGTTGCACCATAGTTAATTAAATTTTATATTATTAATAATAATATTCTGAATTATATATGTATTAATATGTATATTTAGTGGCTTAGTTGATGAACAATTTAAGGGTAGAATGCACACAGGGTGGATGTGACTTGGTATAGTTATATTGCGTGCATAAATATGAACTTGTATATACAAGTGTGCATGAACTAAAATAATATGTAAATGCATGACCTCCATGTTATGGTTGAGTATAGCAAGGGGTTACGATCACGTACCTTGTATAATACCTATCATACGTAGCGTCATTGGCACGAACGTTGCGACTTTGTTGATGTGTGTGTAGCGACTCTATATTTTTACATAAAGTAGATAAGGTAGAATTAGAATTAATTTAAGTAATATTGGCAGGTCAAGTGGGTGTCGCAGCGCCATCGGACGTGAACTTTGGATCTGCTACAACGCAGTAGCCGGCACCAGACAAGTGTACCTTGCCTTGGTCTCAGTAAATAGTGCTTATTTTTAACTGTAGTTTATAGTTTATATTTTAATACATGTACTTTGTTATGACCCTAGGACTATGAAGATACTTAGCGTCCAAGTTATATTCGGGTGTCATCTTCTGTACGCGGAAATCGGGTATCGTGAGATTACATTATCGACGTATACATTATATGTGCATCACTTGCATAATTTATCTTAGGACACTGTACACGACTCTCATGTATAGAAGCCTCACTTAAAATATTCGAGAATTCTGGTTTCTACTTTAGGACAGGACTGGAGACATGTGCTAGTTGACATGATATTATTTACACCTAGACTTGAGACATATATAGTGATTGTCTTACGCATCGTGGACATGTGACGTGAGATACATTGGGTTGGTAAGAATTTACCGTACCGCTGGGCTACCACACTATAAGCTACCGATGCTTGCGCTTCGGGCCCTATAGTGCTGCAGGTACCTTGACGGGGCCTGTACATACCTACTACTACTATTACTGCTAGCTACTGTTGTGTCTACGTAGACCTACAGGACTCGGTGGTTTAGAGGACGAGTACGTTCTCATTGCATTCACTTAGATGATTTATGTTAGATACCCTTAGCACACCTTATAATTATTTATTGTACTTTGGCTTGAGTTATTCTTACACCTTGCTATGTACCCTAAGGACCTGGATCCGTATTATATCTCCAGGTATAGCAGAGGAGGATTACCCCGAGGTTTACAGGATATGAGCTGACGTTGGAGCTGTACTTGCACTAGGGGACGAGATTCTGCCAAAGGACTTCTCCTTAGTACTCAGTTATCTATTTAGTTATTTATGATTAGTATTATTTTATTTTTGGACTTGGACTTCTGGACATATATATTTGGTGTTATTTCTCTTTTCTTTGTTGTGACAGGTTGTTCCCCGAGACACTACTTATTTGGACTTGATGATGGACTATTTTTTGTTATCTAATATCTTGACTGGTCTATCATATTGTATTATGACTGTTGTTTATAGATGAAATTAGAATTATACTTAGATAGATTATGTAGAATTGTATTTATACTTATTATAGCTTAAGTATACTCTAACGGGTCCATTAAATTAGGTTTTTCATTGGAGCTGTGCTGCTGGCCATTCCCACGTGGCTAGTCCCTTGGTATTTTGGGACTGGGGCATGATATTATGTCACCATCATAATTACCTTTGTTAGTGTACAGCTGTGCAGTGCTATGTATTCACACTAAAAACCCCAAACGGTAGAGCCCTCATATGAAAGTGATCTCATAGGCCTCCACGCAGCAGAATCTTACAGTTGTAACCAACAAGAGGTCCTCAACAGCCAGTGCATGCCACGTGTCAAGTAGACCGGGTCATGAATGCATGGGCTATGAACAACCCAAATTATATGGGCATACTATAAGATCTCAAAAATAGTCAATCTTAACAAGAGCCACGTGGTGTTGAACCACGATATAGGCACGTGGTTGCAACCATGTTCTGTTGAGAATGTTATGCGACAGCCCAAAATGATGCCCGCATAGACTAAAAAATATGATTTCCAGCACATGTGCGCACATGGTCGTCTTAGTACAGATGACTATAAATAGCAGGGACGTGTATTTTTCCACACACGAACAAAAGGAAGAAAAAGCATATTCAAGAGCCCGGTTGCTGTCTTTCGTGCCAGTGAGCCAGAGACCTTGCAACCTTGCCCCTTCGTTGGTCGATCGTCAATAGAGTAACGTAGCCAGTTACAGTACTCGATCTCCATTTTTCACACTTCTCCAGATTCAATTGTACTTATATTTTCTGTTTAGGAACTCTTTGTACTCTTTGTTAGTTTGTTATACAAAAGAGAATTCAATATCTAGCTATTTTTGACTAATGGCAAACAATATTGTGGATGTATTTAAATATTTTACCTGGATAGTTTTTGTGACATATACAACGTATACGTACTTAAGCTAGGTTGGAGTTTGCTTGGTGCATATATTATCATTGCCACGTGGCCAGGTCCCGCGTATTTTGGTACTGGGGTATGATAGTATGTCACCAGCTGTGGCAACCTAACCGAGTCTGACTGGATATCCTATGAAGCTAGTCAATGGGTAGGAACAAGTGGACTTAGGTGACAATTATGGATTAGTAGCCCTGAGATTAAATTATTAAAATAATATCCAAGAGGCTATATAATGCTGTAAAATAATATTCTATCCAATGGCAATGTTCTAGTATGATATGGTTAGGATGAGTTTTTTAAAACTCTTAATTGGTCTAAGCATTATTATGCATGGTTGACACTGATCACCAAACATTTGAGGACTTACCTATATGAGAGTTTGTAAAGGCCACGACTGGATATGACAATCCTAAACAACTCTCATGAACAAGAAAAAAATATACATGGCCAATCAAAAGCACTACCGGATCGACCCAAGAATCACTAGAGTACTATGGTGCTATTTTTTGAATCTGATTCATGAAGTCTGATTCAAGGCGTAGTCAATCATGTATTTCTTCTGATAAAGACTATAATCCATCTCACATTTTGTATAGTATTTATTTGCCCAGATTTGTTCTGTTATACTTCTTCTTAATTGTTCTCTCTTATCTAAACTTGTGTTTTGGGAGAGTGTTATATCACTTGGTGAAAAAAACCAAGTTCACTTGTTTAGTCCCATATCGGATAGGCCAAACCCCTCTTTAGTCTATATATTACTTCTCCTTATATTCTCTCTTGTGAGTTATTGTGGGCTAGCCCAGAGGGCCACAAGCGCACGCCACCATCGTCGTTGGCCCAGCTCAGCTCTCGGCATTCTTTAGTCGGTGAGTGTATGTGTCCTTTCTTCTCTACTCCTTCATGCTAACAATAATAATTGAGTTCTCTTGTTAGCCTTGCTACGTTCAATGATCAATAATGCTATAGAATGCAAAAAGTTAATACCACTATTGTAATCATATCAAACACAAGAAAGTGAATGCTAATATAACTGTCATAAATATACTATGTTGTGAATGAAATAAGAAATGAAATAAATGGTAATTATTGGAAATAATAAGTCAGACAAGAAAGAAAGGAATGATAAGTCCCCATAAATGTTGCAATTAATATGGTCTACAATATCGGTTGTATTTACTTCAGTACTTTACCATGAAATTTTGCTTTTAATTGAGTCATATATGCATTTTCATGGTCATAGACAACTTACGCACAAGGTTTGGTAAGTTTTCACGATTGGGACATGGGGCACTAGGACTGCTTCGACCTGGGGGGAGACATTGAACATGCTTTTACACACAATATATTATGAGATTATCATTGAGGCTAGCTACTTACTTTGAGGAGATGCATCACAATACCATATAAAAGTCCTACATGTTAGAATAACACCAATGACCCAAAGAAGAAAGAGAATTCATGCTAATGATTGTCTTATGTAGGGGCGGTAAGTATTATATCCATCATCTCATGAAGGAGTGGGTAAGAACTTATATTTTATTGAGATTATCTGTTTCACTTCTTTTACTGTCACCTATTAAATGCTTCTCATATAATTTAAAGTGTTGGCTTAGGTGAGTAGGCTAGTTCTGCTCAACAGTACATATTAAGTATTGACCCATGTCTCTATAGGCATCCCAGGTGGTAGAAACTCCATGGGCGCTCAAAGGAGATAATGCTTTTATTGCAGTTTTAAGCTTCTTCCTATTTCAAAGTATTTTGAAGATTTCAGTTATTGTCTCCTAGTTCAAGTTATAATAAAGGAACATATTGTATAGAATGGGACATTATTTTATGTTAGCCTATCACTTGTTTTAGTTTTTGTAAAGCTATATAAGCCGGACAGGCATTAAATTTTAGTACTAAAAAATTGTACTTCGTTGCAATGAATTAATAAAATGAGCTATTTTATTCCTATACTGTGCATTCAATATTTCTGCTGCTGTGTTGCTGAGTTATTTTCAAAAGCTTATAAATGTTTATACATTCTTGCCTAGTACAAGTGTAACCTAGACTTGTACGTCATCTCGTCCAAGAGCGATTATTAGTTCCATGGAACTGGGACATGACATTACCTCTAGGAGGATTCGATAATAAGTCTGCACATAGACCTCGAATAAACTCTTAGGGTAATATTTCATACATGACTTTCCTAGAGATTGGTAACACTAAACTTTGTTATTTTGTTTACATGAATAAAATAAAATTTTGAAAATAATTCCTCCACCATGTTCTATCTGTCTCGCTGTCATCCTCGTCAGAAAATATCTTGCCAAAGTTTTCTATATCACTCGTCGAAGGCTCATGCATAGCAGTGTCGATCGAGGATTGATGAAATACACGAGGAACTCAAGGCTAAGACCATGATTCTTGAGAAGGGTGTCGCCAAAGGTAGGTCTTCAAGTAGGGAGGTGGCACAAAAGGTGAAGTAGCTCGAGCTAAAATTCTTTAACAGTGCTCAAGACGTGAATGAGGTAGATTACTTCCAATAGAACATCTAATGATACCTTAAGGAAATTTGTATCAAAGATGTGATCGATAAGTAAATACTATATCTTTTTATTTTACTAATGATGTTATATTTTCGTAGAATCATAGGTGCATCAAAAAAAGAGAAGAATTTATGCTCGAATGAGACTTAGGAGAATGTCAAGAAGGAGATCAAGTCTTAATTCTACCTAAAGAACATTGAGTTCGTAACAAGGAGGAGCTTGGTCAACTCAAACACACTAGGTCGATCAAGAATTATGTGGTAGAGTTCACTCGTCTAATGCTTTCCATATCCAATATGGGACCACCTATTCTTGTTCCTTGACAATCTGCAACTATGTGCGACATATGACTCACAAAGGCAGTATGTCCAAGATCTTAACACTGTTGTCTCAACGATTGATGTAACCAACTAATTCTGGTAGAGGAGTATTTTTGTCATTTTACCCTAGTAAATATTATATTGATATTATATGGTTACAATTATTTTAGCATTAGTTAGTATGCTAGTTAGCTATAATTAATTAGGGGTTGGTTATTGATAGTTGGTTTTGATTTGGGTTAGTCATGACTTAGACACTAGAATTAAATTAATTTCGTTCATTAATAGAATATTTCCTTTATTTAATGAAGATACCCTCCCTTTACTTTTAAACATTCCTTTCACGATAACCATTAGAGAATGGAGAAGGACATTATGGACATCTCAAATCAACACTAACCCTACTATAAGAGGTATGCTCTAATTAGGGTTAGTTCATCCACTAATTCATTATTATCCTCCATCTTTCCCCAAAATCCTAAATCCCTAATTCATTTATTTTTCTACCAAATCCCTAATCTAATCAACTCATTCTTCCCTATTATAATCACCATGGAGGTCTAAAAGCTTCAGAGAGCAAGGAGGCATTGGGGAAAAGCTTAGTTAGGAGGCGTTTGTGTCCACTACATAACTTGTGTTCATTGGAGGAGTTTTTTTGGGATTCCAACTCCCAATAGATATAAATCATTTTTTCTATCAAGGAATCCACCCATGGCTAGGACAACCCTATGGAGGAAGAATTATGTAGAATTGGCCTATAATTTGATAGTTCTAGGTATTTTTGTGGCCAATATGGAAAAACTCTGAATTGTGTCCACCAAGTGTTTAATTTGTGTCCTCAATAGGACTATTAGTATCTAATTGTGTTTGTAGTAGGGATCGTCATTAGGCCGGGCTGGGCCGCCCAAGCCTATAAAGTACGGGCTTAGGTCGAACATGACCCAGGCTTTTTTTGTCCTAGAGAAATTTTGGGTCGGGCCGAGTCGAGCTTAATTATTATATTTGAAGCCCAAGCCCGCCCATATGGGTCAAAATTTTCGGATCAAGTCGGGTTGGGCCAGACTACCTCTATAAAAAAAGCCCAAATGTCTTCTCACTTAACATATTATCCAATATATACCTACAATGTTGACCAATTGGGACAAAATCCTACAGTTGCAACGTGGTAATGGGCCTACAACGGTGCTTTCAATCGACACTGCTAACCCGTACAACATTGAGTACCAAGCTAATTTTTTGGACTACTACTTCAGAGTGACGAAGAGTGAGTATCTCACTGAGTTAAAGTAGAAATTAAAGAGAATATGTAAGATTTATAATCTTTGTACTGTTAAAGCAAATATTTGTAAGATTTCAAAAGCATGCAGTAGTAGTTATAATATGATACAATATTTGATTTTTTGTTGATAGGTGAAAAGTCCATAATTCACAAGTTATACATATATCTAACAGAGGAGATGCTTAAAAACTACCACCAATATTTGTTCCTACGAGGCCCATTGTCTCAACGAACGTTAGGACATAATGATCAGAGAAATTTCTAAGCTATCGAAAGTTGCAGCGATATCGCTATCAAAGAATAGGGTAGTACGGTATCTGAAATTACTCATCTCATCTTCGTCACCACAGCTGGTGCTGACATGCCTGACATTGGAAAGGCCTTTGGCTGGGCTCAGATGGGCGAAAGCTTAGCCCAGCCCAGCCCAGCCCTGCCCTATACTAATATGGATCGGGGCGGACTTCCCTAATGACCGGACTGTATCGGGGTTTGGCCCATCGGGCCGGACGAGCTTTTCGGGCCCCCATGGGCCTCAGGCCCAATGATAATCTCTATTTTATGGTAGCGACCTTGTGTCCAAAATTGGATACATAGAGGGTGTATCATGATACAGCACGATACACATGGTTAGGTTGGTGTTTTCTATGTTGGTGGTGTACATTAGTGTCAATTTCCCTATATTATGATATATATATATATATATATATATATATATATATATATATATATATATATATATATATATATATATATATATATATATATATATATATATACACCATATACTTTATTTGTGAGGTGTTCATTATGTTAGAATAAGGTATCAAGGTGTATTAGTGGTGTATCTTGGTGTTAGAGTGGAGTACCATGAGTATCTTGAGTATGACATATTGATGCATACCAACTGTTTGGTGAATATATAGAGTGTGTGTAGTTATGCGTTGGTGTTATATGTCTGTATATTTATACTTTGAGTGTTATATATATATATATATATATATATATATATATATATATATATATATATATATATATAGTGGGAGTGTTAGGTGATAATAGAGTGTATCATGGTCTTGAGTATCATACATGAGAAACCAAGTATGGAGGGTAGGTGCACTTATGTGAGGGTGATACCTGAGAATACTATTGTGTGAGAAGTGAGGGGAATATTTTGTTTGATATAGATTCTATCAAGGGAGGGTAATGTGATGTGGGTATCAGACATATGAGGGGGGGGGGGGTGAGTATTGTACTGTAGTAACCATAGTGGAGTACATTGTGCCTTATATGGCCTGTAGTAAGAATAGATCTGTGAGATAGGTAAGATAGTGTGGGTATTGATTTAGCAACAGGGAGTGAATTTAGGGGGGGATGTAGACCTAAGTATGGATGAGTGTTGCTCGAGGGGGAGGGCCCTTATGTGGACAGACAGTGCACATTGTACACTGTGCATTCCAGTGCACAGTTGATGTGCACGTGTGTATGAGTGACGGAGTATTTCATATGTTGATGGTAGTATCATGGGTTTAAAATGGTATCTTGTGTGTATCTTGACATGGTAGAGTATCTTAGACCTTGAGATATATATATATATATATATATATATATATATATATATATATATATATATATATATATATATATATATATATATATGTGTGTGTGTGTGTGTGTGTGTGTGTGTGTGTGCGTGTGTGTTTTGTGTATGTTTTGTGAGGGGAAGAAGTGTTCCAAGGTTACAGAAATATGAGGAGAGAAGGGTTCCAGGTAGCAAGCCTTAGGGAGTGCAAGCCAAGGAGCTTTGGGTAGATGTGGCTGATGAGTTGTGTGTATATATAAGCATGGAGAGGTATGTCTGGCATAAGCAGTAGCAATTCAGCTACAGTTGAATTACATAGGCATGTGGGGCTGTTCAGCAGTGCTGAAGGTTTAGTTATTTACTGTGAAGATGTGGGGCACTCACGTAACACCTGAGTGCAGGTCAGGACCAAGATGATCGAGTGCTGGTGGTAAGAGGGGGATGTGCACATTATGCACTATGTGGTACCTGGGATGAATTGGGGCCTGTTTGTGCCTGGAGTTGGGACTGCAGTATGATATATTAGGGGTCTGTATGGGGGCATATATGCCTGTGCAGTGTGAAAGAGGATGTGGGATATTGGGTATTAGTTTAGTATTAGTTAGTGTGGATACAAAGTTGGGTATGTGAAGGAATTGGGTGGTGCCATGACTTAGATACATAACAGTAGGGGCAACATAATACTTGTTAGGTACCAAGGTATTAGTTATATACTAAGGTATTATTAAGGGCAAGGTTATATATATAGTGTAAGGTAAGTCTAAGATACTAAGTTATTGATAAGATACTATATATATATATATATATATATATATATATATATATATATATATATATATATATATGATTTGACCTAGAAAATCTAGATGCAGCAAGGTATTGACTAATATAGCTATGTGGACTAACTAAATAGGTAATATGGAACCTATAATGAGGTAATTGACTAGTTGACCCAAAAGAACCTAGTTTTGACCTAGAAACCTCACCTAGACCTATTTAATCATATTTGTAATTCTGAAACACCTTTTTTGACTTAGAATTTCATATATAGGTCTTTGAGGCCCCGATTTAGACACTGTTTGATATTCAGCTCAGGACCACATGCGAGTACATTCTCGGATAGTTTTTATTACTTGATAGTTATTATTATGCATGTATTTAGTGATATCTTACTTGATTCCTGACACGATAGTTATACGGATTGGTATGTTATAGATTTTAGTTATGATATATTGCTTCTCACATCGTATTATAGACATTGATCACCATGCTCATATTTAGACATCGTATACTATTCCATGTATCGTGATGTGTCATAATTAGGATTCATTTTACTAGTTGGGTGGGTGATTGCTAATTAGATATATGATCAACCATTTTAGATATTGTAGACATTGTTTGATAGCCAATCATGTATATGGTTGAGCCGTACTATTGTAGACATTATTTGATAGCCAATCACGTATGTGGTTGAGCCGTACGATTATAGACATTTTTTAATAGACAATCACGTATATGGTTGAGCCGTACTATCGTAGACATTGTTTGATAGCTAATCATACCTTAAGCGTATGATTAAGCCATACTATTATAGACATTGTATAGTATCATTGATAATTGATCATATATTAAAAATAGTACTCCAAAATACTTAGTCAGTTAGATATAGTATTTCCTGTTTTATTCCATATTATTGTCTATTGCCATATTGTACATGTCTAATTATTTTCCACTGCTTATCCTGCTCTGATATTGTATTGCTTATCTCATTATGTATTTTATTACTATTTGTTATCTTATAGTTTCTACCATGTATTGGAACTGTTGTTATAATTATTTTTAGGGGACTGTCTCGAGGAGTGGTTTCCTACTTTCTACGGACCCCAGGAGGTTGAGGGTTTAGATTTGGACCATGTAGCTCAGGCGTAGCTTAGGGTAATTTCTGGGAGGTCTTGCCGGAGTCACAAGTTATCTTAGTTTCTTTATTTAGTATTTTGGTACCGGATCTCTCCGGCAACTATTTGAGACTTAGGATGTTATAATTAGCCTTTGGACCTATTGTTTGATATCTAGACTTGTTAAAATTTGTGTTTGGTTTTCTATCTCTTTTATCATATTGTGCCACTAGATTTTTGTGATTGAGTATTGTTATTGCTTTAGATCATTATTCTCCCTATAGAGTTGGATATTATTATATGAGTTTGATAGTTAGTTATTTATAAATGACCTAGACATCGTTCTACCGTTGATGCTGCGACGTAAACTGGACGAACTCGCGTACTCGTGTCCGATCATCCGGGTACGGGTTATGACAACTTATAGGGTATTAGTAGAGTAAAACTTCTAAGCAAAGCAAAATACCACCATTAAGGCCAATGGTGGGAAAGAGAAAAAAAGCAATAAAATGAGGTCCCATTGAAGGATAAGCAATATGCAAAGCCCCAAATGGAGTATAAAATAGAGTGCTTCATATGTGAAGAAAATTACTTTGTACGCAATTGTAAAAACAAAGGCAAGTGGGTAAACTTGGTCCAAGGCGAGGAGGCCGATGCCGAGGAACCAAGGATAGGGGCTCAGATGGAAGCCCTACGCTTGATCAACACCTTGAGGAGAAAGCCAGTATTGACCAAAGCCCCTAGTTAGGAACTTATATACGTGGACATAAAGATTAAAGGCCAGAGTAAGAGGCTTATGGTTGACACAGGGGCAATGCATAACTTCATCTCGGATGCACAAATCTTACTCTTGGCTCTGGTACTATAAAAGGACTCGACCAAGATAAAGGAGATCAGCTCAGCATCTCACCTCGTACCTGGGGTGGCCAAGGGAGTGAAGATATAGGTGGAAGAATAAACGTGAGTCACCAGTCTCACGAATGCACCACTCGACAACTACAAGATGATCCTAGGCATGGACTTCCTTACTTCTACAAAAAAAAAAAAAATGCCATACTTAGGAGTCATCAAAATCATAGTGAAGGACTCGCCATGCATGATGAGTTTTGTATATGTGAGTCCAAGAATGGAAAAGCAATCTCTGTCATCCAATTAAAGAAGGGTGTCAAATAAGGGGAAATTTTTTTTACTTTGTCGTACTCAAGATGGAGGCGCCCGTGTAGGGGGATCTTCCACCCGAGATTAGCGACATACTTACAAGGTTTGGGGATGTCATACCGCAAGAGCATCCATAAAGCTACCTCTATAGAGAGAGGTGGACCATGATATCGAGTTATAGTCGGGCATGAAATAATCAACTATGGCCCTATACTACATGACACCACTAGAGCTCAATGAGTTGAAGAGGAAAGTAAAGGAACTACTCAATTAGGATTTATTAGGCCGTCCATGGCCCCACTCAATGCTATTTCAAAAGAGGAAGGATGAAGCTTTCATTTTTGCATTAATTATCTTGTACTCTACAAGGTCACCGTCAATAACAAATACCATATCACGTTGGTGGCAGATATTCGATCAATTGTGCGGTGTGAGATACTTCTCCAAGATAGATCTTCACTCGGGATATTATCATCTACGGATAGCTGAAGGGGATGAGTCTAAGACTTCATTCATCAAGAGGTATAGAACTTATGAGTTTTTAGTTATACCTTTTGGACTAACAAATGCTCTTGTAACATTTTTTACTTTGATGAATAAGCTCTCCAACCCTAATCTCGATTATTTATTATGGTATATCTTAACGATATTATCATATACTCAAATACGATGGAGGAGCACATTGAGAACTTGAAGATGGTTTTCCAGGTGCTAAAGGAAAACAAAATATTCGTCAAGTGAGAGAAATATTTTTTTACCCAAGAGGAGGGGCATCAGATCGAGCGTGGCAAGATATGGATGGACAATGAAGGTTTAGACCACACATGAGTGGTAGACTCCCACTTTGACAACAGAGTTGCAATTATTCATCCGAGGATACTGAGGGGATCCATAGGGCCACGCCTTGGTGTACGTATCGATCGATAGAAGATTAACAGGTTTAAGGCATGATCTAACCCTTCAAAGAAAAAAACTAGGATTCACGAATTATACCTGAAATAATAGAAAGAAGATAAAGGTTTTCAGCACCTCGATCAGTCAACGACCCCAAGATCTTCTGCACGTATTCCTTCCTCGAGTTGGATGTTGTGTGGGCGACGATCTCCCAACATTTTTTCTTCTTCTTGGATGATCTCTCTTTCTCTTCTTACATGAAAAACCAATTAAGAGAAAGCTCCTCTTTTCTGATACTTCATGATGGCCAGAGAATAGAGGATATATATATAGTCTATGACAAGAAAAAATTAGGATTAGGTCTCCTAACGAATCTGGGTATTCCATGTTCAGCTCGAACTCACAACCCAGGCCCGTTAACAATAGCTCAGTCCACTAAATAGCTATTGTTGCACTACCTTCTTAATCTCAAATTATGTTAATGGGATCCTTCTTATTATTTACATGTTCACCCCCCCATGTTAAGATATCGCATGTTCGTTGATAAAATATGTTATTGACAAATATATTGATCAACATCTTTTATCCTTAAGTAGTTCCACTCAACTTCATCTCTCATGTCAAATATAATCCACCTGCAGAGTTTATATGACAATATTTATAAGCTCCTTAAGGGGACATCATTAATCCGAGGTATCGTTATATAGATTCCTATTATAATTAATATCCCATCATGCACACAATGTTATTACCCAATTCATAGAGGTTATTAACCCATAATGAATATCACTCTTTTATGAGTCAAAGTAATGTACACTGCATATACATGTCTGTTATTATATTCGGATTAAGAGAACAAGCATCCATAATAACGGAGGTGTTCGTTCTCTTATATAGTAAGTACAAAAAGAACAACCTCAAGTGGTCGTACAATACACATAAAGTGTACTAGTGTAAACCTATAGTCAAGATAGACTAATACCAGATTACACTACAACCTTACCAATGGTTTATCCAAAACCATCTAGGCTGTGAACTATTTTTATATTCCACAAGGAACAGATAATATGATCTTTCGTGTGACACCAACACCATATTATCTATAATATAGAATATCAAACACTTGAATTAAGATTATAACAATTACAATATGCAAATATTTTCCCATATGATCCTCATTCAAAAATAAAAATATATAGTTAATACAAAAGTGATATTTTTAGTATATAACCTAACTAATACGATCAGTCATAGCTACATTGCTCACATATTTATTATGGAAGGATCTTGCAAGGAGTTGGACGTCTAAATATGAGGAGGCATTTGATGCACTAAAGAGGACCGTGATATAGGAATTAGTCTTATTACTATTGGATTACGCCAAACTATTAGAGGTGAATTCTGACGCATCCAACTTTGCCAACAGTAGGGTGTTGGTGCAATAAAGCACCCATCGCAATCGAAAGCCACACTGCCAAAATAAGTCCTATTAGCGACTTTATTAGCGACTCAAGATACAAATATCGCTAAATTATAAAAATATAGCGACACTAATAAAAATATCATAATATGTTGCTGTTGGCGATGAATTTCGACGAAAAGCGACTATTGTCAGTAGTATTTAAATAGACGCCGCTAGGAGTTGCAAAAAGTTACTAATTTTTCCTAAATAGCAACATTAGCGTCATTTTCGGAGTTGCTAAATTTTCCTAAAGCAGCGACATTTAGCGACGTCCAGTTTGGAGTCGCTATATTTTTTAATATACCGGTTCAGCATTATTTTCCTCTATTCCTTCTCCCTAAATCAAAAACTTTCGATTCCCAATTCAAAATTCCCCCCACCCCACCGACTCTCCGGCTACCCTCTGGCGACCCCCTCGGGCAATACTCCTACCCTCCGTGCGCTCCGTTCACCGTCGGCTCCCCTCTGTAAGGCCACAGTCGGCCCCCCTCCGTGCGGCCACCATCGGCTCCCCTCCGCTCGACCATCGTCCCCTTCCCTCCGCGAGCTCCTGCCACCGTCGGCACTCTCCTGTCTGCAGGTAAACTCTAACCCTAAATATTCTAACATTGACACACATATAGACGCACATAGACACGATTCATACTATTTCTATGTAGCAGAGCCATATGGCATGATTCGTACTAACACAAACATACATATAGACACACATAGACATGGACACACATGGACACAAACACACATGGACACACACCCTAGTTAATATAAAAATTTGGTTGCATAATTAGGAAATTTGGTTGCATAATTAGGAATTTGGGTAGTACATAGCTATTTGTGTTAATGTGTGTCCATTTAGATATATATTCTCTATTTGATTGTCACTATGCTATATAGTAGTTTGATAGAATTTTTATTATGAATTTAGATTTTATATGGTGTTGAGTATCATATAATTAGCTTAGTAGTATAAAATTGAGTTTTGGTATCATTGGGAGTTAGTTTATATGTGTCAAATTATATGTGTGTTGATTAAAGAGTGTCAATTTGATATATTCAAATATAAAGTATACAATTTGATGGTGAGCTAGTGTCAATTAGTAGTGTATATAAGTGTCGAGTGGTAGAGTTTCCTTGGGTAGATAATGGTGTATTTGTACTAGTGTATCGTGTGTGTAAGTATGTGTTCAAGAGAGTGGAGGCTGGGGTGTGTGTAGATAGTGCATTATGTGTGTATTCACATGTGTGTGTATGTGTGTGTGTATGAGAGAGAGAGAGAGAGAGGTGTGTATGTATATATTTGAGTTAGGGATGAGTGACCTAGTGAGGGTTAATAATCTATATAGATAGATACATATATAAGGGTATAGAAATATACAGTTATAGAAGTAGGTATAAATATGTGTTGAGTGTCAAGAGTGATTGGCCTAAAGTGTATGTTGGTACTAAGATACCAAGTGTCAAGTATAGTTAGTGTTATGGGTATTTAAAACTGTATCCTAGTGTCAAGATAAAGAGAGTATCAATATGATATTGTGTACAATGGTATGTGATATCCATATGATACAAAAATACCAAGAGTGTTATCAATACCTATATGTATATTGGATACTCCGAGGTCAAGTATTCCTTGTGGGCTCACACGAAACACATAAAAATAGAGATAACATTATTTATTTATGTACGAGTTGGTATTTTAGAAAGATAAAAAATGATCCTCCGTGTTCTCCTCCGTACGAGACGAGGACTGAGATTGGGCCGACAGGCCTACAAAGTAAGTTAATTAGTTTTAGTTTTCTTACGCATGTATAAATATATATTCGCTTTTTCTTGAATATAATTATCTATGTATAGATATCGTCCCACGACGATAAAAAGATCATTGGAGAATTTTTTTGAGGTACAACTATGGTGGCCCTTGAATCAACTACTTGGATGCTCCGAACGAGAGAAAGGCATTCTGGTTTGCGCACTTCAAGGTAAAAGAAAATTTGATTTTAAAATCAATCATCTAATTTGGTCTTTTTTATATAACTTAATATATTACTTGTTGCAGAAAATATATTTCTATCCGCCATATCGGGCTGAGATGATCAAGCATATCTTTTCTGCCATCGCCGCCAAACTAATCTGCTGTGATACGATCTGCGACCAGAAGGACCGTGATGCTTTGGGACAACCAATCCAAGGTTAGATCACGCCTGAGAAATGGATTGCGCTAACGGCTAGATTTAACAATCCTAGGTACCGAAATAAGTCAGAGAAGTCGAAGGCGGCCAGGAAGAAGGCAAAATAGTAGTATGGTGGGTCAATTCCGATGACGGATCATTTATATCGCATGGTACGTATTTTATTACATACATATTATTTTAATCAAAGTAGGATAAAATATTTAATTTTAGTAATATATAATATATTTTTTAACAGGTCCAGAGAGGTGAGGACGCTAACATGGTGACCATCCTCCTCGCTACCCATAGGAAGGGCAGACAACTCATCGATAAGAGGGCCATACAGAGTTATGTAAGTATTACTTTATGTTTTATTAATTCTAATATAACTTAGAAAATATACAAATAAATATCCATGCAGTTAGTAATAAGTATATTATATATATATATATATATATATATATATATATATATATATATATATATATATATATATATATATATATATGATGAGTGAATAGTAAGTAGTACGCTTACCGTGAGATACGTATTTTTTAGGATGATTATCATAGGCTCCGTGAGCGGTCGACCAAACCCACACAAGGAGAGACAGGTAGTTCCTCTCAGCCTCCCGTCCAACCAGCTCTGTCGGCTGACGAGCTATGGATAACCGTCGTTGGTAGTCTGTAGAGGGGTACGTACTACGGTACGGGATCCTATGGTGCCTATGTTGTGTTGCAACCCTCTATGACCCCCTCTGCCAGTGTACATACACTATAACCCTCCCAGGAGTCAGTATGAGCCAAGCAGGAGAGAGTTGACCATCATATTGCATCTCTGCGTGACGAGTTGCTACAGAGGATTACGGTACAGCCCAAACATTAGACGGATGATGCGACACTCATAGCACTTTTTGATTCGCTTGAGTGTAGCATGAAGGAGCTAAGGGATCTGGCCACGTCAACAGAGCACAACGTGATAGTGCATGTAGACATGGGTGATGCACTGACGAGGCTACAGATGACATAGGTTCAGATAAGTCAGTCAGTAAAGCAAAGTATTGTGAGGATGTTACCTATTATTGATACTTGCAACGCTCGAATGATAGCGTTGGAGCGGATACGTCCTCCTGGTCAGCCGACATCGATATCTACATCGACTACACAGACTCCTCCATCGGGTGCCGTGATGCTTTCACAAATGCAGTGGGACGTGCTATTATCCTATATTCGCAGCGGTGCTCCTCCTCCTCCCGATCCGTAGTAGTTGTCTTTGGGACAGGCTCATCTCCTAGGCTCACCGCGGTGATCCTCCTCCAGATCAGTAATTGTCTTAGTTAGGACAACTTATTGGATTATGAGTTTTTTCCCACGATCTTGGGTCATTTATGTATTTAATTCATATATTTATTGGGATAGTGTTTCAGACTTTATTTTTAACACTCAATACCAGTTGTGATGCTTACCGAAAATTTATTTTCAGACTTAGTTTGTAATTCCAATGTGTCTATTTCTTTAAATTTTACTTTATTATTTATATTAAATACATGGAAATTTATCGATGTTGAGTGTTCCACCGAAGGGGTTGGCGAACCCAAAAAATTCAACGGAGAGTTGCTCCGGGTCTAATAATATAAACTGTGAATTAAACAGATTGTAATGTAAATAATATACAAGATATATTTTAAAAAATTAGCGATATTTAACGACGTTTAGTGATAGTTAGTGATACAAATAAATGTCGCTAACATGTATCATAACATCGCTATTCTATACCAGTAACGTTGTTAGGAGTCGCTAAACATCGTTGATATGCTGACATAGCGATATTTTCCATGTTAGCTAGACGTCGCTACATTTGTTGTAACATGTCGCTAATAACAAAAATATTAGTGATTTTTACCGACACCTCAGGAGTCACTAATATAGCGAAATTAGGATTCTAAACGTCACTAAATTAAAAAAAACTTGGCGACGTCATAACGTCGCCAATAAATGTCGATATTTTGACGTTTTACTTGTCAGCGACTACCCCAAAATGTCGCAAATTACTTAGCTAATTATAATTAGCGACTTTTTTTACCATTTTAGCGACGTTTTTAAACGCCGCTAATATGACTTATTTTGATAGTGACATAAGTTGAATAACATTGTCACGCCCAGTACCAAAATACGTAGGACTAGGAATGCATAAATATGTCAGCTACGTATTCAACCAGACTCTTATCCCACTCGAATACGTATAAGCTATACTATAATGGTCACTATCTAGATAACACAGTAAATATATATATATATATATATATATATATATATATATATATATATATATATATATATATATATATATATATATGTGTGTGTGTGTGTGTGTGTGTGTGTGTCTCAATACACATTCAAATAAATACAAGAATGGACAACATATATCATGTCTAGATAACGAATGTCGATAACAAATATATATTACTTGGACATTAAGTATCGACTATGGTCCTATAGTCACAATATAATATGGGTAGTAAATAGAAGTACAACATGAACCAGTAAATAAATACAAGGCAAAAAGATCTGTGAACAATGGCAAGGTATACTTGCCTGTATCCTGATGCTGCGCAGAAGCATGTCCAACGTCCTCTGTGTGTGTGTGTGTGTGTGTGTGTGTGTGTGTGTCTCAATACACAATGAAATAAATACTAGAATGGACAACATATATCATGTCTAGATAACACGCTGACGAATGTCGATAACAAATATATATTACTTGGACATTAAGTATCGACTATGGTCCTATAGTCACAATACAATATATGTAGTAAATAAAAGTACAACATGAACCAGTAATAAATACAAGGCAAAAAGATCTGTGAACAATGGCAAGGTATATTTGTCTGTATCCTGATGCTGCGCAGAAGCATGTCCAACGTCCACGTCCAAAGATACTGCAGATCCCAAACATCATAAAAAAGAAATTAAATTAAAAAAGACTCGTACACTAATCTACGTTACACATTAGGTCTATTGGGATTATAGTATATAACTATTATATTTTTATATGGATCCACAAAAATACCTATGTCGTATAGTATGTTCTCTCTTGTAACCAATATTGTACCTATTAAACATACTTATTAAATTTTGGGGTTAAAGTATGTCGTATGCCTTTTGTGATAGCTTTTCAAAATTTGGTACATATCATGTCTTTATTTCTAAAAACTCCCGGAATTGCGAAAACACTGAAACTCATTTTTCTTTCGGAAACCATACACTTAAATAATTCTAGAGAAAGTTTCAGATTGAATTTGGCTTATTAATTTTACATATTTAGAAGTCTAACTTCGATACAGTTCTTCTATAAAATTTTAAGATTAAACAGAGTTCTGAGTTGGGAGTTATAGCCTTCCTAAGTTGTTATTATACTAGAAAAATGAGGCTGAATGCTATAACGAATTTATGCTATTTCACAAACTTTGGTGCACAATTTTTACACAAAAATTAATATGTTCTTAAGGCATGGAGTTGTATATTCACAACGCTAACAAAATATAATTTTCCAAATGATTTTATGCACAAATGATAGATCAAAAACTCGCGGAGATAGAACACGTACCATTGCAATTACGGTAGGGATCTTTGTCGCAATTTCGGCCTTTCGAAGTACCAAACGTCCTCTAAACTTCTTTGAAATCGACGGGGTGCTAGGGGGCTTCAAGATGAAGGTTTTTATCATATTTGTGTAGGTGCACACTTTCTTGTGCATGGCTGGACAACAGCAACAATGGCCTTACCGCTGTCGGGTTCAAAGGGGGGCTGGCCCTAGTGCAATCGGTTTTGGCCTATAACAATTAGGTGGAAAGGAGCGGGAAAGGAAGAAGGATAGAGAGGAAGATAAGGAGTGGTTATGGGGTGCTTGGGGTCAGCTGTGGAAGAGGTGGGGGCGGCTACAATAGGGTTTAGATGAAGGGATATAGGTATATATATGTATAGGTGTTGAGTTGTGTGGTGGAGATTAAAGATTGGTTTAATCCTATGGAGAGGATTATTTGAGAGCTTAATATGGCATGTAATGCCTCTCTAATCAATGGGACTAATTTTATAAATATTTATTTGGTCTTAAATGAGGTATAAAAGATAAATGCAAAGATTTGGTTTCTAAAAATGGAAGATATAAATTTTAATTCAAATATTTGAATCATGCAAAGTTTATGGAGCATGTGGTGTCATGCCCCAGTCCCAAAATACGTAGGACTAGGAACACGTAAGCATGCCAGCAGCATAGATATGGCAACTCCAATATATGAAAACCATAACCCATACGTACGCTGTAATATGATAATCAATCCACAAGTGGTATAAACATATGTCACAAGTCACAGGGTATAATCTAAATGTCATCCATAGAAAATTAATATAAATGAATAACCAGCATCTATATAACTAGATCTCAACATAAGTATCTAAGGATGATAGTTGGATGGAAACAAATCCACTACCAACTCGAATGGAAAAGTACAACGCAATAAACACAATATAGGAATACCAGCTAACAATCATGGGGCTCGGAGAGAAGACATCCACGAAACATATATAACTATCCAAATCTGCGCTCCTACAAATACTCAAGAACAGATACACTTGGAAGGGGACCAGGTCCTCAGGGGGACGTAACAAGATACAGAACAACAAGCCAATTTGAATACAGTAAACATGCCTAATGTTTGAAAAAATATAAGTATGCTGTACAAGATAATCTATATGAATGCAAATGAGGACAATTTTTTGACGTATGGGCAAGGGTAGGCTACTCGATCTAAATCTCACACTCACACACTCGTCAGTGGACATCATCAGCCGACATACCTCGGGGGTAGCGACCCTCAGACTCCATCAACCGACATACCTTGGGGGTAGAGACCATCGGACATGACCACCATAGTGCGTTCTAGTTAGTACAGTTTACCAGAGTGGTTAAAGCCCACACGCCTACTGATTGTCCTCTATGATACTAAGTGTCAAGTGTGTGTGTCAACATATCTAATATATAGTAATGACTGAAAGAAACTACACATGCAATGAATAAACAGAAATATAATAAATATACAGAAATATACTAAGCATGCAAAATACTGTAAACAATTTGGCAAGGTATTTTGCTTGATAAGAAAGCTGCAAGGTGTATTGTCCAGAAGTTAAGCACACAGGATCAAAAGCTATGGCCTCAGAACAAATGTCTCCGGATGCTGAAATAGATGTCACCAACGTTCCCAGAATAAGCAAAATAGCTAAAAAGCACTTCCCTTTCGTCCGGTTTGGACACAGGGGCAAAACGGTAATTTTGGATAAAAGTGGGGTCCACGTGTGGCCTACTTTGCACCGAAAAATGTGCCAAGGGTAACAGCCTCTTAATGGGACAAATTATAGGTCAAATAACTTTAGATGTCAATACGAATCCAACGGTATGTCCAATTGTGGATTTCGATGGGCTGAACACAATTTCGCCCAAAAAGTCAACCTAGGGCCCACCAATTGGCAACTTGGTCAACTATCTCAGAATTGCTTGAAAATTGGGTCACATGACCAGCGCATTACCACGAGTCCAATGGCACAAGTTTTGTCACAATCTGACGAACGTGCACACAATGCGCGCGACTACCACAAAAGTTGTGACATTGGGTGTGTCCGCGGATACGGGCTGATTCCGGCGCGCACACGCGTCCGAATCAGTCTCTGTAAATTTTTACATGTCCAGTTATGTTGTGCGCACTGTTCGGTATACTTGGTCCTTGACGGGGCGGTCCCGTTTGGTGGGACGCACTCCGTTTCACAACTTTTGGAAATCTGAAAAAAGTGGGTTTGCGGGATTTTCCAACGAATTTAATTCTGTCTACAACAGTTAATAATCTAGGGTTATTTAACAGAAATTAAACTAGGTCAAGTGGTCTACGCATACCAAAAAGAATCATCAAATTCGGATCTCTGTGGTGGGAGATACGAACTCGGCAACATGGGTGGTCACCGCAGTTTTCTGCGATCCTAGAATTTGGTTTATTTTTGCCAACTTTGGCACTATTTGCCGAGGTTTACGTGTTGTTCGAGGTCTAATATCATACATATATGGAAGAGGGTTAAGGGGTGAGCATACCGGTGAAGACGGGGTGACGTTTGGTTGAGCGATGCGACGGAAAATAACTTCGGAACACAGGTACCTCGCTGTGGGAATCTGCAGTGCGCGGGATCACGGTCGTCGGGATCTGTTTGGATGGCCTGGCGGGGTTCTCTGGTTACGGTGACGGCGCTCCTTAAGTCTAGATGGGAAGAGGAAGAGTCTGGATGATTAGGTTTAGGGTTTAGAGAAATATATATAAATATATATATATATATATCACTACCAGAAAAAGTCAAATTAGCGACGTCTAAAAACGTCGCTAAATAACAATAAATCGTCGCTAATTAGGTTTAGCGACGTAGTTAGCGACGTTTTAAATCAGTCGGAAAACTCCAAGTCGCTAAAACCAAAAACGTCGCTAAACGTCGCTATGCCGACGTTTTTTAGCGACTTTAATGTGTCGCTAAATTTAGCGACGTTTTGCGACGCCAAGTCACTAAAAAGCGACGTTTAGTAAAGTCGCTAAACGTCGCTGATTAGCGACGTCAATCGCGATGTTACACCGACGTCTTTAATGACCTGGCTATACTGCCATGTCAGCAATTGGCGACGCTTAGCGACGACTTTAGCGACGTCATTAGCGACGAACTTAGCGACGTTTTTCAACGTCGCTGATTAGTGACGTAATTAGCGACGTAAATTAACGTCGCTAAGCGTCGCTACACGTCGCTAATAATGTCGCTAATTTAAAAAAAAAAAAAATAATTCCAGAATCAAACATTGGTGATTCCCTGCAGTTTTACAGCATCTTCATCATACACACCAACATGATTCAATCTAGTTAACTATATAATCCAATTAAATTAAAAACCACAAGAAGTATCAATCCAATTAAATGTGGATAACTATATAATCCAATTAAATTAACTAAAAAATTAAAGACCACAAGAAGCATCATACATCATGTCTATTATTGAAGTACCAATAATTCATAAATAATAATAAAAATAACTAGACTACTACGGATCTGCAGGAGGCTGACCAGCGGCGCGCTTCAAGGATAACAACTCCTCATACTCGTCCCGTGGAATAGACACCGATGTCGATGGAGAAGGAGTGACGTCGGTGGCGGCCGTGCCCGCTCCAAGTCTGCGAGTCGCTGGTTGTAAGAATCCAGGGTAGATAACAGCCTCGTACTGCTATCACCCATTGAATCCTGCATCCTCGTCAGGTTCTCGCCCATCGATAGCTGTGACGCATGCATCCTCGTCAGCTTCTCGCCCATCGATAGCTGTGACGCCTGCAGCTCTATGATGTTGCGATCATTGGAGGCTCTAATATCATTTGTCAATTCTCGTAGCTCCATCATGCTGCGGTCGAGCATATCCAATCGTGCGATAAGCATCGGATCGTCCGCCTGCGGCTGGGACCGGGACTGGTCCTCCATACTTCGCAGCAAGTCGTCACGGAGAGACGCAATCTGACGGTCAACGGCCTCCTGGACGGCCTCCTGGACTCTGGCCGACGATTGCGAGGGCTACGACTGCGAGGGGTGTGTGGAATGCACAGCTGTCGGGGAGGCCCTAGATGACTGCGTCGCAACCAGGGCGCCATAGGAGCCCGTACCGTAGTACGTACCCCTCTGGAGACCACTAGCTGCGGTCACCCACAGGTCGTCCGCCGACGGAGATGGACCGGGCTGCGACGAAGCACCAGCCTCTCCAGGTGTAGGTGCACTAGCAGTCGCCCGCTCACGAAGCCTAAGATACTCGGCCTAGAAAAGGTTTGGAAACTCAATAATTGCCTAAGTTATATTAAAATAAACACAAAGTAAAGTAATACTTACATAGGTCTGTGAGGCCCTCTCATCAATGAGATTTCCGTCCTTGCGATGGGTGGCCAAGAAGACGGTCACCATGTTTGCATCCTCACCCCTCTGTACCTGTTAAAAATATATTTTTTATTACTAAACTTAAATATTTTTTCCAAGTACCATTTTATGGTACTTATATTAAAATAATATATTTTAAAAGAAAAAACATACCAAACGACAAAAATGTTCCGTCATCGAAATCGAGCCACCACACCACTTGGCAGCATTCTGCCTAGCCGCCTTGGCCTTCTTAGACCTTTCCTTGTAGCTCGGATCGTCGAATCTAGCCCTCATCGTAGTCCACTGCTCAGGCGTGATCCAACCTTGGATCGGTTTTCCAGCACGATCACGAGCCTTCTGGTCATCCAGAGCATCTCGGATAAGCTTGGCGGCAACGGTAGGAAAGAGCCGCTCGATCAACTCGGCCCGGTACGGAGGATAAAAATACGTTTGCTACAATAAATAATTCATTAAGTTAGCATCACGAATATGCATAAATTAGAGGATTTATTTAATATACTTTTACCTGGAAGTGCGCAAACCAGAACGCCTTCCTCTCCTCCGGAGCCTCAGAGTAGTTGATCCAAGGGCCACCGTAGTTGTTCCTCAGAAATTGGCCCAGGCATCTCTGAACCGACGATGGACGATATCTATACAGAAATAATAATTTAGATTACTGAAAAAGTCAATATACGATGAATAAAGAGAAACACAAATATATACTAAACCATCTAATTGACTTACTTTGTACCGTCGGCCCAAATCTCTGTCCTCGTCTCCTCCGGTGGTGCGCATGGAGGATCTTGCTGATGCTGGGACAACGTCGGCACGACCTCCTCTACATGCTCATCAGTCTCCATGGTTCCGTCAGCAGGAGGAACGCTGGACGAGGGAGTACTATCACGCCTGGAACTACTCGTCCCAGGAGTGATGCCACGCAACGTCGTCGCAGTCGGAGATGTGGCTGCTCGATATACTGGAGTACTGGGCGACGATGATCCGGAACCAACAGTAGGCAGTACCGGAGTGGCACTCTGTCTATCTCGGGACCTGCCGAATCCTCCGCGTCGTCCTGTCATATCTGATAACAACATATGATGAATATAGAGAAACACAAATATATACTACATTCTACAGTCAAAATGTGATACATATCTCAAAGCATTATACAGTCATAATATAATACATATATTCGTTAATGTACGTAGTCATGACATATGAACATGGATTCAATAATAGCCATCATTTCTTCCCCTCCTCCATTGGACCAATGAATAGTAACCACAAAATCAAACAATTAGTATGTATGTATGTATGTATGTATGTATGTATGTATGTATGTATGTATGTATGTATATATATATATATATATATATATATATATTGCAAAAGTGCAAATAAATACACTTATGTTCTTTCTTTCTTATTCATCGATACACTTATGTTCTTTCTTTCTTATTCATCGATCCATATTATTTATTTATTTTATACTTGAAAGAAGAAATTAAAATCTGATCTCTACATGATCGCACATGCATGAACATTGTCAAAAAACCTAACCCTAACCCTAACCCTAATCCCATGTCAAAAAACCTAACCCTAACCCTAACCCCATGTCAAAAAACCTAACCCTAACCCTAGGTCCAGATCAGTGTCTGTGTCAGTGTGTGTGTGCCGTGTCTGTGTCTGTGTCAGTGTCAGTGTGTGTGTGTCATGTTTGTGTCAATGTCACATGTGTCCTATGAGAGAGAGAGAGAGAGAGAGAGAGAGAGAGAGAGAGAGAGAGAGAGAGTATACCTTGCCGGAGTAGTCGCGGTCGACGGAGCTGGGGGGGGGGGAATTTGTTTTCGAATCGAAATTTCAACTGACGGGAAAAAATGAAACCGACCCCTAATTAACCAAATTTTAGCGACGTTTAGCGACGTCCAATAAAAAATGTCGCTAAATTAAATATTTGCGACGTAAAGGACGTCGCTAAACACGTTGCTACATATTTTGAGTTTAAATGTCGCTATATACGTCGCTAAACGTCGCTAAATTAGACATATTAGCGACGTTTAGCGACCTTAATTGAACTTATAGCGACTTATCTTTTAAAATCGTATTAAAAGTCGCTAAACGTCGCTAAATGTCGCCATTTAGAGACGTCTAGCGACGTGTTTATAATGAGTCGCTAATTTATATATTATTAGCGACGTTTCTTTTGACGTCGCTAAAATACGTCGCTAATCCCGCTTTTTCTAGTAGTATATATATATATATATATATATATATATATATATATATATATATATATATATGGAGAGAGGAGGTTGTTTAATACCCGCGGCCAAGGGGGTGCGGGTTTAGTTTGCTGGCAAGGAATTCTAATGAAAGTGGGCGGCTCAAAATGGCTATGGTGTTGGAAATGGTTTTGCTTGCGGCTAAGGAAGTGGTTGGCTGCTTGCATGGGAATAAGTAATAGATTGCTTTGTTTTGCTTATAGTTGTTATTAATTAATATTCTTTTCTTTTCTTTTCTTTTCCATTAAAATATATATATGTATATATATATATATATATATATATACTCATGAAAAAATTCTAGATTATATTAATGCACACTATTAAGCTAGCAGCTGCTCAAGGGGTCTTCTACATGAAATAAATTCCGAAAAATTTCTAATGGCCCCATAAATCCTCTAAGTGCACCAACACCTAAAATAAAAATTAATAAAAATCTATTTCTCCTAATTAGCACATAATTACTATAATTAAATTATTAATTAATAAAAAAATATAATTTTTTTAGAAATAGGGGTTTTACATTCTACCCAACTTACAAAAATTTTGTCCTCGAAATTGACACTAACCCATATTCATAATGATAGCTATAGCTATCACACTACATTGGTATCTAGCAGAACTCCTAAAACTCATGGTCTGCCATTCTAACACTTCCTCATCTATTGTCCATACACTATTCTATCATCCTCTAACTCGTCTACACTATCCAACTTACAAGAATTTTACTAGTAGTCATATTCTTTGAAGCTATTGTCTAGGTTGTAAGGCAAATACATTTATTGGATCAAGAATCTTAGGATACCTGTCTAGAATCTCATAACTATGACTTTTTTCTGTAACCGTCAAGTATCATAGTCTAATACTGCCACGCCACCTGGCCAGTATGGCTACAAGTAATTCGACTACTCTACCATAATCGTCTGGCTGCAACTGTCGCTACCTCGCCAACGATTTGTCATAGTCATCAGTTCGTAACAAGTGCCTTCAACTATTTCCTAGGCATAGTCTAGGTTTTTAGGAAAACACTTAAGGTCTTGACTAACTATTAGGGGTATGATCTAGCTCAAATGATCTAACAATTTCTACTAGACTACATGATGCTACTTAAGGGTTAAACTATTAAAGAATACAGATATTGCTATAGTGCATATAAATATTAAGAACTCATTCTTAGTTATCAAGCATTACTAACACATTTATGTTTTACTAACAAAATAGGGGTGAGGTTGATATAAATCAATAATTAATAATGGCATGAAAGATACGGCTATGATAGAAAGAGTTAAGCACGAGATAAGAAACGAATATAAAAGGAGAAGATGAGTCACCCAAGAGGGCGAGATAAGGATAGGGGAAGAATACTACTACTGCTACTCACGTCATCCATTAGCATCGCGTGTATGCCATCTGGGTAGAATAGAAATATATCCTCATAACTGCTAGACTACCATATATATAATTTTACATCTATTTGTACATCTAAGATCATGTGTCACATTGGGGTTATAAGTATGCAAAGACAATTATAACTAAGGTCGTACCTGTATCTACGGCTTCCTGTGTCTAGTTAGGATCATGAATCTAAAATTATTTGGACGAAAAGTATTTGTGTTACGTATTAAAATCGTACGCAACGACAAGAAGGTAATTAATTGCTATTTTTTTGTAATTGTGTCACAAAAGTTGTGCGGCCAAAATGAAGCATGGGATTATGAATTTGTGAGTAAAATTCATGGCATGACCCTAATTTGGCTCTTCTAAATCGAGTATGCAAAGTTGGTTGAAAAAAAGGCTAGTCTTGTACTCAAGGTCTTAAGACCATGATGATTAGTTTCTAAAGTTCAATTAATTATCTAATAAATCTATTAATTAAATAACTAAAAAACAAATCCAAACTACCAAAATAACCCTATATGAAAATTATGGGGTTTACAGACATAGAGTGGCGCTTTACTATACTAGAGAAGGATATGACCGTAGTAGTACATTGATTGCGGATATAGTATCATTACTTCCTTGGCACCAAGTTTGTGGTGATGACAGACAATGTTGCCATGAGCTAATTCAAGACATGAAAGAAGTTGTCCCCCATGTAAGCAAAGTAAAAAAACTTCTTGGATGAGTTTGACATGGAGAAACAATGCAATTCAAGCAAGAAGAACCATATAGCCTATGCATTCTGTCACTACCATATTTTCTAGAAAATAATATTTTAGTAATTTTATATTTAATTAAATATTGTGCATAAAAATAATTATTATTATATTATTTAATTATTGTTAGATGTTAGTTATTTATTTTGGATTTGTGTTAGTGGACCTAACTAGTTTAGTTCAGACTCATGGACCAACATGTATTAATTGTTAGAATTGAGCCTATTTAGAAAGCCTATTATTAAGGAGATGGATTAAAATTAATTAAATCATTAGACTAGAAGCTTCGCTCCTTAATTATTTCTTCATGAGAGGCCCCAAGGGGTATATTGGACAATTCATAGTAGCTTGAGGAAGGGAAAGGGGGGCGGCTATATAGAGGAGGGGACTATTTCTCTCTCCTCTTTTCATTTGAAAATTAGATCTAGAAATTCCCTCAACCAAATTCCTTATTTTCTACTTCATTTCCCTACCAAATTTTATCACATTTCCTTCCCAAATTATCATTGGAGACTAGTGGAGCAAGGATCTAGAAGGAGGAAGCAAGAATCTACAAAGTGGAGCAAGGATCTACAAGTTGGAGGCCAATTTTATCATATTTGGAGGTTGCATTGGAAATCCATCTCCCAATAGGTTACAATTCAGTTTTTTTTCCTTAAATTAGGTTCTAAATATGAGATTTAACCATGAAAAATCAACCCATATGCATAGGCTACCTATAGGATTTGGTTTTGTGTTCATAGGAGGCCTATTGAGAAAATTATGGTACTTTTTGTGTCAATTTTGGGAAAATTTTGAGATTGACAATTATTGTGTGTCAATTGGTCCTATAGATTAATTTGGCATGTACTTGTATGTTTAGGGCTAGTGTCGTGTCCATAATTGGGTACGTGTAGGTCGTATCCCAACAATTTATGTTACATGCTTAGTAATTTACGCTATGAGTTCTGTTGCATGCTAATAAAATAAAAAACCAGGATAAAAGATAGTAATTATCTTGTTGTCAACTTCGTGTATAAAACATAGAATATTAAATTGTTGTGATAAAGGTAGACTTTCGTACTACTATTGTAGACATAGATTTTGTACTGTTGTAGTATGTTATCATATGAAGTGTAGTTCTATTGCAATATTTTTTATATGTAATATAATATTGTGCTGATGTATCTTATGGAATATAGTAATGAGGTTTTAAAGGAATGGAAACATAAAAAGGTTTGGGACCGTTGAGCCGCAAAAGTAGAAATTTTTGGATTGAAAATAATAAAAGTACGAGCGATGGATCAAGAAATATGGTAATGGAAAGAATTGTATTGTATAGTTATTTTCAGTTTTTGTACCACACATATGTTTTATGGTTTAACTGTTCACTCATTTACATGGTCATGGACAACTTGTGTACAAGGTATTTAATTCTTGAAATGGTCACAGGGGCACCAGGATTATATCGGCCTAAGAGAAATAAGTATAGCCATGACTAACGTACTAGCAAAGGGTATTGTGGGACCTTTACTAGGGTTAAGTAAGCCAGAATGGTACGGCACAATACGGGGAGATTAAAAAGCTTTTATGGTGTCTAGCTACCCTCCGCTGAAATAGAGTCGTCTATCCCAAAATGGATGGCTTGTGGTGCTAGTGACCTTTATATAGATAGACTACATGCTAATGTCACTTGCTTGCAGGTTTAATAATTTAATAAATTGATACGAGAATGGGCACTTGACACGTTTATGTATTTCATGAAGGCTAATAAATATTATATACAAGGATATGCTTATATCACACATTTATATTATGATTGATATCATTTATTGACAGGGAGGGATGGTAAGTACTGGGTATGATCAACTTTGTTGTATGACACTTCTATGCTTATGTGCACATGTATGCTCATGAATGGTTATCTGATTATAAGGCAAGATTATAAAGATCACATATATTTGTATGCACTTAATTAATTAACGTATTAATTTTTATTAAGTTGCCTAGAGGCTACTCACCAGTACATGATAATCTACTGACCCCCAACACCCTAGGTGTGAAGATTTGAGAAATAGACAATATACTAGTGTCATAATGCACTGAGTTTACTCAAGGGCTTTGTGAACTGTAATTGTTCATTGGTTGTTGGCTTGACATACTCACATACTTGTATCTCAAAAAGTAGGAGTTGGGCATGATAGGTCTCACTTGGAGGATATTGTGCCAATTGAATCATGCTCTTCGGGTTGAGGAGAATCTTATTAGGGATGGCTATGATGGCTGGAGATCTTTAAGGCTTGAATTAGAATACAATTAAGGCTATGTATTTGGAGGAGAGCTAGTGGTTTCTCATGTTTTGATACCATGTTAGAATTTTGAAAATTTTATATTTAGGGCCTGTTTGGTTGCCTTTATGTAGAAATACAATGCAACATATGTAGAATATAGCATTTCTTGATGTAAGTTGGGTGCAAGTCAATTGTTTATGGAGTGTAAATGATGTCATAGGATTTACCAATTTGTTGTTTGAGATGATGTAAATGACATGTATGGTTGCAATTTATGTTGTAATAAATGAGGATCAATTGTTTGGTGGTTTATTTATGACATAAAAATAAAAGAGAATCTTTGATATGTAATTGGTGTTGCAAATATTGTTGTAAATGATGTTACGGTTATTTTGGCTACAACCACTGCTAAATTTTGTCTAATTAGCGACATCCTTAGCAACGTCATAGTAAAATGTCGCCAATTTCTAAGAATTTAACGACTTTATTTCAAAAAGTCGCAAAACGTCGTTAGTGTCGACGTTCAGCATCATCCAGCGACTATCATTATTATTATGGAAATAGACGTCGGTAATAGTCACTGAACGTCGCTAATATTTTAATTACAGTGACGTATTTAGCGACATTATAACAATTGTGTCACAATATATTAAAAAATAGCGACTTTTAACGACTCCTATTTTATACGCCGCTAAATTGTTTAATATAGGGTTCTGATTTTTTATTTTCCCCGTTTATTTTCATTCGTAAAAATTTGAAACCATGTGCCCCCTTCGGCTCCATGACCCCCTCCGGCACTCCGGTCCCCCTCGCCAACACCGTGCTCCCCCACCCCGGCTCCCTCTCCGGCTCCCCCTCTGTCTCTCCCCCTCTTTACTCCAGCCCCCCCATCGACTCCCCCCTGTTCTCCGGCTCTCTCCCCTCTGTTCTTCGGCTCCCCCTCCGGCTCCCCCCTTTGTGCTCTGGATCCCCCTCTGGCTCCCCCCCTCTGTGCTCCGACTTTCCCTCCGCCTTCAGCTCTCCGATCAGTCAGCCCCCCTCATCGGTCAGGTAAACCCTAACCCTAATTCTTATGACACCGATACAGACACTCATAGATATTTTGACATAGATATACACACCATAATTATTTTGACATTGGGACGGACACACTAACACTGACATGGAGTGTGTGTGTGTGTGTGTGAAGTGACTGGTGCCTTATAGCCAATTTGAAATGGCATTGTCATGGACACACTGACACTAACACTGACACGGACAAACTACAATGGGAGGTGATATCCTACGGGTGATATGCTTGTGCTACAAATTAGGCTTTGTGAACTTAAGAATCATTTATAGAGATTGCTTGCTAGTTTTCTCCCACCATGTGTTTGTTGAATTGACAAGTTGGTAATTCTTGGCTTGATTCTCAGTTTACCTTGATTATATATTATATATTCATTAGAATAGGCATATATATATAAGTTTTAAGTGTATGTGTGTGTGTATATATATATATATATATGTGTGTGTGTGTGCGTGTGTGTGTGTTGGTGTTATGACATGGAGGTAACGAGAAGGGGATATGGTGCTCGGGTTTCAGAGTAGTCCAGTACTTGTGGAGAGTGTTATTAGCAGTAGAGGTGAGTGTTCTCGGATATTAGGGGTGTTCGGACAAGTTATAGGTGACAACAGCTGCTGTAGTACCAATAATTAGAAGAGCAGCATCAACAACAAGCATTAACAGCAGTAGTAGCACGAAAGCATAATAGCAGCAGAAATATTTAGTTGCAACAGCAAAAACAATTTATAATTAGAGCAGCAATAGATAATAGGGAGGCAAGGCATCAGCTGTTTGTAATGCCTACAAATGGCATCAGCCTAGGCAGCACCTGATGGGGGTAGCAGCATCTAATGCATTATAGGAAGGGTGGGCATGGTATGGGGTAGAAGCAATTATATGTGAGTTATGTGAGGAATATTGAGTAGTACAGAGGTAGCAACTCGTGGCTAGGGAGCAGTTAATTGCATTGTCTTTATACTTCATAGCCGTTGATTTGGGGGGTTCCTTTGATATTATATATATAGGATATGGTCGGGATGTTGGATTATATGAGAAGTGCTGCAGGTAGTATGGGAGAGTGGCAATTTGGTTATGACATGACATAGGACATAATGCAGACCCTAATCCAAAGCCGAGAAACGACACAGACCCTAACCCTATCTGAGTTAATTATACGCAGTCTTGGCTATCAAGTGAGGTATTGTGTAGTGCACACTTGTGCACAATACAGTAAGGGTATTTGTGTGTGGATATCTCGATGCTGCGGATACTAACCTTATCCTAATCCTAACTCGGGCATACACACACACACACACACACACACACACACACACACGCGCGCGCGTGCGCGGACACTAACACTATCCCAAACTCGGACATGAGGACACACTAACCCGCATATACTGTCACGTCCCGATCTTCCGCAGGCAAATCGGCCATTCCCACTAGGCGGGAATCACCCTCACCAGCACTCCGGCAGAACGATCGCTTGACCGATCCGGGCGTGATGCCGCACAAGCGTGAGCCACGCCCGTACAAGACCGTAGTCCATTGGCTGGCGGTAAGAGTTCTAAGCCACAGAGTCGCACAGATTGTCTGAGTGCAGCCGAGTCATGAACGCATAGGCGATCGGTAACAATTTCACTGAGTTGACAATATAGCGGAAGCATTGAAACACAAGTTGAAGTAAAGCAAGCTCTTTTATTGATATGAACAAATCTTACAGGCGGCGTATAGCCGAGATTATAATTCGCTCAAGTCTCTCTCTCTAAAACAGTAAAAGCGTGCCAAGTGGCTACAAATATGGAATGATTGTACAGGCAATATTCAGGCAAGTTCCAATATTATGTCTTGTATATGTGCTTCAGTTCCGGATGTAATGCTGCTTCGAAGTGATCTCCATGCCTTAGCATGCACGAAGGAGCATCCGCACCGAACGAGGTTCTCCCGCACCCTGCATACAAACTGGTGGATAATCAGTACATTGAATGCACTGGTGGGGAAGCTACTCGTCCGCTCAACAAATCCAAACACGTAATATAAGTTCCATGCACCAACTATTAAATTGTCTTTCTAGTTGTCTTAGGATCAGTTTTATGCAAATATTGAATAGCCTAACTCGTGTGGCAGTGCGCCGTACAACATGAGAGGAAACACGGCGAGACTTACCAACTTACCAACTCTCCTTCCCTGTCCATGACAAACATTATTAATTCAAGCACGGACAAGTATAAACATTCAGGGACAATAGCACATGCAACACGAGTACTGTTATTTCAAGATCGTTCAGGTGTTCTATTGCTCATTGATGCAATGCAATGACTCGCATACGGATAGTCGCTAAGCGAGGATGACTTATCTATATGACATAAGTCGCTGGCATAGCTATTATGGACGGTTCACAGTCTCAAGACACTGATGATATGCAATACAGGTGGCGAGCCCTGCTCCATATCACCTTGCCCCATAACATACGACTGCTCATACGTCCCGTCCGGATCGGATCGGTCCCAGTGCCCCGACGACCGTCCGCGGAACTCAATATAACATACCTTGTGCACAAGTTATCCGCGATAATGTAGGTCAGGGTCTATCCTTTATCCATAGTTTGACATGATAATTATGAAACTTAAACTTATTCTGAACGAGCATATTGCTCTACGAGCTGGGATTCAATCAGTACATGACACGATCCTCGTTCAGATGCATACTTGGCATGATTATCATTCAAGTGTGATTCACGTTCAGTATTCATTCTTGCTTAATACATTCCCCTGGTTCGGGGATTTGCCTTGGATGACCTGACGGTCCCGGATACTTGCAGGTTCAAATGCATAGAAGGACTATTTGATAGTCTCCTGGCTAACAAGAATGCATGCACAATACAATAACGTTAGGCATTCGTAAGCAGGCAAGCACTCATTTTTAAGGGACATAAGCAAACTCGTTGCTCGGAGCCGAAGGTAAGCCGAGGGATGAAACTGTAAGGGACTTAGCATGCGAGGGTCTGAATATAAGCAGTATTTTAATTTTCATGTTCTAGCATAAGCAATACAAGTTGAGATTATTCCCTTAGCTAGGTGCGTTGAATTCTTATTATCATGCAGGGGGTGAATCACCTAGCGACTAGAATGTATCATTACAGATTTTATGTGTGCTGGCTAAGCAAAGACAAGTTCACCGTAGCCACCCACCTTAGCGATGATTCGCCTCGGTAGAGCGATACGTCAAGCGAGCCTCTGAAAGCCTAAGCCGAATTCCTGTAGGGACAAGTCTGGATATCCTTTGCTACTCGATGAGGCAAAGCAGGTCGGGATAATTGCACTATTGCCGTTTGAAATGGCAGTCCGCTTGAACAGAACGGGGTGTTACATCCTACCCAACTCAGAAAAAGTCTCGTCCTCGAGACTTACTGAGGACAAGCAGTACGTTTCAATCAATTTTGATTTAATGATACAAGCTGAGGCAAACCTATACAAGTCGTTGTACTTGTTTCATTTGGATATTCACTTGTACAAGCATCGAGATCAGCATATCGCTTAGTCTGGATCGTGCGCACTTTCGAAGTGTACTTCTAGCGTGAGTATGTCAACCAGCTTAGTAATAGCGAAGTCTTAGCACTCGAGTTTCACCTTTTCTTAAGTCTTGGATGGTGCACAAGTTCAAGGCATCCCTCAAACATATACATTCAACCAAACTTAGAGATAGTGAAACTGGACAAGCTACTAGCGATACTCTCAAGGGTCCGCACAGGTTGGCACAAAGGCCACTCACAGCACAAAAGCATACAAACAATCATATCATTCAAAACGTATTTTGAAAATATTTAGACTTATTATTGGAATATCCCATCGAGGCATTGAGAGAGAGCATGCACATAACCCACGAACGAGCTTTCGAAACTGAGATAATTGAATTGAAGTCCAGAGGCGTAGAAGCCAGGCTCTGATACCACTATGTCACGCTCCGATCTCCCGCAGGCAAATCGGCCGTTCCCGCTAGGCGAAAATCACCCTCGCCACCGCTCTCGCGGAATGATCGCTTGACCCATCCGGGCGTGATACCGCACGAGCGTGAGCCACGCCCATGCAAGGCCGTGGTCCATTGGCTGGCGGTAAGAGTTCTAAGCCACAGAGTCGCACAGATTGTCCGAGTGCAGCCGAGTCAAGAACGCATAGGCGATCGGTAACAAGTTCACTGAGTTGACAATATAGCGGAAGCATTGAAACACAAGTTGAAGTAAAGCAAGCTCTTTTATTGATATAAATAAGTGTTACAGGTGGCGTATAGCCGAGATTACAAGTCGCTCAAGCCTCTCTCTCTGAAACAGTAAAAGCGTGCCAAGTGGCTACAAATGTGGAATGATTGTACAAGCGATGTTCAGGCAAGTTCCAATATTATATCTTGTATATGTGCTTCAGTTCCGGACGCAATGCTGCTTCGGTGTGATCTCCACGCCTTAGCACGCATGAAGGAGCATCCGCACCGAACGAGGTTCTTCCGTACCCTGCATACAAACTGGTGGATTATCAGTACATTGAATGCATTGGTGGGGAAGCTACTCGCCCGCTCGACAAATCCAAACACGTAATATAAGTTCCGTACACCAACTATTAAGTTGTCTTTCTAGTTGTCTTAGGATCAGTTTCATGCAAATATTGAATAGCCTAACTCGTGTGGCAGTGCGCCGTGCAACATGAGAGAAAACACGGCGAGACTTACTAACTTACCAACTCTCCTTCCCTGTCCATGGCAAACATTATTAATTCAAGCACGGACAAGTATAAATATTCAGGGGCAATAGCACATGCAACACGAGTACTGTTATTTCAAGATCGTTCAGGTGTTCAGTTGCTCATTGATGCAATACAATGACTCGCATACGGATAGCCGCTAAGCGAGGATGACTTATCTATATGACATAAGTCGCTGGCATAGCCATTATGGATGGTTCACAGTCTCAAGACACAGATGATATGCAACTCAGGTGGCGAGCCCCGCTGCATATCACCTTGCCCCATAACATACGACTGCTCATACGTCCCGTCCGGATCGGATCGATCCCAGTGCCCCGGCGACCGTCCGCGGAACTCAACATAACATACCTTATGCACAAGTTATCCGCAACAATGCAGGTTAGGGTCTATCCTTTATCCATAGCTTGACATGATAATCATGAAACATAAACTTATTCTGAACGAGCATATTGCTCCATGAGCTGGGATTCAATTAGTACATGACACGATCCTCGTTCAGATGCATACTTGGCATGATTATCATTCAAGTGTGATTCACGTTCAGTATTCATTCTTGCTTAATGCATTCCCCTGGTTCGGGGATTTGCCTTGGATGACCTGACGGTCCTGGATACTTGCAGGTTCAATTGCACAGAAGGACTATTTGATAGTCTCCTGGCTAACAAGAATGCATGCACAATACAATAACGTTAGGCATTCGTAAGCAGGCAGGCACTCATTTTTAAGGGACATAAGCAGACTCGTTGCTCGGACCCGAAGGTAAGCCGAGGGATAAAACTGTAAGGGACTTAGCATGCGAGGGTCTGAATATAAGCAGTATTTCAATTTCCATGTTCTAGTATAAGCAATACAAGTTGGGATTATTCCCTTAGCTAGGTGCATTGAGTTCTTATTAGCATGCAGGAGGTGAATCACCTAGCGACTAGAATATATCATTCCAGATTTTATGTGTGCTGGCTAAGCAAAGACAAGTTCACCGTAGCCACCCACCTTAGCGATGATTCGCCTCGGTAGAGCGATACGTCAAGCGAGCCTCTGAAAGCCTAAGCGGGATTCCTGTAGGGACAAATCTGGATATCCTTTGCTACTCGATGAGGCAAAGCAGGTCAGGACAGTTGCACTATTATCGTTTGAAACGGCAGTCCGCTTGAACGAAATGGGGTGTTACATATACTAACCCTAACACGGACACGAACACACACACACATGTTTGTATTATGTCATCTCATGATACGTATGGTAAAATTATAGGACACATGGATATGAAAGGTTAGGACACGATATCAAGGACAAGGTTGTAAGCATTTTATCCGACACGGACACACGCATACATGTCAAGTATGGATATCCAGGAGTGTATCAGTGAGTGTCAACTATGTATCCTAGACAAAAAAAATTGATACTGGATATCCATGACTTGACTTTTTAATTAGAAAGTAATGGCCTAAACAAATGTTAAGTGTGGATATCCAGGATACATAGTTGATACTCACTGATACACTATAATATGAGTATCCAGGATACAGAGTTGAATGAAAAAGTATTAGTGCTAGGACTAGGTGTATCAATGCATGTACTATATTCCTGAGTATTCTTATGTGTGTGTAGACGAGTAGGTGTATAACATAATTGGGTATTCCTAAGTATCAATGCTAGGACTAGGAGTATTAGTGCATGTACTGTATTTAAACGAAGAAGATGAATTTTCAGAAGAGGACTGAAAATATCAATATAAAATCCATTTAGACTTGTGACATGTACTGCAATTTAACTATTTTCTTGAATGATATATATTCATCTTTGCATATCTGGAGTGAGTGTCATTTGGATAATATAAACTACCAAATATTCACATGAGTATATACTTGAACGATGTTTATTCATCTTTATAGAAGTATCTAGAAATGGATATAATTTACTATCTGCATCATCGTTCGTGCATGTACAACTGTCATTCTGATGACATGTGCGGTGTACGGGATGAATTCATAGAGGGTGTACAACAGTTCCTGCAGTTCGCCAAGGCGTTCCCTCAGTACATGGACAGTACCAAAATTAAGTGTCCGTGTATGAGATATCGCAACTTAAAATATCATCAAGAAGTGGAAGTCACAATATTATTTGTACTCGAAGGGTTTCACGTCGAATTACTATCAGTGGACTGCGGACAGAGAACTTGTGTCTTTAGCATCAGAGTCGGAGCCTTATATGGAGCCGTATATGGATGTCTACGACCACGCTGCTTACGACGACGGATGGGTGAACATAATTTTTGATGCAGTGGGGCCTAGTTTTGATCTGGACAATCATGATGCAGCTGAGGAGGCACCGAATGCCGATGCTACAAAGTTTATGGAGTTGCTGGAGAATGCAAGGACTCCATTATATCCTGGTTGTGAGGATCATTCACTGTTGGAGGTGGTTACAAGATTGTTGAGCATAAAGTCTAATTTTAACATGTCGGAAGAATGTTATAATCGACTAATGGATTTGATTATAGAGATCTTGTTAGAGGGTACAAAGTTGCGTAAAGACTTTTACCGATCTAAGAGGATGGTAAGATCACTCTGGATAGGATACGAAAAAATTGATGCATGTCGCAACGAGTGCATGTTGTACTACAAAGACGATAATGAGTGCAGATTTTGTGGTGCTGATTGCTACATGGACACTGGTAGAGAAAAGTATGTCGGTACAAGGAAGACTATTGATTCGATGCACTACTTGCCTTTGACGTCGCATTTGTAGAGATTGTTTATGGTGAAGGAGACTGCAGAAAATATGAGTTGGCACAGGCGAGAACAAATCGAAGGAGTATTGGATCATCCATCCGGTGGAGAAGCATAGAAGCACTTTGATCGAGAGTATCCAGATTTTGCTTCAGATTGGCGTAATGTCAGATTGGGGCTCTCCTTCGACGGTTTTACCCCATTCAGACTTTTGGGCTCCCAGTATTCGTGTTGGCCTGTGATAGTCACTTTGTATAATTTACCACCTTATATGGGCATGAAGACTCCGTATATGTTCCTAACAGTTATTATACCGGGTCCGAACAATCCGAAGAGGAACATCGATGTGTATTTACAGCCTTTGATAGATGAGTTGAATCAGTTGTGGAAAGTAGTGCCAATACGTACGATATTTCTAGAAAGCAGAATTTTTAGATGAGGGCTGCACTTATGTGGACCATCAACGACTTTTTGGCCTATGAAATATTATCGGAATGAAGCACTCATGGTCGTCTCTGATGTCCGTATTGCATGGACTGCACTAAGGCTTTCCGTTTGAAATACGAAGGCAAACCGTGCTCCTCCGGTACTGCCTACTGTTGGTTCTGGATCATCGTCACCAATTACTCCAGTATATCGACCAGTCGCATCTTCGACTGCGATGACGTTACGTGGCAGCACTCTTGGGATGAGTAGTTTCAGGCCTGAGACTACTCCCTCGTCCAACGTTCCTCCTGCTGACGAAACCATGAAGACAGATGAACATATGGCGGAGGTTGAGCCGACGTTGTCCCAACATCAGCGAAATCCTCCATGCGAACCTCCGGACGAGACTAGGACGGAGATTTGGGTCGACGGTACAAAGTAAGTCAATTAGTTGGTTTAGCATTATATATATCGTGTATTTCTTTATTCATCATATAATCACTTTTTTGATAAAAATAATTTTCTCTGTATAGATATCGTCCCTCGTCGGTACAGAGACGCCTGGGCCACTTTCTGAGGTACAACTATGGTGGCCCTTGGTTCAACTACTCTGATGCTCTGGATGAGAGGAAGGTGTTCTGGTTTGCGCACTTCAAGCTAAAAGTATATTTGGTTTTAATATTAATCATCTAATTTATGTATATTATATAACTTACTAAATTACTTCTTGTAGCAGACGCATTTTTATCCATCGCGCCGGGCCGAGTTAATCTAGCAGATGTTTTCTGCCGTTACCGCCAAGCTGATCCGTGATGCTCTAGATGGCCAGAAGGCTCGTGATCGTGAAGGAAAATTGATCCAAGGTTGGATCACGCTTGAGAAGTGGACTGCGATGAGGGCTAGATTCGATAATCCAAGGTACAAAAAAAGGTCTGAGAAGGCCAAGGCGGTTAAGAAGAAGGCAGTAAAGTGGTGTGGTGGCTCGATTCCGATGACGGAATATTTTCGTCGTTTGGTATATTTTTTATTTCAGATATATTATTTTAATGCAAGTACGATAAAATGGCAGTAAGATAAAATATTTAATTTTAGTACTAAATAATATATTTTTAACAGGTACAGAGGGGTGAAGATGCCTACATGGCGACCGTCTTCCTGACCACCTATCGAAAGGGCAGAAATCTCATTGATGAGAGGGCCTTGTAGACCTATGTAAGTATTACTTTACTTTGTGTCAATTTTAATATAACTTAGGAAATATGAAAATAAATATCCATGTAGTAAGTAATAAGTATCTTAAACATTAGCAATTATCGAGTATCCAAACTTTTCTAGGCCGAGTATCTTAGGCTGCGTGAGCGGGCGACTGCTAGTGCACATACAGCGGGAGAGGCTGGTACTTCCTCGCAGCCCTCTCCAGCTCCGTCGACGGACGAGCTGTGGGTGACCGCCGCTAGTGGTCTCCAGAGGGGTACGTACTATGGTATGGGATCCTCTGGCGCACTTGTTGCGACACAGTCCTCTAGGGCCTCCATTGTAAGTGCGCATTCTTTATAGCCCTCGCAAGCATCTGCTCAAGTCCAAAAGACCATTGACCGTCATATTGTGTCTCTCTGTGATGAGTTGCTGAGAAGGATGGAGGAGCAGCCCCTGTTCCAGCCGCAGGCGGACGATGCAACGCTCATCGCACGATTTGATATGCTCGAGCGGAGCATCATGGAGCTCAGGGATATGACAACTGATCTTAGAGCGTCGACAGAGCGCAGCGTGACAGAGCTACAGGCATCACAACTGTCCATAGGCGAGGGGCTGACGATGATGCAAGATTCAATGGTTCATAGCAGTATGAGGCTGTTATCTGCCATGGATTCATACAACTATCGACTAGCAGCGTTGAAGCAGATACGTCCTCCTGGTGCGCCTTTATCGACACAGACTCCACCGACGTTATTGCCTTCTTCATCGACATCGGTGTCGATTTTATAGGAGCAGTATAATTTTTTCTTATCTATGATGCGCGCCGGTGGTCATCCTCCTACAGATCCGCAGTAGTCCTAGTTAGGACAGTTTACTGGTCGTTTGTGTGAATATTTATTGTATTCTTTACGACGAGATTTTCTTCAGACACGGATTATAATTTCAATGTTTCATTTTCTTTAAATTTTTATATATTATTTATATTAAATGTATATTAATTTATCGGTGTTGAGTGTTCCACCGAAGGGGTCAGCGAACCCAGAAAATTCAATGGAGGGTTGCTCAGGGTCTATTTATATAAATTATAAATTCATAAACTGCAGGAAGATTGGTTTGGAAACCATTTCATATTCTATTTTTATATTTTTTTACTGAAAATTTAGCGACGTTTAGCGACGTTTATATGCGTCGCTAAATACGTCGCTGAATGTTGCTAAATTGCTGACATGGCAGTATTTGCCATATCAACAAAACGTCGTTAAATGTGTTATAAAATGTCACTAAATAGTAAAAAATTAGCGACGTTTAGCGACGTTTAGCGACACACAACACATCGCTAATTTAGCTACGTTGCGTCTCTAAACATCGCTAATATGAAAAATATTAGCGACGCAAATACGTCGCTAGAAAACGTCGCTATAGCGAAATTTTTGCGACGTTTTTCCTGTCAGCGATTAGCTTAAACGCGACTTCAGTGAAACGTCACTAATTATGTCGCTAAATTTTTTTAGTGACGTTTTTATGCCATTTAGCGACGTTTTCAGACGTCGCTAATTTGACTTATTACGGTAGTGAACAAGCGGTAGTTGAAGAAAATAATGCAACATTTGTTGCACTAATTTTCCATCTACATCAAACCAAAGTTTGTATTTGGTGGAAATAGTGCAAGAAATGTTGCAAAATTTTTGTTTACAACCAAGCGAACACCCCCTTAGGTTTTATGGTCATAAATACTATGTAATACAATGTACTAAAGATAAGGATAAGCATTAGGTTAAGTTAATAACTGATGCTAAACACTATACCTAACACCAACATCCATAATATATAAACATAAAAACAAGGGGAAGAGGAAAAAAAATTCAATTCTTATATTCAAAGCCACAATATATCACTGGTCTTCAACATTTTAATGTGGCTTATTACATAAAGCTCATATATTTAAGAAACAACTGATCTTAGTGAGCATTTAGGTTGAGTTTGCTTCATTGTAATTTAATTATAATTATAATGGAATTGAGCTTATAATGTAACTAAATTACATTACCAAGTTTTGTTGGAACATGTAACGAAAACATCTAATGCAATATCAATTGCAATCATATGTTTGGTTTACTAATATAATGTAATTGAGTTTATAATTTTTATTATTAATAATAATAGTAAAAAGTAATAATAATTATAAAATTAAAAATTCTTAGAACATAAACAAAGAAAAGTTTATAAAAAATAAAATTTTAAAAGATAAGAAAAATATAAAAATATAAACTTTTATAAAGTTAATTTTTAATTAATTTAAAAAGTTAAATAAATGATAAAAAATTTAAAAAACCTAAGAAAGTTAATTTTTTTTTTAAAAAATGTAAAAAATTTAAAAATTTAAAAATTTCATAATTTATAAAACTTAAATAATTTAAAACATTAAGAGAATTAGAAATTTTTAACAAAATTAAAATTTAAAAAATTTAAATATTTTGAAAATATAAATTTATGAAATAAAAAATGAAATAAATTTTACTAAAAAAATTAAAATTAAAATTAGAAAAGAAAAAGAAAAAGAAAAAGAAAAAAGAAAAAAGAAAAAAGAAAAAAGAAAAAAGAAAAAAAAAAATGTGTCAAAATTTAAAAAGTGGAAAAAAATTGAAAAGTTTGAAAAGTTTAAAAAATTTGAAAAATTACAAGATTTAAATAAATTTTAAAAATTTTAAAAATTTTAAAAATTAAGTTGTTCTTAAATTTTTAAATTTAAGAAATTTGAAATAAAAAAATATAAAAAATTAAATTAAAGATTTTTTTTACAAATAAAGTAATTATTTTTGTTTTAAGTTGTAATATAATTGTGATTATATGAGTTTTGTAATGTAATTAATTTTTAAAAAAAAGTGATATAAAGTAAAAGAAAGTGATATAAAGTAATAAGTTTGTAATGACCATTATATTTTATCTAAATTTTTTTTGATCCAACCAAATATTCAAATTAGATTTGTAATTATGTTGAACCCTGCAAAACAGACCGTCCTTGGTTTGTTGTGAACTTGCATATCAAATGTTGATCTATCAGAAACAAACTGTATAGTTACAATACTCATTGCCATTAGCATAATTAAACAAAATCAGAAAGAAAAAGAAAAAGAAAATTGTATACTTATGGGCATTTATCATGACAAGCATATACCCGCAGTTATCTTATCTACTTCCACTCCCTAGAGTAGCTTACTGCATTTATAAATACAAAGGCATTCCCATTCCGACCTCCTCGCATTATATTTTAGCTTAATTTGTATCAGAAATAAAAGCTCAATATCAATCACTTGGCACCGGCAATGCTCAGAATCTCCGTCGGCGGAATGAAGCAGTCCATGGACAGACCGGGCACGTTGAACACGACGTCGTCGATCCTCCACACCTCCTCCATCCTAGTCCTGCTGTGGTGCGCTGATATCTCCCCGAACCGAAACACCGTCGCGACCGACCTCCCCTGGTGGGCAACGAGCACGCCGTCGACCTCGCGGTAGTCCTCGACGCTGCTGCCTATCGTCGTCTCCCAGTAGACGGCGTCGGACCCCGGGGCCTGCACGCGCGTGAGGTGCGAGTCTTCCATGTAGACGAGGAGGCCGCTCCTCTGGCTGAAGTAGCCGTAGAGGACGTGACGTATCACCTCCGCGTGCCCGTCGCTCCTCTCCGCAACCAAAGCGCGGTCCGCCGACACTTTGAGCACGAAGCAGTCCTCCTCGCCTATGCGCTTCTCCCCCAGGCATTGGGCTTTGGTGAACATGCTCGCCGTGCTTTTCGGATCCAAACCCTGATAAGCAGAGTCATCAACTAAATTAGACAAATCTAACAATATGTAACATCATGATGCAACAACCAAGTCTCTGCCGTGTCGTGTCGTGTCGTGTTGTGTCGTGTAGTGTCTCGTAAGCCAAACTAAGTTGGAACAGTTTTGTAACTGATAGCTAGAAAACTGTCGCAGTCTCTCCAATCGTCTGTGTAAATTTGCATTTAAAGCCTCCTGACTCTTGAGGATGAGGTGTGGTTGTTTTTGTCTCAACAAATTTGTCCTGACACCCCACCCCACCCCACCAAACGAATTGTAAGGTGTGTAGTACAAACAAAGTGCAGAGAGGCCCAAGAACATCTGGTTGGATTCATTTTAAGTTGGAATGGACATGTAATAAATTTAAAGATGATTCCAATATATATTTCTATTTGCAGAATCAATGTAGTGATTATAACCTCATGATGAGCTTAATTTATTAATTTATATACTCATCATTATTTTCTACAAGGTGCAATCTTCATAAGCACCTACTGGTTTACTTTAACCTTGCAGAATAGTTGCCTAAAAAGTAAGCAAACAGCATACAAAACTTCTTCAAATGGCAAAACAGGAACAAGTTCAACAAGTCCTGTTGTTTTATCATATTCTTATCAGTGAAAGCGATGAGTTCTAATTGTACGGAGGTTTAACTAATTAGCCGCATATTATTCTAAATTTATTTGAGAAGTTATATCTTTGTGTTTTTTTGTTAATTCTCTGTTCTTATAATAAGACTTAAAAATGATTCAAAATTGGACCTGAACTATGCGACGGAGAGGACGTTGGGGGCCTTTAGCAGCACTCAACCCGAGCCAAGGTATGTGCCTCCACACCACCTTCCCATCGCAGCCGGCAGCCACCTTGTAGCCAGCCACCACCATCTCGACGGACCACATCCCCGGCGACATCTGCCACAGGACAAAGCACCCGTTCTCTCCGCACTTCCCCTTCCCTCCGGCATTCCTCACGGTTTTGCCTAGACCGCTCTCCGTCTCGCAAAACACCATCTTGACGCTGCCTGCCACGTACATGCTCTTCCTACATTGTTGTTGCTTCAGGCACCCCACCGCCGCCAAATACTGGTGTACGATGTACCGAGCCGATGACGTCTCCTGCGTGCAAAATTGATTTTATCTACTGAAGTAGCTAGGAAGTGCAATATATATATATATATATATATATATATTGAGCTATACTATGATATTTCTACATAAATTATGTACATATAGACCAATAGAAATTAAGCACATGTCTAGCTAGCACATACTATGGAGCTGTCTTTGATGGAAAAATGATGAGTGGCGTGGTCGGAGGGCCACGGCACCGGCGCAAGGGGGCAACCGAGGACCCCAAGAATCAGCCTAAGGTCCATTCTCTTCGAAGACGAGGACCCGGAGTGCATGAACGGAACGAGGAAACTGCTTGCGGACACGCCTGATCCTTTCTGCATGCGAGCCCACGTCCGGATTAGCTCCCACGATGTCGACTCCTTCTTGGCTCCTCCTCCGCCCTGCGCTTCGGGGTCCGGACCTTCCATCAGGGGTGTCAAGGGTTGCACCCTCCATGAATGAGCCTCTGATCTTTGGCTTCTAACACCCATATTAGACAATGTTAGTAGTAGTAGTGGTGTTGTTTGTTGTACTAGTATAAGTCTTGAACAGGAGGAGCAGAAATATAGATGGACAAGAGAGAGAGAGAGAGAGAGAAAAGCTAACGGGGGATTGATTGAATTTGTTGGATCTGGTGACAATTATAAGGGGATTTGAAGGGGGGAGTGCATGAGTGTGTTACTTTATTTTCTGGAAGAGACAAAAAGGGACAGCCCATCTGCTGTCCAACGGCGAGGATTGAAATTTAAATGTAACAGCTCCTACAAAATGTGTTTGTGTTGTTGGTGGTACTGTACTGGTGCTCTGGTCTTCTCATTCTTCTTCTCTTATTGTGCAACTTTAACTTTAGTTCCTGCAGTCAGCTTCTTTTGAGGACTCCGACCCTTTGCTTTATTTTCGTGAGTGCTGGTTGCGCACATGACACCCCATTTGGCATTGTTCCTTCCATCAGGGTCACATTTTCTTCACTTGAGCATTTTTTGGGTACTGTATGTTTTCCCATTCCTCCTTGGAATTTTGGTTTTGTTGGAATGAAATATATAATTTGACCATTCCAAATACTAGTACAAATAAAAACACTTGTCCATATATAACCTGTTACTTTTGGCAGTCATCTTATGAATTAGATCTATATAATTAACGGGAGCATTGCACAGAAGACAGGAGAAAGCTCGTGATATATAAATAACACTCTTATTAACAGGAGAACAATATTTTAAACGATATATTAAATTGAATTCCAGTTTCTAGTAACTTTTACTAATAAAAACTTGGTTTATGGTACTAGCAAGACCAATTAAATTGCAAGCAACATATTTATTTATTATCATCTATAATGTAGTCTCAACATTATTCGGATATGATGGTTTTAGTCATAATTTAGTCTCTCCCTTGTGAGTTTCAGGTAAAATGTAATTACAAATTAATGCAAGTCGAGTGCTCCTTAATTACGTAGGCGGTATGATAGGATCCTCTGATAGCATGTCATTCTTTGGAATATATACTAACAAATATATGCTAAAACAAGACGAACAAAATAAGGAATGTTGCATTGTGTAGATAAAGTGCCGGAATCCATTTGGAATTTTCCTTAATAGTCCCCACATATGTTCAAGCCAACTGCTGTCAATCTTCCATGTAGGCCAAAACATTTTAGCAGGGAATTCTCAAGTGGGGGGGGGGCACCCCTAGTAATGGATTGGAGAGGTGGGAAGAGACATCGGCATCACTGTCTTGATAACTTGTCCAGACGAGGTGGGGAGTCAGCGTCATCGACGGATGACAAATAAGTGATCTTGGAAGCTAAGGAAAGGGATTACGCCTTATAGAAGGTTAACAGCATCTATCAAATAGTGCCCTTTGCTTAATGCTTTCATTGAGGGGTAGGTCCCTCCCTCCACCGAGCAAAAGGAGTAGGTACGTATATACTTCAAGAGATCAGGAACAAAGGAGAAACGAGAGCTTAATTCCAATGGATTGTTTAGTCAGTTTATTCTGATCTTTGTCCCCTAAAGATATCATATGGGTGTTTAATTAGATGACTAAACTAAGTGCAGTGCTATTTGTACAGATTTTTTTTTTTTTTTCATACTTCCCTACCTTATGTATATCAGGAGGCAAACTCAATATCAGGAACCATACACATAATTTATTGAAATTTTTTGACTTGTCCTCCACTTTATTGCACCATACTGTTTTTCTATAATGCAAGAACTCCTCCCAGTTGCTGCTGCCCCACACCCTCCTTTTCTTCGGCCGCCGCTGTTATTTGCTGCTGCCGCCGCAGTCGCTGCCGGCGGCCAAAGAAAGATGGATGGGGGAGGGGGAAGTGGAGCCGAGCGCGGAGAAAGAGGAAGGGGGGAGCGGGGGCGAGCTGCCGCAGCAGCCGGGGCAGAGGGTGGGGGAGGAGAGAGTGTGAGGAGGGAGCGGGGGTGAGCTTGGAGTCGCGGCGGCGAGTGTGGTGGCGGAAAAAAAAAAGGAGGGCGGGGCCGAGCTCGATACCGCGGAATCGAGTGCAGGAAAAAGATAGGAGTATTTTCGTCCAAAATTCTAGGTCAAATGGGCTAACCGTCAGTTAGGGACAGATTCCGTTAAAAGTCAAAAAACTTATACATTATAAAAAAAGAGTGGGGTACACCTTGAAATATCTCTACTATTATAATGAGGCTTCAAAACGGCACAAAACTAAGCCTTTGTAAATCTTCCACAATTTATTTAAAATATTAATATTATGTAAAAAAAAATTGTTAAAAAAAAATTAAATTTGTTATAAACAATGCCGGGATTCGAATTTGACCATCCAAGGAGAATGCCTTCCACCTTAAAAATGCCTCACACCTTAACCACATGAGCTAGAAGAGGTGTTTAACTATAGGTAAAAAAATTTAATTGTTAATTAAGTGAGGATATACGTACATCTTAGACGGATAGTCTTTTCAAGACTCTTTATAAAAAGTAGACATATATGGATCAATAACAAATTATAATTAAAATATATTTAAACTATTTTACAATATTGTAAGAAAATTTTATTTTACGTGCAACGCACGTACATTTACTAGTGATAAATAAAGTGGGGTGTAACTTGAAATTTCTCTAATTTATTCTCTCTTTTTTTTCTTTCTCCTCCCTACCGGGCTCAGAATGTGTCAATCATCATATTTCCTCATACGTTCGTGTGGATCCTCGTTCACACGGACAGCTTCATCATCGTCACGGGCGCCTACAAGCAGGCTCTTGTCGCCCATAAGCGGGTCTTGTCGACACCGGTACCCGTCGGCCGCTTGCACGTGGCGAGGACTTCCTACGGGACAGGTCGCCTCGGCCCCTCGCGCTTACCTCTCTCGCACGAGGCGAGTGGTGTCCTCGTCTTATTTGTCCCTTGAGTTCAGAGTGTTCCAGTCATTAATTCTCAGACATTTGTACGTATCTTGTTCGACCGAGTCGAGGATCTCGGTTTAGATGATCGCACAGACATCTTCATTATACCGGCCACCTCTCCAACAGGCCCCCACCAATGGTACTGCCATAATTTGAAGGTATCGGAGAGGTTTAATTAGTCGATCGGGAATATGCCCAACGGGTCCTTCTTGGATGTCTGGAAAATACTCCATGTCAACTTGATTAGCCTTTCTTCTGATATCTCATCATTTCCACTACCACAAGTATCTAAAGACTAAATATCATAAATATTCAGTGACAAGGAGCAACATAGTTAAAGCTTGCTTAATTATCCAGGGTTGCTGTATCATAAATAAGGTTATGACCCGATATTTACAGAGTACATACAAGCAACATCTTTTTCTTCTATTCAACTATGTTTATTCTGTAACATTAACAAGAAGTATATTCTTTTTTTTGTAACTTCAATCCCTTCCTCCAGTCCTAGGGGCTCCACTGGCACAAATTATTAAAGGTCTTAAAGAAACATCTGAATAGAAATGACGCATATGGGAGTGGCATATATATGGTTGGCACTTAAGAATGATGTATACAAGCATGTAGACGGTTTGCCAAAGTATGAATTGAAAGATTACAAGGTAGCTAGCTGCAGAGAAGTAATTGAGGGGTTAGTAAATCATTATCTATATTCCCATCATAATATAATTGTGAAAGCAGCTGGCTATCTCACTTTCTTTAACCAAAACATCAAATAGAAACCGAATTAAATAGCACTGCCACCCACATATACAACTTGGTCTAAATAGTCACATTCCTATACAATTCCACATCAACAAAAAAAAAAAAAAAAAAAGCCTGCAGAAGAATTCAAAGCACTTAAGTTCTAGCAATCCACCTATGGCAAAGGCAATCATTTGGGAATCCCAACAAAAATAAGGGTATTGTGAGTATTATAATGTAGCTAAGAGTATCCAAATCCTGTTTGTTTTGATGGAAGATTTACCAACGTATCCATCTTTTGTTTTCTTTTCAATATTCAAAGATATTTGATATACATGTAGATTCTTTCAAAGATACAAAAGTCATTTTTTATCCTTCTAATAATAGTGATCAGTAGCATGCATGAAAAAAGAATCTGATCAGCAGATGATCGATCACCTTTGGCACATTACTCAAGGAAGAAAAAAAAAAAAGGGAATAAGATGCTAATGGGACCTTTGTTCATTGGAAACTGAAAATTAGCAGTGAATATTTTTCATTGAAAGGCACTATATATCTAACTGGAATCACAGTCCTTGTATTGCTTTTGGCATATATCCGTTACCAACGGTGAGCAAATTTCGGTTTTTGAAACGAAACCGACTGAATCCATCCGAATTAACAATTCGAATAGATAATGGAAATTTCAGATCAGATTTGTAAAGAAAATTTTGGGATTATGGTTTGGTTGATGGATTTGGATTTCGATTATGGATTCCGAGCATAAAACCAAATTATAATATATAATTACGTTTTCATCCTTTCACCCATACATATACAATAAAATCCTAAACCTAAATTCTTTCTCTTCCCCCATTTTTTGCATGCCCAGTAGAACATTCTGCTCTCCTCTCCGGAACACTCTGTTCACTCCCCTAATTCTTCTCTCTCAATCAACCCCCTCCCCCCCCCCCCCCCCACCCCCCCGCCACGCACATCCTCTCTCCACTTTGACTTATATTATGGTGTATATTGGACCGGACGGTCCGAAAATCGGCCCAACCCCAACCAGGTCAACGACGATCTAGGCCGATCCGGACCCGGTCAACATACTGGCCCGACTCGATCGGCACACCTCCTATGCCGGTCCGGGCTGGGTCGGAGATTTCGACCCGCAAGCACGGCCCGGCCCGATTGCAGCAACGTTCGGACGGGGCTTGACCGTTGAGGCCCGGTAGGCCCGATCTGGACCGGCCTGGTCGTCGACCCGGTCAAGGCCGGTCCAGGTCCGATCTGGCTCGGGAGAATATTTTTTTTCTTTTTTTTATATGAACGTTTGAGAGATATTTTTACCAAACCCCACGTTTTATGGCATTTTTTGAACGTTATAGGGTATTTTGGTCATTTTTGTTGAAAATGATCAAAATATCCTTATAACAACTATATTTTGAGGTTATAGGAGATTATTTTGGCTCAATTTTTTTTTACAAATATAGATGCTTCTGGTTCTAACCAGACTTATGGAGGTGATTCGGAACAACAATTTGATTATTATAATCAAATATTTGAAAATAATCATATTCATGATTTTGCTCCACCGAAACAAATGTCACCTCTTGAAGTTAGGAGCATGGCGACAAATACCGCAAATAGAAAAACAAATTTATTTTATGGAATAATTTTACAAAACTATTTGTCACTAATAGTGAGGGCGTACCGGTTTTAGATCAAAAGATCAAAAACCAATACTTACGACTGCATAATGTAAGAAATGTAAGCAGCTTTACAAATAGGGGTGCAACTCGGACGAGCTAAACTCGAGCCCGATCGAATAAACCCGTTAATGGATTGGGTTAGTGTTGAAGATACTCGGGTTCGGGTTAAAATATTTGAACTCGATCAAGAATCGGTTGGGCTCAGGTTCATGTGTCGGGTTACCCAAAGAACCCGAAACCCGACATATATATATATATATATATATATATATATATATATATATAGAGAGAGAGAGAGAGAGAGAGAGAGAGAGAGAGAGAGAGAGATGGGGTAAAAGGGATATGAGCCATGCACATGTGGACCAATAGAAATAGATTCGAACATCCCATGTGCACCCATGTGCACTAGTACACTACATTCCTATTGTGGACCACATCTTAAATAAAAAGTTTGAACCCTACCTTTTTTTATCCAAACTCTTCGACTCCTTATCATAAATCTTATTTAAGTTTGTATTTTGTAATGATTGAGGCTTGATTGCTATTTGATTATTTGTTTATTCATATTACTCTTGTTTAAAATTATTTCAAATATCATGTTAGAGTCGGATAAACCCGATGGATCCACCCTAACCCGATCCTCCGGGCTTGATATTGGGCTACGTATGTTGAACCCGAGGTCGGCTCGGACTTGGGCTCGGACTAGGCTTATGATTCTTTGGGTTGGGTTCGGATTGAGCTCAAGCCCAACCCAACCCAACCCAACCCACCCGAGTTGTACCCCTATTTACAAATGGAAAAAAAAGTGATGACACGGGCACTATAAGAAGACACTACGAAAGTTGCTATGGCAATGACACATTACAGGCTAGACAAACATAGATAAGTACCGGTACTCAAGGATCTTCTATAGGTAACTTTACTTATTCTGATGCTCGTAACAAGACTGAGTTAACCAAATATATATTATTTGTGATAAACAACCTTTTATATTTTGTGAGAATAATTTCTATTATGATTATGCAAGTATTACCCTTAATTCTTGTTTTACTAAAGTTTCTATATCTAGTACTAGAGCAGAGGCTTTAATTTTTTTTCAAAAAGATAAGACTGCTTTGAAAGAAAGTTTTATGCATGTTAGTAAATTAGCTCTAATTTTTTATATATGGACTACTAAGCAAAATTATTCTTATATCTATATCACGGCACATTATATAGATCCAAGATGGATGTTGCAAAAATGTATCATTTGTCTAAAAAAAAATTTAGATTTTCGGTTGTTGGATTTGGATTTCGACTAAGGATCCGAGCATAAATGTCACGTCCCAGTACTGGAATACGGAGAAGGACATGGCTAGCTCCCCCGTTCAAGGTATAGAACGTCATTCGGCGGTCACGACTATAGAAAGACAAGGTTGTGCATGCTACAATCAAGTCTCCTAGGGTCTCAGAATAATTATGTCTTAATCATTCAAGCAAGTAACAACAACGTAGAATATGTGAGATAAAGCTGTAAGGCGTCCCAAATGCTCCATCGAAATGTGCTAGAGATCTAGCCATCAAAATGTTAGGCTAGCAGAATGTCAAAAGTTACACAACCGAGATCAACTTTAGTCTGATTATATTACAGTTATGTAAAAAGGAACTGATGTCCAGACAAGCCGGCTAACAAGTGCTAGCTAAATGTCCAAAGGAGAAGAATGTACAAGACGAGTAGTGATCAAGAAACCCACTCGTGCCCTTCAGCGACCATCTGTCTGATGCGCGTCATCGTAAGGAGATAAGTTGGATCCTTTAGTTCTGGCTCTAAACCTGGCCATACAAAACCAGTGGGGTTAGACCCCAAATAGCTAGTACCACAAGGAAGAACGAATGAACAAACAAAAACCAGATCAAGCATATAGTTCAAGAGCCAAAATCATTGCCACATGTCCCATCTTTGGGATAACACGGCACTCATTCACCAAACAAGGACAAAAAATGCCATACCATCCAAGATAAGGTACGTCCCATGATTATGGTCAAGCTCGAATTCTGTGTTGTAGTTCGGTCCATATTCCATCATAGCATAATGAATCAACTCTTCAACCAAACAAGGACAAAAGTTGAACACCATAGACAGTGCATGTCCGTAAGCTACTAGCAGAATTACAATCACAACCAAGTCAGGTTATCTCACTACCACATTTCCATATTAGGGCATTATTGTAATTTTCCCTGTTTAATTTAATTATGTAAATATGTGTGAATGAGTTTTATTAAATAATTATGAGGTGTTCTTAATGTTAGGTTTTAGGTTAAACCCTAAAAACCCAATAGGCTTAACCCTAGTGACCAAACCCTAATTGGTATTCTAAGTTTTAGTGAAACCCTAGTTATTTATTTTAGTTTTAGATTTAAAAAAACCCTAGAAATGACTAAACCCTAATTAATTTAGTTCTACATGACCAAACATGAAGGGTTAATTAATCCTTTGCATTTGGAACCCTAAACCTAGCCCTATATAATGAAGGGAAGCCTCCCTCAAGCTTCTTCCTTCATGAAGAAAGCCCTAAACCTAGCCTCCATTAGAAAAACCCTTCTTTCCCCATAAATTCCAGAAATTAAAACCCTAGAAATCCATTTCCTCCTCCATCAAAGGAAATCAAGGAGCTTGGACCAAGAAGACTTGAAGAAAGAGGACCTACATTGGGAAACCATCTCCCAATAGGTGAGAATCCGAATTTAAACCCATTTAATTTTGTTTTTTATTTGTGTTTGGCCATTAGGAGCCCACCAAATTGTTTAGATTTTATTTTTGGAGTTTTTCTAAGAAAACCTAGGTGGATCTAGGGTTTGATGTTCATACGGTTTGGGTTTCCCCCAATTTCATGAACCCTAATCCTAGGGGTTTGCATATAGACATGATTACATCTCCTACGTATAGTTTAGTTCTCGATTTTAGGGTTTTGTTTTGGGTTTTCAGGAGTTCTTAGTGTGGGTTCGATTTCAGCACACTAAGTGCTTGATGATATGATTAGTAGGGTGAATAGCTATTCGATCTATTCTAATCTTGCATTTTTTTGATGAATATATATAGATATGCATACGTTGTGGCAGTGTGTTTGATTCGGTTAAATCTGTATAGTCGAATGCACCATGGGGAGGTTACTACATAGTCGGGTTTTCCCTAGGACTGTGCACGACCTCGAGTTTACTGTGTGAACTAGGCATCCAGTTTAGGGCAGTTTGTTTTCAGCTCACTACTCTGTGCATCAGTGTATGTGGGAGAGTGAGGGACTTGTGTCGTGTCTGTGGTGTCTGATTCTTCAGTAGCAGTTTGCTGTGTGTGATTGGGTGTCAGTGAAACAGTTTTCCCTTGAGTATCAGTATTAAGTGTGCAGTGAGCAAACAAGGGTTGTGTGAGTGAGCAATGTGTTAAGTGTAGTCAATTTCCAGGTTCTAATGTATCTTTGTGTATGTGTGTGGTTTGAGACATATTGGTATTAGGGGAAGGAGTGTCAGTATACTAGCAATTGGGGGACAGGTCAGTATTGGGTTTGGGGGTCAATGTGATGTACATTGGTTGGAAAATTATAAAGTATCAGTAATTCCTATGAGTGAGTGAGAAGTTCAGTGTATCTGTGTGTGAGTGATCAGTGTGTTTATGTATTAATGAGCCTAGCTAAGTGTCTATGTTTGCATAATGTATGAGCAGTTGTGTGTGTGTACACAGTTGAGTGAACTGTGTAGTGATGAGTGAGTTGATCATTGTATCAGTTAGTTTTGCAGGGCTAGTAGGATGTAAGTACAGGTATAGTGTAGGTTTTGGGTTGTGCTTGAGTGTCAAATGGAGTATCAGAGATCTATGCAGTGATGTCTCTGTACACTGTACAGTTCAAAATTGAACTGTGGTTAGAGTATTAGGATTTTTAATGTGATGTGTAGGAGATTTCAGTCCCCTGCTATGCAGTGGTGACTGCACAGAACTCTGTGTGTGTCTGCCTGTGTGTTTAGTTTTAGAGTGCCAGTGTATGTACCTGTGTGTGTGAGTGTATCAGTGTGTAGTTGTGTGTGTGTATCTGTGATGTCTAGGTATGTAGGTCTGAGTATCAGTGAGTGTAGGGTGTTAAGTTGTATGTGCACTGCGATATGTATGGCAGTTTTGTGGCTGTGTGTAGCTATGTATAGTATTAAGGGTTGAGGTGTAGGAGTGACACTGTGGGGATGTGGAACTGTTGTGTTAGGAAAATAGAATACGTATATAATGTCATGGATCATGTAATACTAGTACAATAAGATAGCATCTTATAACTATGCACAAGGATTTTATAACCTACTAGTATCTAATATAGCTATTAATAGCAGATGTTGGTAATTATTTTCTATCTTAGAAGTATGATATAGAATCAACTAGTGGGCCTAGTTAACCTAGTATAGACTGAGCCATGACCTAGAAGCCTCGCATTTTAATTAGTTAAACATATTATTTCCCTTAATTCAGTATTTTGACATTGATATTCCACAATTAGGTCACTGTGATTTCATCTTGGACATCGATCCTCGCACCTTCCTCGGGACCACAGGCGAGTACATTCTCTGACAGTTTTTATTTTGTTGATTAATTCTATAAATTTAATTGTATACTATACTTGACTCTGACACTGTGGATACACGGATTAGCACCCTAAATACCCGTCATGAGGAGTCGTGATTGGAATCCATCATGCTAGCTGGGGATGGGGAAATATTAGTAGATTATGTGATCATACCCAACTCTACATGCATCATAGCTCACCCCATATCTCACGTCGGGTGCGGCCTGACCATTACATGCCTCATAGCTGTTATATATGATTAGCCTGACCATTACCTGCATCATATCTAACCAGATGGTTATCCTGACCTACATAAATTATAGCTAATCATATGTAACCAGCCTGATCTCGTCCCAAGCCGATCACATAATAAACTGATATTTCAAACACTTAGCCAGATGTTTACTCTTATTTTAGATTTACTTGTTCTAGCATTTACTTTATATTTCCACTCATTGTTAGATGTTCTATTGCCTATTTCATATTCTCTAGTACTCTATATTTCCAGTATTTATTTCATTTTGTATTCCTTACATTATTTTATAGTTTTTGTCAACATAAATGAAACTGCTGTTTAGTGTTTGTGCTTCGCTCCAATCCTGATTGGATAATATTTTCAGAGGACTTGGAGGATTTCTGCCCCACCCACTACGGCCCGGGACCAGAGGGAGATTACATACCAGAAATCCCCGAAGAGTTACCCATCTTAGAGGAGATTCTACCTTCCTACACTTAGACTATCCTATTTCATGTATTATTGTACTATACTGAGATTTGAGTTGTATTTATTGTTGTGACTTTTGAGGACATATAGACATTGGACTTATGATGTATTTATATTTGTGTTGACTTATGATAGAACTCTTATCCTTATTTCTCATCGTGCCAATTACTTTCAAATAGCCTTGTGATTGAGTATATTATTAAACTGTGGATTCATATATTATCATTTTCCTCCTTATGGAGTTGAGACTATTTGACATGATGAGTTATGTTTGAGACCTAGACAGTGTTCTACCGTCGATGCTGCGGCGTAGGCTGGACGTACCTACGGCTCATGCCCAAATTCTGGGTGCGGGTCGTGACACATTTTTAGTGGTGGCCCATGCAGGTCTAGATTCGCATTTAGAGCGATATCGTAGTGGTGCTCGCTTAGAGTATTGCTACGAGCCTATTTTAGGAGATAGGATATAGGCCGAGAATATGCTCAATCACAATTAGGAAATTTATGATTCTTATAAAGCTACTCTTAATGACTATTTCCTTTTGAATTTTTACTGTCATTCCTTGAAGATATCGTGTCTATTGCCTTAATTGAATCTTTCAATCTGTCTTTAGGATGCCGCCGAAGACCAGGTCCTTGAGACTCGGAGCAGCAGCTTCAGAGAGGTCTGCCACCTCTCGTCCTGTTGGACAGACACCCGTAACACCTCCTACGTCTTCTGTGCATGTGGGAGTGTCTGCACTGTTCGGGGGTCCTCCTTCCCTACCTGTTTAGAGGGTTCCCATAGCTGTGACGGAGCCTCTTCCACCACCACCGACTCAGTTTCCAGGAGGTGTGCCCGTTGATGGGGCACAGATGTTCGCATTGATCCCGGGCATGGTCGATGCCCAGAGGACGTCAGCAGAGGCCCTGAGGGTGCAGGCGGAGGCACACCAGGCCCAGACCGAGATGATGAGGGTGAGCATGGTGTCACTACCACATTCCGAAACCAGGGGTATTTTTGACTTTTTACAATTATTGTAGTTATAATTAATTAATTGCATGAATAGTATATATTTAAATTAAATAACTGTGTGATGTGTACTTTAATATATTATATTATAGACAGTGTTCATTTGTGTTGTGATGGTAGACTTGACCTAGAAGTCAGTAGATGAGCACCTGTCGGAATTTTGGAATTTTGAGGTTAATTGTTTTATTTTAGAATTAAATTATTGGAGGTGTAATTAATTACTGTATTTTATTTAATACTTTGCGCATTTGCCTTTGCTTCGATATTTGGAGCGCTACCCTGACTTTTGTCTTCCAACAAATTTCACAATCTTGCCCTAGACATGCCCGCCTTCCATTCTGCTATTTTTGCAACTCATAATTATACTCCCTGTGCATTATTTCTGGCCGCACAAAAATTGTCGCGAACGTTATTTAATAAAATCATCCCCACATGAACATTTCTTCATGTTCGATCTGGACCACTCAATTAAGTGGGTCAAATCCTCACCCTCCATCAAAATCCCCTCATCCTATATAATATCATGTCTACATCAAACCCTAATCCCTAGGCAACCTAGAAAACACCACCTCCTCACAAGCCCCACCTCTCTCCAACGTAGGAAACCACATCCTTTCTTCTTCTCTTTTCCTTCTTCTCTTCTCCTTCTTTTCTTCTTCTTCTTCCTCTCTTCATTGATTTTTAAATTTCAAAAGAGGAAAAAGAGGGGGAAACCATCCCCATCTCCCTACTGCTCCGGCCAGGCGACCTACTCCTCCACCCGCACAGTCTCCCTCCGGTCCGGCCTCCCCATCAGTCCGGCAACCCCGTCTCCTCCTTCCATCTTCACCATCATCAACCACCCAGCCGACTCTCCGGCGGATCCGCCAAGCCAAGCCGGTGGCTGCTCCTCCTTCCATCAACTTCCGGCCGCTGCTCCCAACGCCACCCCCATCACCATCACCACCACCACTTACATCCCTCTCCGACCCGCTGCTTCGGCAGTCACCCCGGCCTACACACCGACCCCACTGGCAACCGCTGCTCCCCTCTTCCCGAGAGCCCGACGACTCCGGACGGCCGAGAACCCCGCAGCCACCCTGCTGTGTACAGTGCTCCGGCCTCCTCCAGGCCAAGTCTCCCCGGAGCTCCCCCTCTGCTGCACTCCGGTCCGGCGGCTCCACCTGTGCTCCGGCCGACAGTCAGTAAGTCCTCCTTCTTCTTCTCCCTCTTCCTTCTCTTTATATATATATATATATATATATATATATATATATATATATATATATATATATATACATATGTATATACATGAGTATATATATATATAATATGTATATGAATTTGTAGAGATTAATATTATATGATTAATGTGAGTGCATGTATTTAATTTATTTTGGTAAATATATATATATGTATGTATATATTTATATACGTACGTATATACGTATATGTATATAAATATTATTATCTAATTAATGTTTTAAATACATAAATATGTATAGCATTTATTAATTAATATTTAAATACCTAATGTATAGTATATATAAATGTATGTATATTAGTATAATTAATGTGAAAATTAGTATATGTATTTAATTTAATTTGTATATATATATGTATATATATATAAATTGGTTTATTTTATGACTTTTTATGAAAAGTATACTAGTATGATTTAAATTAGCATATGTATATTATTATTTTATTAATAATTAATTGTATGAGTATAGTGGGTATTTAAATTAATTGTATAATTATAGTATGTATGATAAATAAATAAATAAGTAAATACGTATTTTGGTAAGTGGTATATATATGTGTAATATATATATCTATAAATATAGTGTATTTTCTATGTTTGTATATAGTATACATATTTGGTTTATGTACAAACATATATATGTATATATTTAAATCAATTTATATATAGTTTTGGTATATACTCAGTATATATTGTTATATATATATTGGAATATATGTATGCAAACATTTTAGTATAAATATTTCTTAGTATATATATATGTTAATGTATATATGATTTAATATATATGTATATGTATATATTTATGTAAGTGTATGTATTAAATTTAACTGGTATAAATGTACATATTTTTATGTGTATAATTATTTTGATATATATATATGTATGTATATTTGTATAAAACCTTAGCATATTTTTAATATATATATATGCATATATTTTGTATATGTATTTAATTGATATATATTGTAAGTACATATGTTAATTTAGATATGTACATTTATGTATCTAGCTACTAGGTGACCAGTATCATACCTAGAGAAGGCCCTGAATTCAGTGTTTTAGACGGTGTTAGTGTAGCATCTGATGCAAATATGGTTTTGCTTGTGATGTGGTTCTAGGACTGCTACTTCACCCAGGGGATACTCTGGAACAGGACATCCATAATTACCAGCTAAGGACCAAAGGCAAGTACATTCTCTGATTAGTTTCTAATTTATGATATCTCCTATGTTCACTGTATCTAGTGTAAATATCCATGTTCTTGACACATTGGTTACATGGATTGGTATACACGGATATCGTCATGAGATGTTATTCCTTATTCATGGTGTAGCTTGTACAAGACTTGTTTTTCTTGCTATCTTGTGCATGTACAGACGCTGATTCCCGGGGAGATTTGCTACCTTCCTAGGGAATCTAGTGTCATAGCGTACCATGATTGGATCTACTATACCAGTCGGGGGTGGGGAGTATTTTAGTGTAGATATGTGATCATACCCAACTTTATATGCACCATAGCTCACCCCACATCTCACGTCGGGTGCGGCATGACAATCTCCATGCTTCATAGCTGTTACGTGTGATTAGCCTGACCTCTCCATGCATCATAGCTAACCAACGGTTAGCCTGACCTTCGTGAATCATAGCTAATCACATGTAACCAGCCTGATCAAGTTCTCAAGCCGATCACATATTAAAGCTAGTACTCACACACTTAGTCATAGGTTTCTTGCTCATGGATATATTATTTCTTTTCCTGCAGTTACTTACAGTATTTCCAGTATTTCTTTCATTGTACAATTCTCGTACCTATACATGCATCTGGTATATTTCCATCTAGAACTGCTACATAGTTTATGTCATTTATATAGAACTGCTATTTAGAGATGTACTTTGCTCCTTCCTGACTGGAAAATATTTTTCCAGACTGTGACCTTAGTGGACTTGTTTCTGACACTTGGAGATTGGTTGTTACTGATTGCAGGTATGATTGTTTTATCATTAGACTTGTGTTGTATTCTTTTGTTTCTTCAAATTCTTATCGTGCTGTAGTTGTGATTGAGTATGTTGTTCATTTTGATAGTGTTATCCGTGTCTCCTTATGGAGTTGGATACTAGTGTGATATTATTTAGATAGTACTTGACCTAGACAGCGTTCTACCGTCGATGCTGCGGCGTAGGCTGGACGTACCCACGCTCTCGTGCCCTTATACCGGGTGCGGGTCGTGACACGTTTTTAGTGGTGGCCCATGCAGGTCAGACTTCGCTAGTGGTGCGATGTCGTAGTAGTGCGACGTCATAGTTGTACTACTACGTGCCTGCTATAGAATATAGGACATAGGATACTAGGATGAGAGAGGATACTCAATCACAAATTCTTGAGAGATTCCTGGGATGACCCCTTGAGAATCTTATTATAATTTACAATTTAAATCTTTCCTTGTTTCCGTCCACTTTCGCTTGTTGTTATTGAACTTGATCCTTATTGATCAGTTATTAAATTAAAATCTTGGTATCATTGTTGAGTTTGATTCTTGTTGACCAGTGGTTAAATTTAAATTCTTGGTATCGTTGTTGAGTTGATTTTATATCGAGATGAATTTTACGGGCTAAAAATTTACGGTATCATCTGATGACATATGTTGATAAGGACAGTGAGAAAGGTAAAACGTCTACTTTGGTTATGGACCCTAGAGTTTATCGCAGCCATATTAGCTGTGGTGACGAGAACGTAGGAATCTGACTTGGATGTACATATTATAGTTATGAAACTTAGAGTCTCTCGCAGCCATACCGGTTGGCGTAGCGAAGATTCTAGACGACATGATTATAGAGTTGCATACCTTAGTTACGAAACCTATCGTTTATCGCATCTATGCTTACTAGCGTGGCGAGGATTCTAAGTATCATGATTTCTGACGAGACGTGTATGATTAGCAGGTTGTATCTTAAATTGGTTCTTAAAGTATCATCTCAAGACTTACCTATTTCTGTTATTCCAGGACTTTGTTCCATCGCTTCTTTTCTTTACTAGCAGTAAAGATACCTTCCGTCCTCAATCCAGTTCTTTTGAGCTCCTATTCTCTAAGGATTCCTTGTTAAAATTTCTAATTTAAATTATTCCTTTGTTCCGTCCATTCTCACTTATTGATGTTGAATTTGATTGTTGTTAATTAGGTATTAAATTAGGATTTTGGTTTCATTGTAGGGTTTGATTTCATATCAAGATGAATTTACAGACTGATTTATGGTATTATCTGATAATGCATGTCAATGAGGACAGCAAGGGAGATTAACACTAGGGCTATTGGACTACTAGATATGGATTTAAATTATAATTTAAAGCTTGAAAATGAATTGCATTTTTGAATTTTGAGAAGATTGAGATATTGTTATTAAAATTTTATTTTGAGGAATTCAGATTCAATTTGATGAACCTAGACAAGCTATAAGGATTTTTGGAATTGATAAAATTTTCATTTCAGTATTTAGATAATTGGTCTTGAGGAAGTATATGCAATTTTACTTTAAAAATTTATTCGAGGAGTTATTTTGAGGAATTTTATTTGAGGATAAGATCTTATAGTGGGAGAGATATATTAGTATATATGAGTAGATGATATACATGTGTAAGGATCTGATGACTTGAGTATGATTGAGATCTCACTGCCAACTGACTTGGGTGCCAATCTAGGGTGGTATTAGAGAGAGCAGTACTTAGTATAGTGTGTTGCAATTGATATGCACTTGAGTGATAAGAATAACTAGTATCAACTATTGCAGTAGGTAAGGAAGCTAGCAGTGAGTATGCTTGTAGTAGAGTGTGGTACCTAAAGAGATAGAGGTATCAAACTTTACATGCATCATTTGACCTACGATTATGTTAGAGATAGAAGATACTGCAAGTAATATGCTTAGCAGGTTCTTTCTTTTCTTTCCTCATGTTCTTTTTGTCTTCTGATTGATTGATACCTAGTACTGTAGCTTGTATGCATGATTTCTTGTTATAAAGTAGTTAGTAGTACCCTTGATACAGAGACTGCAATACCATGACAAAAGACACCATGATCATACATATTTTCCTTAGGTTGCATGTTGTATGGTTGTAGGTAGAATTCTCTTAGACTTGATTGTTGAGGATTTAACTGTAGTAAAGATTAACGAAGAGGTTATGACTTGACAAGAGAGACAAGGTGCCTTAAATTTTGAGGAAAAATGTAAATTAAATAAAGAGTTGGGAATTTAATATGGCATAATTGAAGTTTTGTTAAATCATTGATTATGAAATGATTGAATTTATCATTGAATTTGAGGACTTTAAGAAGGCCATCGATATATTTATTGGACTGCAAGTTATGAACTTATATCTTGAAAATTGTATTGGAGGTTGCATAAGTATTACATCGTTGCATATTATGTGGAAAAAAAAAATCGAGGGATAAGAACACAAATGGATTAGTGTTAAATTCAAATTTTGGGATGAGATTCAATTTTAGAAATATGCATGGATTAGATTTTAATTAGAGGATGAATATTAAATTCTTGTATTTCGTTATTAACTTAAAATTTTGGAGGATATTGTGATAAGAATGGGATTTGATTTTATATTTAAAGATTTTAGGGATATGATATAGAATTTTGAAAAATTTATTGTGAAATAACAATATGGAGTAGTTCATGATTATATGATCTGATGAATTTAATTTTGATGGTAGTAAATAAATAAAACCATCGAGGATTTAAAAATTTCGAGGATAAACATTGATTTAAATAAAGGGTCAAGAATTTAACATGATGGAATTTATGATGTATTAATTCTAGGAAGGATGTGATATGATTGAGATAATCATTAGAATTTAAGAAAATTCAGAGAGATTATCACTATAATTATTTGATTGCAAGTTATGGAAATTTTAAAATGTTATAATTGGATGTTGCATTTGGAAAATCCTTAAGTATCGCATTGTTAATTATTTTGAGGAAAGAGGAAATCGAGGAATAAAAATTTTGATAGACTAATGTTTGAATTCAAACTGTGTGGGATTTGATTTACATTTTATATATGTGCATTGATTAAAATCAAAATTTGAGGAGTGGATATTAAATTCTGAGTACTGAATTAGTAACAAAAAAAAATAGACTTTGATTTCATTTCGAGGATTTTTCAGGAATGAAATAATATCAGAATTTTTAACAAATTGTGAAAAGACCTTGTGGACTATTAATTGATTCGTGGTTGATGAATTTAGATTGAGGGAAATAATAATGTGTATGAATAAACGCTACTTAGAGAATTTTTAAATTTCGAGGACGAAATTCTTTTAAGGTGGGTAGACTTGTCACTACCACATTCCGAAACCAGGGGTATTTTCGACTTTTTATAATTATTGTAGTTATAATTAATTAATTGCATGAATAGTATATATTTAAATTAAATAACTGTGTGATGTGTACTTTAATATATTATATTATAGATAGTGTTCATTTGTGTTGTGATGGTAGACTTGACCTAGAAGTCAGTAGATGAGCACCTGTCGAAATTTTGGAATTTTGAGGTTAATTGTTTTATTTTAGAATTAAATTATTGGAGGTGTAATTAATTACTGTATTTTATTTAATACTTTGCGCATTTGCCTTTGCTTCGATATTTGGAGCGCTACCCTGACTTTTGTCTTCCAACAAATTTCACAATCTTGCCCTAGACATGCCCGCCTTCCATTCTGCTATTTTTGCAACTCATAATTATACTCCCTGTGCATTATTTCTGGCCGCACAAAAATCGTCGCGAACGTTATTTAATAAAATTCCTATTTTGTATCGTTGTGCGTTCCAATCGAAAATTGGAGGCAATCTTGACCTATTTTTCGTGTGGCCCAAATTAGGATAATATCCTGTACTGAGTCTTCTTCATTATTGGTATTGATGACCTGACCTGATTTTGGCCCCATGTACTCCTAATTAATTGTTGAACACAACTTGCATTTATTTCTATTTAATTTGAGGATACCATTTTATCTGATTCTGAAATCCTAATTTAATCCCAGTGCCCTGTAATTTGAGCCCATACCAATCTTACAGCGCCCCCTGACCCTACAAAACACCGAACCCCGAATCGTCCGCCAAATTTTCGTCATTTCTTGCGTCTGTGCAAATACCCCAAATTTAAGGGGGACAATTTGCAAAATTGGCATTTTGTGTCAACACCTCATTTGTTTAAAATAATGAGGGAACCTATTACTTTTATTTAAACTCTCACCCTTATCCCCACATGAACATTTCTTCATGTTCGATCTGGACCACTCAATTAAGTGGGTCAAATCCTCACCCTCCATCAAAATCCCCTCATCCTATATAATATCATGTCTACATCAAACCCTAATCCCTAGGCAACCTAGAAAACACCACCTCCTCACAAACCCCACCTCTCTCCAACGTAGGAAACCACATCCTTTCTTCTTCTCTTTTCCTTCTTCTCTTCTCCTTCTTTTCTTCTTCTTCTTCCTCTCTTCATTGATTTTTAAATTTCAAAAGAGGAAAAAGAGGGGGAAACCATCCCCATCTCCCTACTGCTCCGGCCAGGCGACCTACTCCTCCACCCGCACAGTCTCCCTCCGGTCCGGCCTCCCCATCAGTCCGGCAACCCCGTCTCCTCCTTCCATCTTCACCATCATCAACCACCCAGCCGACTCTCCGGCGGATCCGCCAAGCCGAGCCGGTGGCTGCTCCTCCTTCCATCAACTTCCGGCCGCTGCTCCCAACGCCACCCCCATCACCATCACCACCACCACTTACATCCCTCTCCGACCCGCTGCTTCGGCAGTCACCCCGGCCTACACACCGACCCCGCTGGCAGCCGCTGCTCCCCTCTTCCGGAGAGCACGACGACTCCGGACGGCCGAGAACCCCGCAGCCACCCTGCTGTGTACAGTGCTCCGGCCTCCTCCAGGCCAAGTCTCCCCGGAGCTCCCCCTCTGCTGCACTCCGGTCCGGCGGCTCCACCTGTGCTCCGGCCGACAGTCAGTAAGTCCTCCTTCTTCTTCTCCCTCTTCCTTCTCTTTATATATATATATATATATATATATATATATATATATATATATATATATGTATATATACATATGTATATACATGAGTATATATATATAATATGTATATGAATTTGTAGAGATTAATATTATATGATTAATGTGAGTGCATGTATTTAATTTATTTTGGTAAATATATATATATATGTATATATTTATATACGTACGTATATACGTATATGTATATAAATATTATTATCTAATTAATGTTTTAAATACATAAATATGTATAGCATTTATTAATTAATATTTAAATACCTAATGTATAGTATATATAAATGTATGTATATTAGTATAATTAATGTGAAAATTAGTATATGTATTTAATTTAATTTGTATATATATATGTATATATATATACATTAGTTTATTTTATGACTTTTTATGAAAAGTATACTAGTATGATTTAAATTAGCATATGTATATTATTATTTTATTAATAATTAATTGTATGAGTATAGTGGATATTTAAATTAATTGTATAATTATAGTATGTATGATAAATAAATAAATAAGTAAATACGTATTTTGGTAAGTGGTATATATATGTGTAATATATATATCTATAAATATAGTGTATTTTCTATGTTTGTATATAGTATACATATTTGGTTTATGTACAAACATATATATGTATATATTTAAATCAATTTATATATAGTTTTGGTATATACTCAGTATATATTGTTATATATATATTGGAATATAAGTATACAAACATTTTAGTATAAATATTTCTTAGTATATATATATGTTAATGTATATATGATTTAATATATATGTATATGTATATATTTATGTAAGTGTATGTATTAAATTTAACTGGTATAAATGTACATATTTTTATGTGTATAATTATTTTGATATATATATATATGTATGTATATTTGTATAAAACCTTAGCATATTTTTAATATATATATATATGCATATATTTTGTATATGTATTTAATTGATATATATTGTAAGTACATATGTTAATTTAGATATGTAGATTTATGTATCTAGCTACTAGGTGACCAGTATCATACCTAGAGAAGGCCCTGAATTTAGTGTTTTAGACGGTGTTAGTGTAGCATCTGATGCAAATATGGTTTTGCTTGTGATGTGGTTCTAGGACTGCTACTTCACCCAGGGGATACTCTGGAACAGGATATCCATAATTACCAGCTAAGGACCAAAGGCAAGTACATTCTCTGATTAGTTTCTAATTTATGATATCTCCTATGTTCACTGTATCTAGTGTAAATATCCATGTTCTTGACACATTGGTTACACGGATTGGTATACACGGATCTCGTCATGAGATGTTATTCCTTATTCATGGTGTAGCTTGTACAAGACTTGTTTTTCTTGCTATCTTGTGCATGTACAGACGCTGATTTCCGGGGAGATTTGCTACCTTCCTAGGGAATCTAGTGCCATAGCGTACCATGATTGGATCTACTATACCAGTCGGGGGTGGGGAGTATTTTAGTGTAGATATGTGATCATACCCAACTTTATATGCACCATAGCTCACCCCACATCTCACGTTGGGTGCGGCCTGACCATCTCCATGCTTCATAGCTGTTACGTGTGATTAGCCTGACCTCTCCATGCATCATAGCTAACCAACGGTTAGCCTGACCTTCGTGAATCATAACTAATCACATGTAACCAGCCTGATCAAGTTCCCAAGCCGATCACATATTAAAGCTAGTACTCACACACTTAGTCATAGGTTTCTTGCTCATGGACATATTATTTCTTTTCCTGCAGTTACTTACAGTATTTCCAGTATTTCTTTTATTGTACAATTCTCGTACCTATACATGCATCTGGTATATTTCCATCTAGAACTGCTACATAGTTTATGTCATTTATATAGAACTGCTATTTAGAGATGTACTTTGCTCCTTCCTGACTGGAAAATATTTTTCCAGACTGTGACCTTAGTGGACTTGTTTCTGACACTTGGAGATTGGTTGTTACTGATTGCAGGTATGATTGTTTTATCATTAGACTTGTGTTGTATTCTTTTGTTTCTTCAAATTCTTATCGTGCTGTAGTTGTGATTGAGTATGTTGTTCATTTTGATAGTGTTATCTGTGTCTCCTTATGGAGTTGGATCCTAGTGTGAGATTATTTAGATAGTACTTGACCTAGATAGCGTTCTACCGCCGATGCTGCAGCGTAGGCTGGACGTACCCACGCTCTCGTGCCCTTATACCGGGTGCGGGTCGTGACTCATGGAGAATGCTCATCAGGTGGCTCTTCAGGCTGTGGAGAGAGTTGCCCAGCAGCAGCAGCATCCTGGCCAGTACCACCAGAGGCCGGACACCATTATGGACTTCAAGAGGATGATGCCTCGGGAGTTCAAAGGTACTGAGGGAATACTCTACACCGACGATTGCTAGAGGACATCGAGAGGAACTTGCTCTTGGCGCAGCTTCCGGAGGCTCTTCAGATCGAGGCCGCCGGCAGCCAGATGTTCGATATCGCCCTTACGTGGTTTCGCACTGAGCCGAGACTTGTTGGGGTACTCACTTGGGAGGCTTTCAGGGAGCTCTTCAAGGAGAAGTTATTTCCTGATGTTGTCCTGGAAGCCTTAGAGAATCAGTTCCATGACTTAGTCCAAGGGAGCTTGTCCGTTGATGAGTACGCCACGGAGTTTTGCCGCCTGAGCCGCTTTGCGCCATCGATGATTAGAGATCTAGGAGACAGGGCCCGGAAGTTCAGAAAGGGGCTGGCAAAGAAGATCAAGTCTCGCACGTCGGGACATCACAATGCTACCTTCGAGGGCATATTGATGGATGCCCAGATAGCCGAGGATGACTTGGACCTCAGGCCCAAGAGGGGACGCGATGCTTTAGGAGGAGCAAACAGTGGTGCGGGATGGAGGAAGCGTCAACACTTCCAGCAGCAGCAGAGGCCATATCAGCAGCAGCATCAACAGCACCAGGCACCAGCCCGAGGACAGGTCCAGCACCAGCAGCAAAGGCAGACTCAGCCCGCCAGCCAATATGCGTACTGCGGGAAGGCAAGACACACTAGAGAGATCTGCAGGAAGAGGTTGGACATATGTTTGTCTTGCGGATCGACAGCACATTAGCTGAGGGATTGCCCTACCATCCAGACTCGTCCTGGCCATGGTGGAGCAGCTGCCCAGAGGGGACCAGCCAGGGTACCTACCGTACTAGGAGGCCAGTAGAGAGGACATCCACTTCCATCATAGCAGCAGAGGTTTGCTCAGCACCAGCAACAGAGAGGTGCACCCCAGGGGCGAGCGTACGCTATGGTAGTCGAGGAGGTCGAGCCAGCAGGAGACTTGATTACAGGTTCAGTTCTTCTCGATTGTATCCCAATATTTACATTATTCGACTCTGGCGCTTTCCATAGTTTTGTGTCTATATCTTATGCACTTCAACATCATTTAGAGACAGAACCATTAGCTAGGACTTGCAAGATCACGACTGGCGGAGGTATTATCCTAGTCCATAATTATTGCAAGGACCGAAGAGTGTCAGTGGAAGGCCGAGAGTTGAGCGTATGCTTACTCGTCATGCCACTTCCGTGATACGATATTGTACTCGAAATGGACTGGTTGAGTAGGCATCATGCTACTATAGATTGTCATGGAGGCAGAATATTATTTTGACCACCAGGAGAGCCAGAGTTCGAGGTCCCCAGAGGAGCAGCGGAGCAGAGCAGGAGCATATTTTGTAGAGCCAGGATGGAAGAAGAGGAGTTGCCACATCCTCTGATAGTAAAATTTTTGGATGTATTTCCAAAGGAGTTGCCAGGCTTGCCGCCAGACAGAGATGTTGAATTCTCTATAGACTTGGTGCCAGGGGCGGAGCCTATTTCACAACATGTCTATAGAGTCAACAACAGCGAGCTGGCAGAACTGAAGAAGCAAGTTAAGGGGCTGTAGGACAAAGGCTTCATCAAATCCAGTTCATCACCATGGGGAGCTCTGGTTTTGTTCGTACCAAAGAAGGATGGCACGGTGCATATTTGCATCGATTATAGAGCTTTGAACAACCTCACTATCAAGAACAAATACCCGCTGCCGAGGATAGATGATATTTTCGATCAGTTGAGCGGGGCGAAGGTATTTTCGAAGATAGATTTGAGGTCAGGCTATCACCAGGTGAAGGTGAAGAGAGAAGACACGCCGAAGACAGCCTTTCGGACCAGATACGACCAGTTTGAGTTCATGGTAATGCCATTTGGTTTAACCAATGCACCGACAGTATTCATGAACTTGATGAACAAGGTGTTCCACCAGTACCTTGACAAGTTCGTGGTAGTATTCATCGACGATATTCTTGTGTATTCCAAGACCCCGGAGGAGCACGAAGAGCAGCTGAGGTTGGTCTTAGAGACTCTCAGGAAGGAGGAGCTGTACGGGAAACTCTTAAAGTGCGAATTCTTCCTTGACAAGGTTAAATTTCTTGGACATGTGGTGACGGGTGACGGAATCTCGGTTAACCCAAAGAAAATTGAGGCAGTGGAGTCGTGGGCTACCCCTAGTTCGGTAGCTGAGATCAGGAGTTTTCTCGGGATAGTAGGATACTACAGGAGGTTTGTACAAGACTTCTCCAGGATTGCAGCGTCGATGACCAGGCTAACCAAGAAAGATATGGATTTTGTCTGGACGGAGGATTGCCAGGCCGTATTTGATGAGCTAAAAAAGAGATTGACGATGAGCTAAAAAAGAGATTGACGATAGCTCTAGTTTTGACGTTGCCAGCAGGGAAAGGTGGATTCACTATCTACAGTGATGCTTCAGGGAAGGGTCTGGGATGTGTTCTTCAGCAGCACGGGAAGGTAATTGCCTATGCTTCCAAGCAGTTACGCCCTCATGAAAAAAACTACCCCACCCACAATTTGGAGTTGGCAGCGGTTATCTTCGCTCTAAAGCTGTGAAAACATTACCTGTACGGAGAGCGTGTGGAGATCTTCACGGACCACAAGAGCTTGAAGTACGTATTCACACAGAAGGAGCTGAACATGAGGCAGGGGAGGTTGTTGGAGTTGATGAAGGACTTCAACATCTCATTGCAGTACCACCCAGGGAAGGCCAACGTAGTCGCCGATGCCTTGAGCAGGTATCCGATGGCTATGTACTTGACGACATATAGACATTTATTGGCTGATCTGGAAAGCTTGGAAATTGAGGTGTTAGTTCCCGGAGTTGAGATTCAGATATGGGGATTGCAGATACAGTCCGAGCTGATGGACAGAATCAGAGCTGCGCAGTATGATGATGAGGCTCTGAGGAGTATTAGGGCACAGGTTCGGACAGGATTGTCGGATAACTTTACTATCGTAGATGATGGGTCTTTACGGTACGACACGAGGATGTGTGTGCCGAACGGGGAGCTGCGCGAGGAGGTTTTGCAGGAGGTACACCGCTCTCAGTACTCGATGCATCCCGGAGCCAACAAGATGTATTGACACTTGATGGAGCACGTATAGTGGTATGGAATAAAGCGCGAGTAGCATGCTTCGTATCCCGGTGTCTAGTGTGCCAGCAGGTAAAGGCGGACCGGCAGAGGCCGGGTGGATTGCTTCAACCTTTACCTATCCCGGGGTGGAAGTGGGAGTACGTGACCATGGATTTTGTTTCAGGTCTTCTGTGTTCTCCAGGAGGGAAGGACGTGATTTGGGTTATCGTGGATAGGTTGACCAAATCAGCCCACTTCTTACCTTTCAAGGTGAGCACGTCGACAGAGAGGCTAGCAGAGATGTACGTACGGCAGATCGTCAGACTTCATGGAGTTCCTGTGAGCATCATCTTGGATCGGGATAGTCGTTTCACTTCCCACTTCTAGAGGAGTCTGCAGGCTAGCTTGGGCACTCAGCTCAAGTTCAGTACCGCATACCACCCCCAGACAGACGGGCAGTCTGAAAGGACTATTCAGACTCTCGAGAATATGCTATGCACTTGCGTTCTAGATCTCAGAGGTTCTTGGGAGGATCATCTGCACCTGGTAGAGTTTGCTTACAACAACAACTACCAGGCCAGCATCGAGATATCGCCATTTGAGGTTCTTTATGGACGAAGGTGTCGTATACCGTTATCTTGGGACAACGTTGGAAAAAGAGCCTTGATAGGACCAGAAATGGTCGTAGATGCAGCAGAAAAAGTGAAACTCATCAGAAACAGACCGCAAGTGGCGCAAGACAGACAACGGCATTGGGCCGACAGCCACCATTGACCCCTTGAGTTTCAGGTATAGATTGTTATTTTCTGGCTTGTGATTATTTTGTTTAGACTGTGTGTTGAGACTGTTTTGTTCTAGGTTGGCGATCTAGTGTTCCTACGGATTTTTTCGACTCGGGGCATGATTCGTTTTGGTGGAGGCGAAAAGCTTAGTCCACGTTACATCGGACCCTTCGGTATTCTTGCGAAGGTCGGTGCAGTGGCGTATAGACTAGACTTGCCACTTGTACTAGAGGGAGTGCATGATGTGTTCCACGTGTCACAGCTGAGGCGATACGTGGCAGACCCTAGTCACGTACTAGATCACTCGGAGATCGAGGTTGGTCCGACTCTCAGCTACCCTAAGCAGCCCGTAGAGATCTTGGATCACAGAGAGAAGGTATTGCGGAACCAGACTATTCCTTTGGTTCGTGTTGCATGGAGACATCACTCTCCAGGAGAGTCGACTTGGGAGAGAGAGAGGATGAAATGCGCGAGCAATACCCGTATCTCTTCGAGACCTGAGGTATAATTCCTTATCTGTTTCATTCTTGTTCTAATTTAATCCAATTTCGAGAACGAAATTTTTTTTAGAAGGGTAGACTTGTCAACACCACATTTCCAGATTAGGGCATTATTATAATTTTCTATGTTTAATTTAATTATGTAAATATGTGTGAATAAGTTTTATTAAATAATTATCAGGTGTTCTTAATGTTAGGTTTTAGGTTAAACCCTAAAAACCTAATAGGCTTAACCCTAGTGACCAAACCCTAATTGGTATTCTAAGTTTTAGTGAAACCCTAGTTATTTATTTTAGTTTTAGATTTTAAAAAACCCTAGAAATGACTAAACCCTAATTAATTTAGTTCTACATGACCAAACATGAAGGGTTAATTAATCCTTTGCATTTGGAACCCTAAACCTAGCCCTATATAATGAAGGGAAGCCTCCCTCAAGCTTCTTCCTTCATGAAGAAAGCCCTAAACTTAGCCTCCATTAGAAAAATCCTTCCTTCCCCATAAATTCTAGAAATTAAAACCGTAGAAATCCATTTCCTCCTCCATCAAAGGAAATCAAGGAGCTTGGACCAAGAAAACTTGAAGAAAGAGGACCTACATTGGGAAACCATCTCCCAATAGGTGAGAAGCTGAATTTAAACCCATTTAATTCTGTTTTTCATTTGTGTTTGGCCATTAGGAGCCTACCAAATTGTTTAGATTTCGTTTTTGGAGTTTTTTCTAAGAAAACCTAGGTGGATCTAGGGTTTGATGTTCATACGGTTTGGTTTTCCTCCAATTTCATGAACCCTAATCCTAGGGGTTTGCATGTAGACATGATTACATCTCCTACGTATAGTTTAGATCTCGATTTAGGGTTTTGTTTTGGGTTTTCAGGAGTTCTTAGTGTGGGTTCGATTTCAGCACAATAAGTGCTTGATGATATAATTAGTAGGGTGAATAGCTATTCGATCTATTCTAATCTTGCATTTTTTGATGAATATATATAGATATACATACATTGTGGCAGTGCGTTTGATTCGGTTAAATCTGTATAGTCGAATGCACCATGGGGAGGTTACTGCATAGTCGGGTTTTCCCTAGGACTGTGCACGACCTCGAGTTTACTGTGTGAACTAGGCATCCAGTTTAGGGCAGTTTATTTTCAGCTCACTGCTCTGTGCATCAGTGTATGTGGGGGAGTGAGGGACTTGTGTCGTGTCTGTGGTGTCTGAATCTTCAGTACCAGTTTGCTGTGTGTGATTGTGTATCAGTGAAACAGTTTTCCCTAGAGTATTAGTATTAAGTGTGCAGTGAGCAGACAAGGGTTGTGTGAGTGAGCAATGTGTTAAGTGCAGTCAATTTCCAGGTTCTAATGTATCTGTGTGTATGTATGTATGTATGTGGTATGAGACATATTGGTATTAGGGGAAGGGGTGTCAGTATACCAGCAATTGGGGGACAGGTCAGTATCGGGTTTAGGGGTCAATGTGATGTACATTGGTTAGAAAATTAGGAAGTATCAATAATTCCTATGAGTGAGTGAGAAGTTCAGTGTATCTGTGTATGGGTGATCAATGTGTTTATGTATCAATGAGCCTAGCTAAGTGTCTATGTGTGCATAATGTATGAGCAGTTGTGTGTGTACACAATTGAGTGAACTGTGCAGTGATGCAGTGAGTTGATCATTGTATCAATTAGTTTTGTAGTGGCAGTAGGATGTAAGTGCAGGTATAGTATAGGTTTTGGGTTGTGCTTGAGTATCAAATGGAGTATCTGAGATCTATGTAGTGATGTCTCTGTACACTGTACAGTTCAAAATTGAACTGTGGTTAGAGTATCAGGATTTTTGATGTGATGTGTAGGAGTGTTCAGTCCCCTGCTATGTAGTAGTGACTGCACAGAACTATGTGTGTGTCTTCCTGTGTGTTTAGTTCTAGAGTCCCAGTGTATGTACCTGTGTATGTGAGTGTATCAGTGTGTAGCTGTGTGTGTGTATCTGTGATGTGTAGGTGTGTAGGTCTAAGTATCAGTGAGTATCAGTGAGTGTAGGGTGTTAAGTTGTATGTGCACTATGATATGTATGGCAGTTTTGTGGCTGTATGTAGCTATGTATAGTATTAAGGGTTGAGGTGTAGGAGTGATACTGTGGGGATGTGGAACTGTTGTGTTAGGGAAATAGAATACGTATATAGTGTCATGGATCATGTAATACTAGTACAATAAGATAGCATCTTATAACTATGCACAAGGATTTTATAACCTACTAGTATCTAATATAGCTATTAATAGTAGATGTTGGTAGTTATTTTCTATCTTAGAAGTATGATATAGAATCAACTAGTGGGCCAAGTTAACCTAGTATAGACTGAGCCATGACCTAGAAGCCTCGCATTTTAATTAGTTAAACATATTATTTCCCTTAATTCAGTATTTTGACATTAATATTCCACAAGTAGGTCACTGTGATTTCATCTTGGACATCGATCCTCGCACCTTTCTCGGGACCACAGGCGAGTACATTCTCTGACAGTTTTCTTTTATTGATTAATTCTATAAATTCAATTGTATACTATACTTGACTCTGACACTGTGGATACACGGGTTAGCACCCTAGATACCCCTCATGAGGAGTCGTGATTAAAATCTATCGTGCTAGCTGGGGATGGGAAAATATTAGTAGATTATGTGATCATACCCAACTCTACATGCATCATAGCTCACCCCACATCTCACGTCGGGTGCGGCCTGACCATTACATGCCTCATAGCTGTTATATATGATTAGCCTGACCATTACCTGCATCATAGCTAACCAGATGGTTAGTCTGACCTACATGAATCATAGCTAATCATATATAACCAGCCTGATCTCGTCCCAAGCCGATCACATAATAAACTGATATTTCAAACACTTAGCCAGATATTTACTCTTATTTCAGATTTACTTGTTCTAGCATTTACTTTATATTTCCACTCATTGCTAGATGTTCTATTGCCTATTTCATATTTTCTAGTACTCTATATTTCCAGTATTTATTTCATCTTGTATTCCTTACATTGTTTTATAATTTTTGTCAACATAAATAAAACTGCTGTTTAGTGTTTGTGCTTCGCTCCAATCCTGATTGGATAACATTTTCAGAGGACTTGGAGGATTTCTGCCCCACCCACTATGACCCGGGACCAGAGGGAGATTACATACCAGAAATCCCCGAAGAGTTACCCATCTTTGAGGAGATTCTACCTGCCTGCTCTTAGACTATCCTATTTCATGTATTATTCTACTAGACTGAGATTTGAGTTGTATTTATTGTTGTGACTTTTGAGGACATCTAGATACTGGACTTATGATGTATTTATATTTGTGTTGACTTATAATAGAACTCTTATCCTTATTTCTCATCGTGCCAATTACTTTCATATAGCCTTGTGATTGAGTATATTATTAAACTATGGATTCATATATTATCATTGTCCTCCTTATGGAGTTGAGACTATTTGACATGATGAGTTATGTTTGAGACCTAGACAGTGTTCTACCGTCGATGCTGCGGCGTAGGCTGGACGTACCCACGGCTCATACCCAAATTCCGGGTGCGGGTCGTGACAGGTTAGAACGGCCAAACAATGTTATAGCTTGTTATGTGGAGTTTGGGCTTATCCTAGATACAATAATAATAGTAATAAGCATCCTCAGATCGTGCCATGTCGAGCAGGGCTAACCAAGCCAATATTATACAAGCAAAAAATTATGATTGCACCAGTTCCCCATAGGGCCACTACGCTAGTTGTCGCACCAGTCCCCCATAGGGCCACCTTGCTAATTAATCAATAACAGTCCCAATCTTCCTATAGGTTAAATATTGGCTCGGTCTTAAATATAAAAAGGTCAAATATTTTACTCTACTATATGTAGATAATATACAATATTCGTGGTGACCGGCCTTACACGCCATAAAAATTATCACAGGATGGCCCCACGTACGATCTCAGGATGTCGTTCCCTCCCTATGTTCAAATCAACTTTTATGTTACCTAATTAACCCTACAGTGATATAGAATTTCTTGGCCACATGAACCTTTTCCTTAATAATGTCGTACAGAGTACGGACATATTTGATACAAATCTATTTAACATAAGGAGTCAAGTCTGGATTCACCCAAATATAGATGCAACATTCAAACAAGCAATAACCTAGCCACGCTATGGTTCTGACTCATTATCATTTCCGTGCAAAAAATTCAAGATTATAATATTATGCACTGTCACTACCATATTTTTTGACTAGGGATATTATGGTCATTTCATAATTAATTAATTAATGTGCATGTGGTATATTTATTTATTTATTTATTGTTAGATAGATATTTTATTTTATTTTGGACTTGTGTTAGTGGACCTAACTAGATTAGACTTGACTCTTCGACCAATATTTATTCTAGTTAGACTTGAGCCCAATATTTTAGTCCTATTCATTAAGTTAGTGATTTAATTAGTTAAACCATTAGGAATATGTCACGACCAGCACCCAGAATAGGGACACGAGCAGTAAACAATGCCCAGCCTACGCTGCAGCATCGACGGTAGAACGTTGTTTGGGTCAATAATACTAACTAAACATCTCTCACTTGAAATATAGGGTACTTGTCCATGTCATATCAACTCCCAACGGAGGAACAATATGATATATGATAATGGTAAACAATAATACTCAATCACAAAAATCAAACTAAGGAAGATAATGCACAATATGGAATAAGGAAGATAAAATAGGAATCACCATACAATCACAAGTTCACAATATGAGTCTAGGAATAATACAAATCCAAAATAATATACATGCTAAATGTCTCAATAAAAGTCTAATATAAGTCTAACCAATAAGTCTATACCTCCTCAGTATCTAGCACTAGGTCCTCCTGCTCTAAGGGAGTACCCTCTAATGGTACGCCATCCTACGGCCTTTAGTAAGTAGGGCACTGATCCACTAACCAGTCATCTGAATAGTATATTCAATCAGAAAATGAACAAAGTACATACCTCTGAAAGCAGTTCCAAATACATAATAGAGCATATATGACAAGTAATAAAAAATAATACAAGCTCACTACAATAAGACATGGAAATGCACTAAAGCAAACAGGTAATGAACTGAAAAATATAGAACAGGCAATTTGGAATGACTATAAGTAATAAAATAGATAACACTAGCTATATTGTGCCTTGGAATATAAGCTTTTTTGTGATCGGCTTGGGTTGAACACTAATATAAAATGGTAACTCGATTACACGTATGAAATATAATCGACATATACACTAATACACTGGGACTTGATCACATAACCAACTCCTACTCCCCCATCCCCAACCAATATTATGGATCCAATCATGACACACTATGAACACTAATATGGGTATACTGAACACGAGCAGTGTGTGAATACTAAGTACACAAAGTACACTAAAATCAATACCCGATACAAATGATAAAATATATGTGAATGAGTACCCAATCAACACGGTAGGGGAAAATATCTCATGATGGGATCCATCTAGTATCAGTCTGTGTATCCACTGTGTCAGAATCAAGTATACAGTTCTAGAACAAGTGATATATACACTATCATGAAATAAAAACTAACAGATCGTCTCTGGTCCTAAGCAAAGGGTGTATCTCGATGCCCAAGCTGGTGACACACAATCATATTTAGGAAAATAAAGTTAAATGGTGTAATAAGGGATAAATGAGTAAAAATATACTAATGCATGCTTCTAGGCACATTTCTAATTCGAACTAGGGTTATACTAATTAATTGATTTATAACTAGCTAGCTTAGCTTATTACTAACTACTTGACTCCACTAATACTTGCCTATGGTACTACCCACTGACTCTAATAAATACTAACTTGCTGCTATAAACTAATACAAAGATTAAAATATACTATATATAATTATAACTCCACTCTAACATGCTAACTTATAATTCACACTGAAATCTAACCACTATAACTAACTGTTCTTTCCTTACTGGATAACTAATACCACTTAATTAGTATCAGTACACTAATATAAAAGTTACCTTAAGATACCCACTGATAACTCCTAGATCTCTAACTAACTAACTAATATAACTAATACATAACCAATTAATCATATACTATATACAACTAACATATGTCAATAGCTAATCATCTAACTACTCACAAACATATCAAGCTAGTAGACAACTAATACCATATCACCAATGCAACTGATGCTAGCTACTGTTCAAATCCCCTTCATAAACTTGACATAACCATTTTCCATAAGCCATTGTTCAGTGTGCTTCTAATGCACCTGTCACTGCTGCCATATGCCCCCGAGCAGCTCCTCACAAGCAGCTGCTGCTCTTGCTTGCTGTTGCATTAAGCTTTCTACAAGCTACTTCCCCTACTATTGTTTAATCCCTCTTCACAGAACATACCGGTTCACCAAGTACTATTGTCTCTTGTTTCCCCTTATTTGGGAAAACCAACTGCTCAAGTGCCCCAAATTGAATGCTACTATATCAGTTAAAACTATGTTAAACCAAGGAGACCCCCCACATGTATCAATATCTGATACATATATCAGTTGACTGATATTTTTTCCTACAGTAAACTGATACACTCATATATGTGGCCACTACTTTTGATGTTTCCAATATCTCCAACCATGATAACAATCATACCCAAGCCTCCATTCCTTGTCTCATACCACTCCTGATACAGTTGTAACTACTGCTATTGTAGTGGCTTCTTGTCGCTGCTACTATGCTTAATTCAACTTAATGATGCTGGAACTGCTTGCTCATCTACCTCTTTCAGGTATCACCCCTATTGCTAGTGCTATAGTAAACAAATCCCCATATGACACCCACTTCACAACCTTAACTCTAGCAAAATACGTACATACATAACTTAAATACATAATACATAATATATATATATATATATATATATATATATATATATATATGATACTAGCATATTAATTATATATAACTACACATATATAATTACTTCCTAACCAAAACCAAATACTTAGAGTGCAAAAATTGTAATATTCATGATACATATCCATTAGAGAGTCAAAAACCAAACAACTACTCAAATACTAATTATACACATCAATATCATCATAATACAACTAAAATAACTTGCTACAAGGAGAATTGAAGAGTAATTACGCAAAATATCCAAAATAGAGTTCCGTATCACACCGTATCACACTATATCATGATATGATCTACTCGTACCTAATTGTGGACACGTACCTAGTATCCCAACCCAGATCTAAGTCTGATTTAACTAAATTAGTGTCATAACACACACTTGATATGTCAATCTCGCAATTCTCTCAAAATACACACAAAAACCTATGAAGAAATCATATTTGGTGTCCAATTGACCTAGTTCTTCTTCCTATAGGTATCCCTATGCCATTGGATGGTTAAAAATGATCAAATGCATGATTTAGAAACTAGGGGGAAAGGTTGTAAAACCCCTAATTCTAAAAATCGTATTTATCTTTTTAATTAATTATTTAATTGAATTATAGTAATTATGAGCTAATTAGAGGAAATAGAATTTATTTAATTTTTATTTTAGGTGCTTGTGCATTTAGGAAATTTATGGAGCAATTATAAAATTTTTCCAATTAATTCCATATAGGAGACCCTTTGGACAGTTACTAGCTTAATGGTATGCACTAATATAATTTTTAAAATTATATATATATATATATATATATATATATATATATATATAAGTTTTAGAAAAAGAAAAGAATAGAATAAAAGAATTAGAAATTAGAAAAAAAAGAAATAGAAAATAAAAGAAAAAGAATAAAGAAAGAAAAAGAAATTAGTTGAATGGATTAGAACCCTAACTATCCTATAACCCGCTAACCCGTTAACACCCAAAATGCACCCGCGTGTACTCAGCAGCAGCGGCTGCAACTCATTTCCCCACGTGACTCGTGAAACCCGCCGCTCTTCTCTCTATATATACTAGTATATACGCACGTGCGTTGCACGTATTTCATATTACTTAAAAAAATAATAGTTTATTAAAAGAACAAACGAAAATTTCTTAATTTTATTATAGGTGAAAATATAATAGGCAGGAGCATGAAAGTTGGAAGAAATTAAATGACGGAAATAGAAAATGTTTCTCTTATCTCTTGGGTTCATGTGCCTACTTTGCATGCAATTTTTATTAACTTTTGTTTTATTCTCCAAACTACCTATTTTGCATACATGCATATCTTTGTTTTATTAACTATCATTTTTTAAGTTGCCTCATACATGCATACATACATTTAATACGTATTTAATTACTGTGTTTAATTACTTAGATATCCTTATCAACGTTAATACATATTGAAATGTAATGAAGGGTATTTTTGGAACGAAATTTTTTCACGGTGAAGCCTAGTTTTGGCATTATATAGTAGAATAGATTATAACTAGTATAGAAAACCCTAACCCTAAATCTCTACTCCACCACTCCAGCCACCGCGCCGCCGAGACGAGACCGCCGCCGGACCACCACCCAGAGCCGCGCTTCCATCCGCCTCCGTCGCCAGAGCACAGTGCCGCCCACCGTGCATCCGCACAACCGCGACAGTCTTGAACAGCAGCATACCTGTGCTCAAGCCCTGTTTCCCGTCTCTTCGCTCGACCAAACTCGATCCCATCTTCACCGGTACGTTCATGACTTAACCCCCGTCCGTATCTGTGTATTTGTTGACCTCGAACAACGTGTAAACCTAGACGTAAATAGCGACCAAGTTGGCTAAAAATAATAACTTGCGGGATCGCAGAAAACTGCGGTAACTACCTATGTTCACGGATTCGTATCTCCCACCACAGAGATTCGAATTCAATTTTTCTTTTTGGTATGCGAAGACCACTTAACCTAGTTTATTTTTTGTCAAATACAATAATTTATTAATTGCTGTGTGTAGAAATAAATCAGTTAGAAAACTCCGAAAACATACTTTTTTCATCTTCCAAAATTTGTGATACGGAGCACGCCCCTCCAAATGGGACCACCCCGTCGTGTACCAAGTATACCAAAATGTGCGCACAATATACCCAGATGTGTGGACTTTCGGAGGAAACTGATTCGGACGCGTGTGCGCGTCGGAATCAGCCCATATCCACAAAAATTCTCCGTGTCGCAACTTTTGCAAAATCTTGCACCATTTAGTGCACGCTCGTCAGAATACAACAAAACTTGCGCCACTGGACTCATGGTATCGCGTTGGTCCTGTGACCCAATTTTTACGCAATTCTGAGACAGTTTACCAAGTCGCCTATTGGCGAGCCCTACGGTTGACTTTTTGGGCGAAATTGTGTTCGGCTCACCGGAATTCATATTTGGACGTACCTTGAGTTCGTACTAACTTTTAGAGTTCGTTTGACCTATAATTTGTCCTATTCAGAGACTGTTATCCTTGGCATGCTTTTCGGTGCAAAGTGGGCCACACGTGGATCCCACTTCGATCTGAAATTACCGTTTTGCCCTTGTGTCCAAATTGGACGAAAGGGAAGTGATTTTTCACTATCTCGCTGATTCCAAAAATGTTGGTGATATCTATTTCAGCATCCGGAGATGTTTGTTCGGATCCATTAGTTTTTGATCCCGTGTCCTTGAGATTTGGACGCTTATACCATACAGATTTCTTGCCAGACAAGTATACCTTGCCATTGTGCTGTATTTATATTCCATATGATGCATGCATGTTTATTTCGGTTTATTTTAGTTCACATATTTTAACTGTTATATAAATTATGCATCCAAGGAAACTTGGGTGCAATGACGGTGTCGTCATATTCTATTTTTATTTATGTATATGCATTGGACCTACTTTATGAGACCACCCCTTTATCATGAGGCATTTTATGTTTCATTGGCCATGACACTATTCTTACACAAGTGTGAGTCACATGTAGGATACGAACTTGCGTACTCGGTTGGCTACTGGTACGTATAGGTCGTGCGACGGATAGGGATAACTGTCGATAGAAACTTTGCATACTAGTAGACCTGGCAGTTATTTAGAGGTTTTATCATGTCATGGATGTGACATGCTTAAAGCATGGTGGAGAAGCATGAAAAATACGCTGGGAAGAGCTACGCAGCCTCTTGATACAGAGCAACGTAAGCAGAGGCCTTCAGAGCCATCAGGCGTATAACAGAGTTTTCTCCGCTAAAATACAGCATGAAGAATAAAACTCAAAGGACTATCCGCGTAAGTGCAGTGCGTCCAGGCCGCTCCAGCGTGAACAGAGTTCTTCATCGCCTCCATGGCGTAAAACTCATCCGCTCTCAAAGCAGCGTTATAGCGTACGAGGAACGCTTCATCTTCCCAGAAATGAACCTGTCAAGTCACGGAGTGAATCTGACCTCTGACTCCTGACAAAAGGTGATGCACGGCTACCCAGACGAAGGCTGGAAACGATGGCAGACCTCTCGGGACGCGTCCCACAGTATGATGGCGGATCTCACCATTTAATGCAGAGGATTTGGTAAAACATCACCAAACCGTCGTTTACTGGAGTCCCCTCAGCATAAATCGCTCTTTTTTGCATGCTAGGGAATACGCCGCCCTATTTTACACAGGCAAACATGAGCTGTTTTACGCTCCGCAGCAGACAAACCGCCTGCCACATCAAAAGCTGCACTTCGTACGGGATTCGAGGCACGTCTCCACGTCTAATTGCACAGAGCGGTGACAGTTTCTCTCAAGACACGTCTCTGCGATGGGTGCACAGAAGGCCTGCAGACCTTCGAAATACGCCTCCGCATTTAATGCATAAGATGATGGCAAATCTCTGCAAGAGATTTGGTTATATCTTCAAAAGCCGTAATTTCGGCTAAGACGTCCACATCAGCATGGTATGCAGCGGCTTCTACGCCCATTCAGGATCTGTGCTCAAGCAGCTTCTACGCCCATTCTGGCACGATATGCAGCGGCTTCTACGTCCATTCAGGATCTGTGCTCATGCGGCTTCCACGCCCACTCAGTCTCTACGACTACTCGGCTTCCACGCCTACTCGGCTTCTATGCCTGTTCGGCTTCTATGCCTGTTCGGCTTCTGTGCCTGCTCGGCTTCCACGCCTACTCGGCTTCCACGCCTACTCGGCTTCTATGCCTGTTCGGCTTCTATGCCTACTTGGCTTCTATGCCATGGTGACGGACATTTGGCTTCTACGCCAACCTCTTCTACACAATGGATACCTACCCACGTGGCTTTTACGCCGTGATCTTAGTAGCAACCGTACGTGTTGTGTCCCCTTAGTTGGACCCACGTCACCCGCTCAGTCAAAAGATCATCTATACGTAGGCATTGGTTACTTTAACCGTTGTGTAAAAGGGTGCTGTACTTTCCACTCCTCGGTTGCTACACCAACGGAGTGGTCACTGTCACCAAAGACTATAAATAGAGGCCCTGTCAATGGGGAACGAGGTCAGAAAATTCGGTCAAGAATACCAATATCAGATCCAAGGTCGATAATTGGAGAAGATCGAACAAGGAGAGAGAGAGAGAGAGAGAGAGAGAGAGAGCCCGGAGCTCAGGAAAAGAGCGGGGATCGACGACTTCGGCATCGTACATCCACCCTCTCCTACAACCTTCGAAGCTGCTACCTGTCTTCCACGGCACTTCCTCAACATCGTGTGGTCCAAGGGCTAAAGTGATCGACCGTAGATCAGACACCTATAGCAATTTATACCCAGATTAAATAAATTATACTCCCACATCCTCGTATAGGATTACATTGTACAAGTTTGTTTGTAAACCAAAGGGTGCGGGTTTCGCACAAACCCCGTCATTGAAATATACTTTTATTCTTTCGTTTAATACCACAAACAAGATGGCGACTCTGCTGGGGACGTCTTTCTCTTCTGACGAGGAAGTAATTGCTCAACGCGATGCGGTATCTATAGGAACCGTGAAGAAGACGCTGGTCGTTCATTTCGACCAGTCTGCTTACGAAGACATGCTTCGAACCGGGGGTAGCTCTCACTCTCTCTCCATCCAAGACTACAGGAAGCTGCGCAAAGTGTGGATGCCCAAGACATCCTCAACCATTCCTGTGGACTCTCCAAACTCTCCGATCTCTCCGACCAATGAGGTGGTATCATCGCTCCCTCCGTGCCCTGCACGTAAAATTCAGTCTCCCGCTACGCGCGGTACAGATAAAACTTCGGGCAAGGCCTCTGCGCTAACGCAGAAGTATCCACTGCGCTCTACGTGTAGGAACCAGTCTCCCGCTACGCGCGGTACAGACAAAACTTCGGGCAAGGCCTCTGCGCTAACCCAGAAGTATCCACTGCGCTCTACGCGTAGGAATCAGTCTCCTGCTACGCGCGGTACAGACAAAACTTCCGATGGTGCCTCAACGCCAAATCGGAAGATCATATCACGCTCCACGCGCAAAACAACATCTGACCTCTACGGTAAAACAGATGAGCGCGATGATCTCTGCAAGGGAAAGCAAGCAGGCGAATATTCAGCCTCTCGGCCTTTACGCCAGCAAGAGAACAATCTGCCTACCCTCCGGATTACGCGAGAAGCCGATGGACGACTAAGGACCTCTTCAGCTTTACGTCGGTCTGAGCAGATCCCCAAATTACGTCACGACGCAGGGCGAGCTCGGATTACGGGAAGGCACCCTCCCCAGGGATTATCCGCCGCCCAGATGGCCAGCCTATTGTACACAGGTGGCATAGGGAAAGCCAGGGTGCCTAATCTCCGCGTGCCCACTGATAGGAACAGAAGAAACAAGTCATCGTCCTCTTCTGTAAATTCTTCGGACCTACGGGATTATCTAACCCAGAAATGCGAAGGCAGGAGTCATAAACAGCCTTTAGTTCCCCTAACAATCAAACGCGGGGAGATCTTATGGGAGGATATGTCAACATCTGATGTCGTCATCATAGGTGGGCCAAAGGAAGACTCCATCTTTATCATCCCACCCACCCACGACGATCAGCGTCCGATAATCTTCGGTAGTAGGCGGAACACTCTAGTCGTACAGGAAGCATCACGCGAGTCTGAATCTGGCAGAATACAAACCCACAGATACAGCCCACAAGCATTAAAAATTATGCAAAATATGGGTTACGACTTTAAACTAAAACAAGGTCTCAACTATGGGAAAGGTAGGCGAACGCCGGTGCGCAGTAATTCTCGCTATCAAGAAGCTCATTTCGGGTTGGGATATGCCGCATCTCTCAAGAGACCAAAAATCCCGAAGTCCAGTCCTGAACAACCAGAGACAGTTCTTGATGAATCGGTCTCTATGGCCAGGAACCGCGGCATGTCCGGAGATAACATACCTCGACAGGACAAAGTGACGTCCAAGGCCAGGGGTAGAATCCCCTCAAAGGCCGTAGATGATACAACAACGACCATCTCTTCGCGAGACCGCAAAATTCGGACATCAGGAGCCCGAATACCAAAAGGAACCTTCTCCTTCAGCGAAGACGACATCATTGAGATCTTTGATATGTTGGTGAAAGAGCATAAGCTTCACCTACCCAACATCAGACGTCCTGAGAGGGCTGGCAAACTGGATGACCCAGATTATTATCTCTTCCATCGGTACATACATCACCCCACAAAGGCGTGCTACGTGCTAAAAAGGAAGATCCAGGAGTTGATAGAGGCCAAGGTCATCACTTTGAATCTGTAAACGAGGGGACAGCCCTTACCCGATTGGATTTCACTTCTTACACAACAAATTGCTCCCGCCAAGATTCATGTGTGTAAAAACAAGGGAGATATCTTTGAACAAAGCTCCCTATACAAAGACTGCCACGTCCATATCACCTCTGAGCAGATACGCACTTCCATCTCCGATAGAATTGTATCCCAAGAAGTTTGTCATGTTCATGTTACCTCTGAATAAACTCCCGACCGTCAATTATCATGTCCTTATTACCTCTGATAATCGACTGCCACCTACACCTAACATCCGTACTTAACTCTAAGTACGCCAGTGGTGTTAAGTCCATAAAAGCTGCCATGTCCATATCACCTCTGAGCAGATACGCACTTCCATCTCCGATAGAATTGCATCCCAAGAAGTTTGTCATGTTCATGTTACCTCTGAATAAACTCCCGACCGTCAATTATCATGTCCATATTACCTCTGATAATCGACTGCCACCTACACCTAACATCCGTACTTAACTCTAAGTACGCCAGTGGTGTTAAGTCCATAAAAGCTGCCATGTCCATATCACCTCTGAGCAGATACGCACTTCCATCTCCGATAGAATTGCATCCAAAGAAGTTTGTCATGTTCATGTTACCTATGAATAAACTCCCAACCGTCAATTATCATGTCCATATTACCTCTGATAATCGACTGCCACCTACACCTAACATCCGTACTTAACTCTAAGTACGCCAGTGGTGATAAGTCCATAAAAGCTGCCATGTCCATATCACCTCTGAGCAGATACGCACTTCCATCTCCGATATAATTGCATCCCAAGAATTTTGTCATGTTCATGTTACCTCTGAATAAACTCCCAACCGTCAATTATCATGTCCATATTACCTCTGATAATCGACTGCCACCTACACCTAACATCCGTACTTAACTCTAAGTACGCCAGTGGTGTTAAGTCCATAAAAGCTGTCATGTCCATATCACCTCTGAGCAGATACGCACTTCTATCTCCGATAGAATTGCATTCCAAGAAGTTTGTCATATTCATGTTACCTCTGAATAAACTCCCGACCGTCAATTATCATGTCCATATTACCTCTGATAATCGACTGCCACCTACACCTAACATCCATACTTAACTCTAAGTACGATAGTGGTGTTAAGTCTATAAAAGCTGCCATGTCCATATCACCTCTGAGAAGATACGCACTTCCATCTCCGATAGAATTGCATCCCAAGAAGTTTGTCATGTTCATGTTACCTCTGAATAAACTTCCGACCGCCAATTATCATGTCCATATTACCTCTGATAATCGACTGTCACCTACACCTAACATCCGTACTTAACTCTAAGTACGCCAGTGGTGTTAAGTCCATAAAAGCTGCCATGTCCATATCACCTCTGAGCAGATGTGTGCCTCCATTCCCGGCGGATGTCACAAGGACGGCTCGTCACCCCCCGACTCACCTAGTGCTCCCGAACAAGCACTATCAGCAAATATGGTGATGACAGATCCCTCAGAAGCAGAGGAACGAGATTCTGAGCCGTTTGAGAATGACTCTTGGGTTCAACAAATGGATACACAGTGGGAATTCCGCTTCGAACAGAGGGAACCTCCAACCAAAGACGAAGTTATCCAAATCGATGTTGGGGGTGAGCTTTCGCCAAAGCCGATATTTATCAGTGACAATCTTCCACCAGCCGAAAGGGAAGAAATCATACAGCTGATAAAGGAATATGTCGACGTCTTTGCATAGGAATATGGAGACATGCCTGGCCTAGACCCGAAGGTGGCTACTCATAAACTCAACATATTGGCTGACTCAAAGCCTGTGAAGCAGCACCAACGCCAGTTCTGACCAGACATGATGGACGCCATTGAAGCTGAAGTCAAAAAGCTGATAGCCTGTGGTTTCATCCGGGAAGAACAACATCCAGACTGGGTCGCCAATGTTATCCCAGTCATAAAGAAAAATGGGAAGGTACGTATCTGCATCGATTACCGAGATCTGAATGCGGCCTGCCCCAAGGATGAATTTCCTCTTCCCATCACGGACATCATGCACGACAACACCTGTGGTTTTGAATGCATATCTTTCATGGACGAGTTCTCAGGATACAATCAGATCAAGATGCATCCTGAAGACGAGAAGCACACTGCCTTCCGTACCCCGTTGGGAGTGTATTGCTATACGGTCATGCCCTTCGGATTGAAAAACGCCGGGGCTACGTACCAACGGGCTATGAGCGGCATATTCCATGAATATTTACGCAAAATAGTAGAATGTTACGTAGATGACATAGCCGTCAAGAGCCGCCTCAAGGATGATCACATTCAGGACCTAAGGACGGTATTCGAGTTAATGTGCCGACATCAACTCAAGATGAACCCTACGAAGTCCTTCCTGGGCGTATCTAGTGGCAAATTCCTGGGATTTGTTATCACCGCCAAAGGCATCCAGGTGGACCCTGACAAAGTCCAGGCCATCGTAGAAATGCGACCGCCCCACAATCTGAAGGAACTCCGGGGATTTCAAGGCCGTTTGGCTTATATCCGGAGGTTCATATCCAACCTCTCAGGAAGATGCCAGCCTTTTTTGCACCTCATAAAGAAAGGTGTATCCTTCTTATGGGACGAAACCTGTCAGCAAGCATTCGGGGAGATCAAATGCTACCTCACCAGTCCGCCAGTTCTGGTGCCCCCATCATGGGAAAACCATTCTTGCTGTACGTCCGAGCAATAGATCATTCGCTAGGAGCTCTTCTAGCGCAGAAGAACGACGTGGGGCATGAGCAGGCTATCTACTACCTCAGCAGGATGATGGTCGGAGCCGAACACCGGTACAACCCAGTGGAGAAAGAATATCTGGCTCTGATGTTTGCTATCCAAAAGATGCGGCACTACGTCACCGGCCAGACTATTCATATCATCTCCAGGATCAACCCTCTTCGAGTACTGATGAGCAAGCCGAGTATTCTTAATTCCCGACTCGCAACCTGGGCGATGCTGTTAACACCATATGACATGGTGTACATCCCGCAGAAGTCCATCAAAGGCCAAGTGCTGGCCGACTTCCTGGCTGCTCATCCGATCCCGGAGGCCTCCAAGTTATACGAAGACATTCCCGACGAAGTTGCAGAGTGTAATTCCGCAATGAAAAGTGACACATGGCAACTGTTCTTTGACGGCGCCTCCAGGACTGGCCCCTAGGGAAACATGGTTTCAGGGGTAGGAATCGTCCTGGTCACTCCTGATAAACTCATCATATACCGGGCATACTCTTTTAATGAACCATGCTCCAATAATGTGGCAGAATACAACGCCCTGTTGATCGGGCTCCAAGTCGCTGAAGAGCTGGGGGTCGAATCCCTGGAAGCTTTCGGTGATTCTCTGCTTATCGTCAATCAAGTCAGAGGAATATACGAAGTCCGGAATCCAGACCTCATCCCCTATCACCGAGCGACAATCGAGATAGCCATGATGTTCAAAGGGTTCTTCCTAGAGCATGTACCTCGATCTCAGAATCTGGAAGCTGATGCCCTGGCCAGTCTAGCTGCGGACTTAGCTACCCCTATAAGAAGGTAAGATTCGGTGATCCTTCTTAACAGAGATTTATTCTGCGTGAAGAACAACCTTCACATAGAACGCAGCCACGCTGTGAACACAGGTCCCCCCAGAAGAGACTGGAGAAGTCCCTTCATAGATTTTGTCGCATACAGAATCTTGCCAGAGGACCCCAAAGAAGCGGTATCCATCAAGAGACGATCATTACGCTTCTATTTCAATGCATCTTCACACTGCCTATATCGTCGAACCTACGACGGACTGCTATTAAGATGTCTCTCAGACGACGAAGCACAACAGATTATCCGAGAAGCTCAAGACGGCGTATGCGGAGCGCATCAGCCCGGTCCTAAGCTACAGGATCGTATCAGGAGAATGGGCTACTACTGGCCCACTATGATTACAGACGCGATCAGCTATACAAGATAATGCAGAGCCTGTCAGGTTTATGCAGACTTCATATAACAACCGTCTGAATATCTACATCCTACGGTCGCATCCTGGCCCTTCGAAGCATGGGGTATGGATATCGTCGGTCCTATTCACCCGTCCTCCTCCAGAGGCCACCGGTTCATACTGGCCATCACGGATTACTTCTCCAAATGGGCAGAGGCGATCCCTCTGGCTGAGGTAAAAGTGTCTGACGTGATCAGCTTCATCATGCACCACGTCATTTATCGCATTAGGATTCCTCGAAGGATAATCCATGACAATGGGCCTCAGTTCATCAGCCAAGCATTTTATCGATTTTGCGATAAAAGTCGAATACATAATATTGCCTCTACGGCATATTATCCAGCTGCTAATGGTTTGGCGGAAGCTTTCAACAAAACCATTATCAAACTCCTGAAGAAGTTCGTCCCTTTAAACAAAAGAGACTGGAATGAGAAGCTGGGCAAATGTCTCTGGGCATACCGCACAACGGTACGGACACCTACAGGTTGTACCCCCTTTTTACTGGTCTACGGGAGCGAGGCAGTTCTTTCCATCGAAATCCAGATCCCGTCGCTCAGGATAGCAGTGACTAGTGAGTTGACTCGAGAAAAGAATGACCTATTAAGGCTCCAAGAGCTTGAAGGATTAGACGAGAAATGCCTACAAGCTCAACAGCGCATCGCGCTTTACCAAGCACGCATTTTCAAAACTTTTAATCATAAAGTGAAGGAAAGAGTGTTCAAAGTCGGCGAGCTAGTTCTAGCCGTAAGAAGGCCGATGATTCTTACCCACAGAAGTAAAGGCAAATTCCAGCCCAAGTGGGAGGGCCCTTATGTGATCGAGACAACGTTCTCGAACGGCGCCTACAGGATAGCCCAGCCTAATGGAGACCTGTTAATGGCTCCTATCAACGGCAAATTCCTGAAAAGGTACTATGCTTAATCTCCCCTGCTCGGGTGGGACGTAGCAAGGATCTCGATTCTGACAAAACTACTTCCAAAACGCAATTGGTAGGGTTACGCTCTATCATGTCCGTATGACCTCTGAATAGATGTGTCCTGCTAAGAAGTTTATCGGGAGTCTTTCATGTCCATACTACCTCTGATATCACTCTCACCAAAACTTGTCATTTACATTCCGAAATGATGGGTCCACAAAAGTCAAAAAAGAGTCACCTTTATTTATTCCCGAAGAGGGAGGCAGAATTACAGCTGGGCAAGCAAAAAGGGGAAAGGATACATCATGATGGCGGGTGAGTCAGATCGTGAATCAGCCGCTCCAGCGCAACTATCCTCTCATTTCTAAGAACCAAGGCGTCGGTACGAGCCTGCTCCAACCGTACCTCGGGAGTGTCCGTGAGGGTCAGATCAGCCTTTGCCCGAAGATAGCCCGTGCGAGCAGCTTCTGCACGGTCCAACTCCCGTCGCGTTGTGCTCAGTCGGCCAAACGCTACCTCCAGACCCGCCAACGACTGGGAAGCCCACTCCTCTGCCCGAGCGAGTTTTTCCTTCAGCTTGGAGACCCTCGCTGCATTCTCTTCATGCTCAGAGCGACACTGTGTCTCAACAGCAAGAGCCTCTTCCACGACAACTTTTCTCCTATCCACCTCCAGCTTATGCTTCTGGATAGAGTTTTCCAGGCTTTCCCGCTTTGTAGCAAGCCACGTAGTCATGAGGTCGAACCGAGCCTGAACATCAGCATCGATACCCCGAGTCAGCTGTAAATGTTCGTTAATAGGTTGCTCTAACCCATTAACCACCGCCTCCAGGGCGTCAGCTACCCCAGGATCGCCGAGCTCCCTGATGACCCCGATCGAAGCGAGAGAAGTCTTCTTCAGGCGCTCAAAATTCAGACTCTTCGTTAACACCATTGATACCATCGTTCTCAAACCAGTGTAGAAAAGGCTGGTATGTTGCTCGGTCAACGCAACTAGATCCGACTGAACGCCAGGAGCGCCCGCAATATCAGCAAGTCCCTCTCCAGGGATGATTGCAGACGAGGTGGCCACAGCCGTCGCATCGACACATGGCACAACCGAAGAAGGTGTGGTAACGGCGGTCGAAGTCGTCGCCACACTCACAAGAGGCAAGGTCACGACGACGTGTTCATCCTCCTCTCGAGGTGACGAGGCTACTCCGGGCGTACTGCCCCCCGAAGCCACTTCCTCATCAAAGTCGAATGCCTCCTCATCAGAAGCCCGAGCGGAACCAGAATGCGCTCCAACGCTATACTCCCCGTGGGCGCTATCCCCTGAGAAGAAGACGAGAAAGTCAATATCAGTATGATGACAATCTTTATGAAGGGAGGCATAAAGACGACGTTTAACCGGAGCCAACGGCATATACGACGCATCTGCAGTCGATATAGCTAAACCACGCCTTAATGACGCAATGCGAATCGTCATGCCTAGAGAAGAAGGTAGGCCGACCGACATCGCCGAGAGTTCTGTCAGGCCTCCACCAAGACGTGGTCGAAGTTCATCGGCCGGAATCTTGCCAGACGCGCTCACTGATGCGGCAGGAGTCATGCCCGTTGCTGGCCTCGGGAAAGATTCTCCCATCTGCCTCGGCCACACAGGCAATCTCGCTCCGCTACCTGGAGCAGTAGCCGCTACAGCCACCTCTAACGAGGATTCTCCGGCATCGACGACCGGAACTGTAGGAGGTCCCTCTCTAGAAGGCGAGGAACCTCCAGCCAAAGAATCATCCCCGATGTAGGGAGAGGCAGGCTTACTCCCAGGAGCCACAATACCAGGAATGCGGAGATGACGAGCAACCGTCTCCTTCCTCCTCTTGCGAAGAGAAACTTCCTTCAGAGCAGAAGCCCGTCGCTTCCCAGAAGGGAATACCAAATCCCCCGCAGGCAGAGGCACTTCGTACCTCGGTACCGACACCAGAGGCTCGTCCGGAGTACCAGACTCCTCACCTTCGTCCGAAGAAACCGAAGGGACGTCAACTCTTCCCCCAGGCTTGGGAGAAGGCACCCGGAAGCTTCCACGCACGTCAAAATCACGATGGAAGGTGTTAATCGCCACGTAAAACTGGGCGTAAGAATGGAGAATACGAAGCTCCGTGGAGGTTATAACGATCGGCACAATGAAGGTTGCCCTCGTACAACCCTTGAGGAAATATTGCCACCCTCTAGCTCCATCAATGAGTCCGCCCCTGGACCTAAAGCTGGTAACGACATTGCCCACATGTAACTGATCGTACCCAAACTGTCTGGCAAACCGACTAGGCAAGTAGGGCTCGAAGAAGCAGTAATCTTCGCTCCTGTACAACAGATGGGAGAGTCTAATACAGACCAACCAGTTAAAAGCTTCCGGGGAAAGGTCGGTCTTCTCTCCACCTGAATCCTCAAGCCGCACCCCTGATTGATTACGATGCAAGGGGGGAAGCAGTACAGAGGAGCTTCCAACCGTGGCTGAGGTTCAACACCAGCCGATAGTCTAAAACTGTGCTCATATTACAGGAGGAATCCTTGTAATTCAGCAAGAATATACCCCCTGAGCTGCTACCGGACCCAGGAGACATCACCCGGGGATTGTGGAGAATCAACCATCCCATCAAGTATAGGTATGGTAATTCCACCCTGGGAAAACTCTCACGTCGGGCTTCGTCGACGAGCAACCCGTCAGCTATGGCTCTCAAGCCAGCCTGTATACGGCACACCATGGCAGGAAGCAAGCCCAGTCTTGCCCCAAACACCAGGCGCACTGCCGGCCAGAGGATGTTTCGGTGAATGCGGTCCACGGACGTGGTACCTGGCACCACTACTCGACGCAGCCATATGAAGAGGAAACCAGCCAGCTGGGCTTCCTTAGACAAAGGCCTGCGACAGCGCCTCAAGTAACTACAGGCCTTAGTGCCTTCCGGGTACTTTCCTACCCCCTCGATAAGAATCTGATCCGGAGCTTCATCCTCCTCCATAAGAGTCTCCACAACCTGGGCACTAAGCACGCCCAAACAGTTCACGGGCTCATTCTTGCCACCCGAGGCTTTCTCCAACCTGGCGGCCCTGGCTCGGTGGAAGAAGAGGTAGGACATCCACTTGGTGGTGTGAGCCAAATCAGAAGGCTCGATATAAAAGGCGGTGCATGCGAAGTATTGACACATCAGCTCCTGATATACTTCCGCCACCCGAGGGTCCAAATCCCCCAACTCCCGGTTGGTGGGAACATACTCTTTATATGGAGTATCCTCCATTGGCAGTCTTGAGACAACTGCCATCTCGTGGAGCGCCAATCCTAACTCCCCCAGTGGAGTGACAAAGGTCCCGGTGAGCGGAATGTACCATTCCATCAGTGCCAGGAACAAATTAGGGTTTGGAGGCAACCCGACGCTCGTCGCACCCACAGCGGCATATAGTCCAATGCCCTCCAACTCTCTCCGAAAGTGCGTCAAGGCCCAGTCAACTAGGCATCTCCATCGGGAGTTCGTTGGGGCGATCCACCCATTGCACCGAGGATTCTCCTTGGGATATACCCTACCTCGACCCATAAAGTCGTGGCAGAAGGTCGGCAATTGAACCGGCTGGATCACCAAGCTATCTTCACTTGGAACACTGCCCGGGCACAGTCCTCTGAACAGCGTCACAACGCCGGAGGGGCGACTGACGAATGACCCCTGGTCAGCTCCTTTCAGATAAAAAATCTTCCCCGGCTTGCCGTGAAGATCAGGAGTCAGCGTCCAAGACATCTTCCTAGGATGCGTCGCATGGAAGAAGGCCGAGAGGGGATAATCCCTCGGCATCGTTGGCAGGTACAAAACCAAATTCCAAAAGGAAAGCCGGCTTTACGTACGGCTCCCCATCTACATAAGTCAGAGGCTCCCCGTTGATCATGCTCAGCAGCATTCGCTCGCCCTGAGCCGATATTAAGACCCTCCTTCCTTCAGGGTACTGGGGTCCGGAGATAGGGAATGCCACGTGGGACAGATCCTCCAGGTAGTTCGAGTGCAGCATCCCAGCAGCGGAGCCCATCACCTCGGCCAGTGGAGACTCACCCAAGTCAACTACAAAAGTGCAAGGAAAATACATCATCACAAGTCTTGCACGAACATACGGACCGAAAGAAACAACAGTCTGTGCTCTACGCAGGATTGTGCAAATCTGGCAATTTTACGCCGGAGGTTCCCCCCACAAGCGTAAAATTCAAATTTTACGATATACCCCAATTTTCGGTAGCCAGAGCTTTTACGCTCAGAACTACGAAAATATGGAGTCTTTACGCTGACACATTAGAAATATGGGCGTAAAAGATGAAAGTGCCTCCGTGCATCATCTTCCTCAAGAAGAGGCTATCAGCACAGAAGATGACCTAGCGCGGTCACGTTCAACGTCTGCGAAGGATTTTTTGTCATTTTTGTCACCCCGAAGGCTTTACCTCTAAGACCGGGTGCACTGCTCGTCGGCAGGATACTTCGCTCAGAAGGAAGTTTGCCTTGCCCGACCAGAGACCCCCTCGCTGGGGCAGAAGAATGAGATGAAGAACCTATACCCTTTCCCTTGGCGGAGAAGGTCTGTTTCGACGCCATTTTCTGAAGACTCGAGATGCTCGGAGAGAGAACGAAGAAAAACTCGAACAGTCAAAAGCTCTCTTTTGCAGAAGACGGATAAAAAGTTTCTCTCAGAAAACTTGGGATATATATGGAGTTCGGGCCGACTCCTCGAATCCTCAGACGGACTCCTCGAGACCCTAACCAAATCTCGCAAAATTAAATAATGGGTTATGATTGGATGCCACGTCAGCCCACTAACCTTGAAAGACGGACAATCAGCAAATTCAAAAAGTTTTTCGTGCAAAGATGGTTCAGCAGGTCCTACGCTGAAGGAGCTTTCTACGCTCAACAGCAACAGATCTACGATTTTATGCTCGTAAGCTATAAGTCTATGGTTTTACGCCCGGATGCCTTTGTGCTCAGTAGCTTTTACGCTCGAGAGGCCACAAATCTATGACTTTACGCTCAGCAGATACCAAATCGATGATCTCATGCTCGGTGGCGCTCAGTTCTCGCTCAGAAGCAACAGATCCGCAAGGCTTCACACTCGGAGAAATTTTCTTTTCAGGAGCTACAGATAAACAGTTCTACGCTAAAGGAGCTTCCTACGCTCGACGGCTACGAATCTACAACTTTACGTTCGACAGCTACAAGTCAGGTTTTCGGCCCGGATGCCTTTGTGCTCAGTAGCTTTTATGCTCGAGAGGCCACAAACCCAAGACTTCATGCACAGGAACTACAAGTCTACAATTTCACGCTCGATGGTGTTCTACGCTCACAGGCTACAGATATACAGTTCTACGCTAAAGGAGCTTCCTACGCTCGACGGCTACGAATCTACAACTTTACGTTGACAGCTACAAGTCAGGTTTTTGGCCCGGATGCCTTTGTGCTCAGTAGCTTTTATGCTCGAGAGGCCACAAACCCATGACTTCATGCACAGGAACTACAAGTCTACGATTTCATGCTTGACGGTGTCTTACGCCCGGAGGCTACAGACTGATGATTTCTCGCTCCACGACTTTCCGTATATTCGAACAGTCCCCAAGACGGTCAATTATAGGAGTTCACACAGAAGATACTCCTCCTTGGCCTCAACATATCCCAAGTACCCAAAACATACAAGAGTTTAAACATTGAGAAATTACTCTTCTCGGGTCAATTGGAGGTTCATCCAGACTCCAGTCTGAATATCTCGTCTATCAAAAGATGGCAAATCAGTTTTTGACAGCCATTCCTCGACCCTGTCCCAAGGGATTTTCGAGAAGTCACTCTTGAAGGCGAAGACTGAACAAAAATTCTGTTTATCAGAAGTTCAGAGCTCTACGCGGTTCCTCAGTCCTAACAACAGGACTGTTCTAAAAATGTTCAAAATGCTCTACAGCGTTCTATGGACTACTCGCTATGCGTAAAGGACAGGACCTAGCACTCTTTCTACAGAGTCGGCGTACAGATTCAGACATGTTGAAGCTGTACATATTCAGACTTCACAGCAACATATGGCAAGATGATCATATGGAGAAGAAAGATGATTTTATTAAAGATTAAAATCATGATTACATATGAGGGAAATCCAATCTACAAGGGTTTTCTTTTCATTTTCATAATTACATCTGAGGGAAACTCCGCCTACAAAGGCGATACCCCCTCATCGTCTGAAGATCGCCCAAAAGCTGTTCTGACAGGTTCTCCCTGGGCTTCAATTCTTCATCCATCTCCTCCGACAGTCGGTCAGCTCTAGCAAACTGACCGACATGGCAATGATCACCGGCGGGCACGACAGAGTTGGGGTTCGCATAGATCTTGCAGATCCAATGCACCACGCGCCACTCAGGCCGGGATAAAACGAGTCTGTCTAACTCTCGTCACCGGAGGGCATCGAGAGAAGGCGCGACATGCCAGCCGCCGTGGTCAAATACGACCCTTCCTCTCTCCTGGGGCAACGCCATACAAAGTTGCTGATTATCCCGAGCAAGGGAGGCTAAGATATCCTTCCATGATCCATCGTTGCAGTGGAAACTTGTTCGAAGATGCCGTCTTTTTTGGCTCCTTACACGCTGGAAGAACATGATCTCCTTCTTCCTCAAATCGACCTGGCGAACTCCGGTGATCATCTCTGCATGGTGATAAAGATGTGGAGGAAACAGGCTAACTCCCCCAGCCTTTTATAGGTAAAAGAGATCACAGCGGTCCCCCATAAATCCGCCATAAAGTCTGCACCGACCATTTCAACGCTCCATTCAGAAACGTTTCGAGTTACGAGGGGCCGTTCATGCTTCGTTCAAAGCGTTTCAAATTCCAAGGAATTTAAAAGCTCTGAAGGGGGTCTTGTAGAAGCATGAAAAATATGCTGGGAAGGGCTACGCAGCCTCTTGATACAGAGCAGCGTAAGCAGAGGCCTTCAGAGCCATCAGGCGTACAACAGAGTTTTCTCCGCTAAAATACAGCATGAAGAATAAAACTCAAAGGACCATCCGCGTAAGTGCAGTGCGTCCAGGCCGCTCCAGCGTGAACAGAGTTCTTCATCGCCTCCATGGCGTAAAACTCATCCGCTCTCAAAGCAGCGTTATAGCGTACGAGAAACGCTTTATCTTCCCTGAAATGAACCTGTCAAGTCACGCAGTGAATCTGACCTCTGACTCCTGACAAAAAGTGATGCACGGCTACCCAGACGACGGCTGTAAACGATGGCAGACCTCTCGGGACGCGTCCTACAGTATGATGGCGGTTCTTACCATTTAATGCAGAGGATTTGGTAAAACATCACCAAACCGTCGTTTACTGGAGTCCCCTCAGCATAAACCGCTCTTTTTTACGTGCAAGGGAATACGCTGCCATGTTTTACACAGGCAAACATGAGCTGTTTTACGCTCCGCAGCAGACAAACCGCCTGCCACGTCAAAAGCTGCACTTCGTACGGGATTCGAGGCACGTCTCCACTTCTAATTGCACAGAGCGGTGACAGTTTCTCTCAAGACATGTCTCTGCGACGGGTGCACAGAAGTCCTACAGACCTTCGAAACACGCCTCCGCATTTAATGCATAAGATAATGGCAAATCTCTGCAAGAGATTTGGTTATATCTTCAAAAGCCGTAATTCCGGCTAAGACGTCCACATCAGCACGGTATGCAGCGGCTTCTACGCCCATTCAGGATCTGTGCTCAAGCGGCTTCTACGCCCATTCTGGCATGATATGCAGCGGCTTCTACGCCCATTCAGGATCTGTGCTCATGCGGCTTCCACGCCCACTCAGTCTCTACGACTACTCGGCTTCCACTCCTACTCGACTTCTATGCCTATTCGGCTTCTATGCCTGTTCGGCTTCTGTGCCTGCTCGGCTTCCACGCCTACTCGGCTTCTATGCCTGTTCGGCTTCTATGCCTACTTGGCTTCTATGCCATGGTGATGGACATTTGACTTCTACGCCAACCTCTTCTACACAATGGATACCTACCCACGTGGCTTTTATGCCATGATCTTAGTAGCAACCGTACGTGTTGTGTCCCCTTAGTTGGACCCATGTCACCCGCTCAGTCAAAAGATCATCTATACGTAGGCATTGGTTACTTTAACCGTTGTGTAAAAAGGTGCTGTACTTTCCACTCCTCGGTTGCTACACCAACGGAGTGGTCACTATCACCAAAGACTCTATAAATAGAGGCCCCTGTCAATGGGGAACGAGGTCAAAAAATTAGGTCAAGAATACCAATATCAGATCCAAGGTCGACAATTGGAGAAGATCGAATAAGGAGAGAGAGAGAGAGAGAGAGAGAGAGAGAGCCCGGAGCTCAGGCAAAGAGCGGGGATCGACGACTTCGGCATCGTGCATCCACCCTCTCCTACAACCTTCAAAGCTGCTACCTGTCTTCCATGGCACTTCCTCAACATCGCGTGGTCCAAGGGCTAAAGTGATCGACCGCAGATCAGACACCTATAGCAATTTATACCCAGATTAAATAAATTGTACTCCCACATCCTCGTATAGGATTACATTATACAAGTTTGTTTGTAAACCAAAGGGCACGGGTTTCGCACAAACTCCGTCATTGAAATACACTTTTATTCTTTCGTTTAATACCATAAACACATGGGGTGGGGAGAACAACAAGTAAGGCATTTGGGTTCCTTTGCACTTTCCTTTTTATGTAACCCGTACGCTCCGTCGGAGATACGCAGTCGTGATGACCCCTATACTACTTGGCGGCCTCTGCCATTCAAAAGAAGATATGCTTTGTAGGCCCCTGATTCTCCAAGAGAATTATGCGAATCCTATTTTATGGCCAGATAGCCCACTTGGTGGAAACTTGTTCTCAAACTTTATTCACTTAGACGGTTAGGCGACCCCATTGGATGTTTATTTTTCAGTACTTATTGGCATGTTATTATCTATCTTGTTACGTCCCTCTGAGGACCTGGTCCCTTTCCAGATATAGACGAGCAGGAGTATCCACAGGAGTATGGACCTGGACCTGACGCTACTTATCAGACTGAGGAGGTCTTACCTTCGGACTATATGTGATTCATTATAGCTATTTGGAGATTTTAGTTGCTATTCTTTTAGAGACATTTATTCTTATATTAGATTTTATTCTCTTCTCTCTTTAGTAGTTTTAGTATAATCGATTTGCAGTAGATTTATTTCCATCCGACTATCATACTTTGATACTCATCTTGATATTCAGTTATTTATTCCATTTATCTATTTATTTGTGCTGTGGATGAGATAAAGATTGCGTGTGACTTGTATGATAGTATATTACCACTGGTGGATTGGATATTCATGTACAACGTACGTGTGTATATGGTTTTCATATATTGGAGTTCGTATACATACGGCTGGCGTGTTACGTATTCCTAGTCCTACGTATTTTGGGACTGGGGTATGACATATTTTTGTGGTAGCCCATGCAGGTCAAGAATATATTATCTCGGTTACGTAACTGTACTGAACAAGCCTGCATATAGTAATAGAGTATAGGATATCATCCACACGTGACTGAAACTCATCCTTCCTATTTAAATGCTTGCATCCTGTTTGATTCCTGTACTTCTTCTAATTGTTTCGTACATCACCTGCAGAGAGATGGATATGCAAAATGGATGTACTGCCGCCGATGGCGACACACCTTCAGGAGTCAATGGTCAGACTCAAGGAGGGACCTCAATGATTCCTAGACTTTCGAGACCAGATGGACAAACTCATAATCCAATTCCATCTGATCTTCCTGCTTCACCTAATGGGAACCTTTCAGCTTTCCCAGCACCATAAGATGGTCAGACGCAGCTGTTCCAATTCTTCCAGATAATGATGTAGGAACAGAGGCAGTAAGCAGCCGAGCAGAGGGAAGAATTTCTGGCAACACTTGAGAGGATGGCTGCACAGGCTACTGTACCAGCTCAAGCACTAGCTCTAGTACCTCGAGCTAGAGTTGGTTCAGTAAATGACTTTATACAGATGGGTTCAAAGTCGTACAAAGGCATGGAGAGCCCAGAGGAGACTACCAACTGGATCACCCACACGCAGAAGCTATTGGAAGCATCGCAGTTACCTACGGACCTATGGATGACAGGTGTAAGGACGCTTCTAGATGGTAACGCTCATCACTGGTGGGAATCCATGGAGCGCCAGTTGGGTACATACCAGACTAGGTAGTAATTCTTGGAGTGCTTTGAAAGGAATTACTTCCCGGACACCGTCAGAGATGGATTATACGATCAGTTTCTTTACTTGGAGCAGGGGAACAGAACAGTTGACGAGTATGATGCCGAGTTTAGTTACCTCAGTAAATATGGCACTGCCCTAATACCGAATGACTTGGCCAAAGCTAAGAGGTTTCATCGCGGACTGACTCAGGAGCTCCAACACTATACTAGCTCACAGTCCCGAATCTCTTATGCTGAACTATTGACAGAAGCCAGATTTTAAGAGACCATCGGTAGGGGAAAAGGAGTTCAACCGAGGACACAGCAGCATCAGCAGCACAGAACAAGATCATATCAGATCCCAGAGAAGCCCCACTAAATTTATTATGGAAAACGTGGGCATATTATGAGAGACTGTCGAACTCGCTTAGGACAATGTATGAGAAGTGGTTCCGGACAGCATATTATGAAAGACTGTCCTATGCAACAGTCATTGACACTTCCACCACCACTTCAGAGGCTAGCGCTTCCAGCACCGAAGCCGGCTCAGCAGATGACTGGACCGGGAGCACCTCGACCCCCAGCAGCAGGAGGATTTTAGAGAGGACCACCGCTACCTACTCAGGAGGATCAGTTTACGAGGGCCAGACATGGACAACCATAGAGGAACGGTCAAGCTTTTGCATTGGAAGTGGATGACATGGATAAAGAGGTTGATGTCATAGCAGGTATTACTCTTGCTTTTACTTTTTCTGCTGTGACATTGTTTGATACGGGAGCCACCCACTCATTCATATCATCTAGTTTTATTGCCAAACACAACATTGCCTCTACACCTTTACCTAGTTATGTTAGAATTTTTACCGGAGGAGGAGTTGTACCAGTTATTCGAATTTGTAGATCGGGTCCTATAGTGATACGTGGCAGAGAGATGAACGCTCGACTCTTAGTCCTTCTTATGCCAACATTTGATATTGTGCTTGGAATGGACTGGCTAAGCAAGTACCACACTTTGTTCAATTATTTTGGAGTAAGCATTCTTTTTAAGGTACCAGGCCAGCCTGAACTTGAGTTTACACGAGGATCCACAAAAATCCTTGATGGTATGCAGCTCGCAATGGACGATGTTGTTTATCATCCCATTATTTCAGAATTTCAAGACGTATTTTCAAAGGAATTGCCCGGACTACCCCCAGACAAAGACGTAGAGTTTTCAATTGAATTAGCACCAGGAGCAGCACCTATAGCATCGCATATTTATCGATTGGCGAAGAAGGAGATGGATAAGATGAAGGCACAGTTGAAAGAACTAGAAGAGAAAGTGTGTTTGAATAAACAAAAATGAGAGAAGAAGAGGGTTTATACGAAACCTTTCTTTTTTCTTACAAACAAGAAAAAAAGAGTATAGTTAATCCTATACGAGGATGTTAAGTACAATAAAAATGATTCTGGGAAAAATTGCTATAAGAGTCTGATCTGCGGTCGATCACTTTGTCCCTTGGACCACACGATAATGAAGAAGTGCTGTAGAAGAAGAAGAAGCTTCAAAGATTGCAGGTGGGATTGAAATCTCGTTGCCAAAGTTGTCGATTAACATTCTCTTTCTGTGCTCTCTCTGTGTATCTCTCTGTTGATCCCCGATCCTGTGACTATGAGTCTCTATTTATAGAGATCAGTCATAATAACTGTCCAGTTGGCGTAGAAGCCAAACTATGAAGAAAGTTGCACCTTTTACGTGGCGGTTATAATAACTGCTACCCACGTTCAAATGACCCTCTGAATCTGCGTATGACACGTGTTCCATTATAAGGTAACGTGTATAACTGCTTCTCGATGATCATGGCATGCAAGCCACATAGGTAACTGTCTCTCGTGTAGAGATGGTTGGCGTAAAAGCCAAATAACTGTCTTGTTGGCGTAAAAGCCAAATAACTATCTTGTTGGCATAAAAGCCAAATAGCTGTCTTGTTGGCGTAAAAGCCAAATAGCTGTCTTGTTGGCGTAAATGCCAAATTTCCCGTAAAACTTGATGGTGCATGAATAATAGATAACCAGCATAAAAATAGCCAATTATCCTTCCTGACTGAGGTCTTGAGCGTATTCTGGGACAAATAGCCTTATCACGTACCTTTGTAAATATAGCCCGAGTTGGCGTATTTCGAGGAGATAGCATACGGCGTACTCCTATAGTTGAAAATAGCTTGGTTGGCGTAAAATACAAGGATGGTGATATGAGCGTATTAGCCATAGTTTTAGCTCTCCCAGTCATGACAAAATTATAAAGAATAGAACCAAATCTTGTGCATTTAATGCAGAGATATGCCTCAATCTTGTGCATTAAATATCGAGATATTCCTCAAGCTCTGTACGAGAAACAGCTTTTGACGTGGCATATGATTTTGTCTCATCTTGAGCGTAAAAACTCATCTCTGCCCATGTAGAATAGGCAGCGTATTCTTTGAATGCGTAAAAATGACTTGTATCAAGAATATGTCACTAAACGACAGCCTGGGTCTCTGTGCAAAATTATCATCACAGTCGTTCTCTCGATCATCGTGTAGTACTTTTGTCTGGAGTCAGGTTTACTGTTCTGTCTGACAAATTTATTCGAGGAATACGAAGAGTTCCTCGTACAACTTTACGTTGCATTAAAAACAAACATAATTTAAACTTTACGCAGGGAGGTATATCAACCTTTTTACGCCAAAATAGCCTTGGAGCGTTACTTTATGCGGGCAGCTCTGAAGCTCTTCTTTACGCCAAACAGCTCTGAGGCCCTATTTTATGTGGGCTTCATGTATGTTAGGATTTTTACTGTATAATACGCAGACAATTCCCCAACATATTTTATGCTTCTACAAGACCCCCTTTAAAGTTTTCAGACTTGGCTAAGTCTGAAATACTTTGAATAAGAAGCATAAAATCATCACGCATTCACTGTCCATCTCCTTCTGCTAAGTTCGTCAGGTTGACGCATGTAGAAGTTGTCGTATGGGGGTCTAAGTAAAGACAGCTCAACAGAACTTGACACATGTGGGTGTCATCCACGCAAGTTTTGTTGATTCTCTGTCTGAACTATCTCCCTTGAGCAATGAAGAAGCAAGGCTGGAACGGGCTCGCATCAACATCTTAAACTCCTGGAATATGAGGATGACTGCTTTGGCGTAACAGATCCGCGATTTAACTGCTCCTCCCCAATGATGTACTTTTTACTTTTTTGCTCCTTATTTTCTCAGAGATAATAAAGATACATTTTCTGACTTTGTGGACCCATCACTTTAAAATATAAATGATAGGCTTAGATGAAAGTGATATCAGAGGTAATATGAATATGATATACTTTCGGTAAGGCTTGGCTGAATGTAAATCTATTCAGAGGTAATATTAACCTGATAGAATATAATCTACTAAATTTGTATACAAAACACTATCAGAGTTAATATGAACATGATAGGTTTACAAATTAGTTAAGCAGATCTATTCAGAGGTCATATGAACCTGATAGAATATAATCCAGCTAACCTTTGCACGTAGTATCGTCAGAATAAGATCTTCATCATACTCCGTTAAGCAAAGGAGATCAAGCATAGTACTTCTTTAGGAATTTGTCGTGGATAGGAGGTTAATCTGTAAGCGCCATTTGAGAATGTTGTTTCAATCACATAAGGGCCCTCCACTTCTTTACGATTATTTGTGTGAACTTCGGATATCATACCAGAAGTAATATGGACGTAGTACAATACCGTGTTTGTTGAGGTCATCCCACTGGAGGATCTTTGGTGGACTTATTATTTGTTGTGCATGTTGAGTGCAAATAATAAGTTCGAAACAAGCCCTATCAGAGAAAATATGGACATGATAGGTTTTGTGGGTAGTAAAGACATCCTGCTGGGAGAATTTTTATGGACCCATTACTTTTTTGCATACGTTAGTGCAAGTAATAGGTTTGAGACAAGTCCTGATGGAGGTAATATGAACGATGTAAAATATGACTCTGTGGGGATAGTGGAGAGACATATTTCTGTTGAGAGGTAATGTGGACTTGTTTCCATTGCGGGCATCACATCGTGGATTTTTTTTTATTTTTTTTTTGATTTTTTTTTGACCTATTACTTCTTGTATACGAGAGTGCAAGTATTAGGTTTAAGACAAGCCCTGCCAGAGGTAATATGGACGTGGCAGTTTTTATAGACTTTACACCACTGGCGTACTTAGAGTTAAGTACGGGTGCTAACTTGGGATGACAACCGATATCATCGATAATACGATAATCGATAGCCGAACCCGGGAGGTATTCTCAGAGGTAATATGGACATGACAAACTCAGCCTGAGAGAAATATTATGACAGCAGTTCATAGGTATTATGGACGTAAACTAATCTCCGAAAAATTCTTTAACAAGTGATTTGTTGAGTGTGGTCTATCCGAACATAAAAATAGACCAGAGGATCGCTCCGCTGGGGAGATTGATGGGATGATAGCTCAGAGGCAAATATGAGCATGGCTAATGTTTAACGAGGTTGGTTTGAATAGTCACTGTGGGAGTGTGCAAGTAGACCTAAGGATTGCTCCGCTGGGGAGATTTTGAGGATCCATTATCCATTGCGTATCCGGGATTCTTGGATACGGATGATGGCCTTTTACAAGAATTTGTGACGAAGGAGAAAATGTTGCACATAGGCACTTGCTGGGGATGAAGAACCAAGAGTTGATTTGTACCTCTGGTTTGTGTACTTATTACCCATGGCGTACCTTAAGTACAGATAATAAGCTAAAATGACTAGCACTACCAGGGGTTATGCGAACGTGATAGTAGACAGTCGAAGAGAAAAACTTCACTCAGTGGAAATGTGGACATTGAAAAGTTCTGAAAATATCTTACTCAGAGGTAATATGGACGTGGTAAGATATGAATCAGTGGGGATAAAGAAAAATAGGACTGAGGTGGTGATAATTTTATCCTGTCAGAGAAAGTGGAGAGATGTAGTTCAGAGGTAATTTGAACATGAACTAATCGATAGCAGCAACCTGGGAGGTTTGCTCAGAGGTCACTTGGACATGGCAAACTCAGCTGGGGGAAAAAATATTTGGAGAACAGTTCAGAGGTAATATGGACGTGAATCCATGTCCGAAAAATTTACTGGGGAGTGATTTGCTGAGTGGGGATAGACCTGAAGGTTGCTCCGCTGGGGAGAGTTTTAGGGACTCATCATCCGACACTTTTTGAAGGAGCAAATTGCCACGTGGGAGTGAGATCAATTTACCGTGACTGTTTCCTTACTATAAATGCAAAGTGATGACTTTGGCTTCGATCAGATCCTGGATTTTCCTTTTTAGTACATAACATGCCTTTGTGGGGTGATGAATGTACCGATAAAAGAGACAATATTCTGGGTCATTGACCTTGCCAGCCCTTTCAGGGTATCTGATTTTGGGTATCCGAAGCTTGTTTTCCTTCATCAATATATTGAAAATTTCAATGATGTCATCATCATTAAAGGAGAAAGTCCCCTTTGGCTTTCGAGCTTTCGATACCCGAGTCGTACGGTCTTCAGGGAAGATGGTCATAGTTGCATCATCTTCGCACTCAGAGGGAATTCTACCCCCATCTTTGGATGCTGCTCTGTTTTGTCGAGGAAGACTACCCCCAGATATGTCGTTGTCTGGTTCTTCTTCTTCTTTTTGTTTGCCTTTGTCCACATAAGTTGATTTAGAAGGACCTACCTCTGGTATTACAGGATCAGACTCTGGAGGTTTGGAGTTTGCAAAAGATTCGGTATACCCTAACCCAAAACGAGTTCGTTGACAGTAAGGATCACCATGCAACGATATTCTTCTGCCTTTTCCATAATTGAGGCCTTGCTTCAACTTCAAATCATAACCCATGTTTTGCATAATCTTTAAAGCCTGTGGGCTATATCTGTGGATTTATATTTTCCCAACATCAGACTCAGAAGAATCCTCTTGTACAATCGGTCTATTCTGCATTCGACCGAAGACCATTGGATGCTGATCGTTGCGAGTAGGTGGAACAATAAAGATAGAATCTTCACGTGGCCCATATGTCATAACGACATTAGATGTTGACGCTACTTCCCATACGATCTCCCCATGCTTGGTAGTTAGGGGCACTAAATCTTGATTTTGACCCCTGTTTTTGCGTTTCTGGATCAAGAAATTACGCAAATCAGGGGGATTAACAGAAGAAGAAGAAGAAGGCTTATTCTGTCTTTTTACATCAGTGGGATCGTGGAGATTAGGGACCAGAACACTTTCCCTGCCATAGGAATATAGAAGTTCACCATGTGAGTAGCATATGACCCGTCATCCGTCTGAAGAGCGTATTTTCTCGAAAAATGGGTCTTTTTTACGCGGACAGACTTATCCTGGCGTGATTTGGAGTTTTGCACAGGTTCGCATAAAATAGGGATAGTCCTCAAGCGTCACGCATAATCTAAAGAGTGGGCAATTTCTTCTCTTATGGGTGTACAAGCCTAGAGGTTGGGAGACTCGCTACTTGTTTTCCCTTGATGCGGTCAAAGGGAACATCTGCCTCATCATAGATGGAAGATGTATTTTTACGCACAGGGCGCATTTGAAATTTCTGCATGGGCACTGAGGCCTTGCCAGAAATTTTGTCTGCCACGTCACAGATGGAAGACGGAGTTTTACGCGCAGGGTGCGTCTTAGACTTCTGGATTGGCACTGGGGCATTGCCACGTCACAGACGGGAGATAAAGTTTTACGCGCAGGGTGCGTCTTAGACTTCTGGATTGGCACTGGGGCATTGCCACGTCACAGACGAGAGACAAAGTTTTACGCGCAGGGCGCGTCTTAGACTTCTGGATTGGCACTGGGCATTACCAAAAATTTTGTCTACCACGTCACAGACGGGAGACATATTTTTACGCACAAGGCGTGCAGGTTGTGCTGTCACAACCTTGTTGATCAGAGAAGGAGAGCTTGCAGGAAGGGTAGAGGACGTCATAGGCATCCACACTTTATGCAGCTTTCTGTTGACCTGGATGAGGGAGAATGAGAGCTACCCCCTGCACGAAGCATGTCTTCGTAAGAAGATTGGTCGAACTGGACGACCAAAGTCTCCTTCGTCGATCCGACGGATAAAACATCATGTTGAGCAATTGCTTTCTCGTCAGATGAGAAAGTCGTCCCCAGCAGAGTCGCCATCTTGTGTTTGAATAAACAAAAATGAGAGAAGAAGAGGGTTTATACGAAACCATTCTTTTTTTTGCTTACAAACAAGAAAAAAGAGTACAACTAATACTATACGAGGATGTTAAGTACAATAAAAATGATTCTGGAAAAACTTGCTATAGGAGTCTGATCTGCGGTCGATCACTTTGTCCCTTGGACCACACGATGATGAAGAAGTGCTGTAGAAGAAGAAGAAGCTTCAAAGATTGCAGATGGGATTGAACTCTCATTGCCAAAGTTGTCAATCAACACTCTCCGTCTGTGCTCTCTCTGTTGATCTCCGATCCTGTAACTAGGAGTCTCTATTTATAGAGATCAGTCACAATAACTCTCCAGTTGGCGTAGAAGCCAAACTGTGAAGAAAGTTGCACCTTTTATGCGACGGTTATAATAACTGCTACCCACGTTCAAATGACCCTCTGAATCTGCGTATGACACGTGTCCCATTATAAGGTAACGCGTATAACTGCTTTTCAAAGATCATGGCATGCAAGCCACGTAGGTAACTGCCTCTCGCGTAGAGATGGTTGGCATAAAAGCCAAATAACTATCTTGTTGGCGTAAAAGCCAAATAGCTGTCTTATTGGCATAAAAGCTAAAGAGCTGTCTTGTTGGCGTAAAAGCCAAATTCTGCGTATAACTTGATGCTGCATGAATAATAGATAACCAACGTAAAAATAGCCAATTATCCTTCCTGACAGAGGTCTTGAGCGTATTCTGGGCCAAATAGCCTTATCACGTACCTTTGTAAATATAGCCTGAGTTGGCGTATTTCAAGGAGATAGCATACGGCGTACTCCTATAGTTGAAAATAGCTTGGTTGGCATAAAATACAAGGATGGTGATGTGAGCGTATTAGCCATAGTTTTAGCTCTCCTAGTTATGACAAAATTATAAAGAATAGAACCAAATCTCGTGCATTTAATGCAGAGATATACCTCAATCTCGTGCATTAAATGTCGAGATATGCCTCAAGCTCTGTACGAGAAACAACTTTTGACGTGGCATCTGATTTCATCTCATCTTGAGCGTAAAAACTTATCTCTGCCCATGTAGAATAGGCAGCGTATTCTTTGAATGCGTAAAAATCACTTGTATCAAGAATATGTCACTAAATGACAGCCTGGGTCTCTGTGCAAAATTATCATCACAACCGTCCTCTCGATCATCGTGTAGTACTTTTGTCTGGAGTCAGGTTCACTGTTCTGTCTAACAAATTTATCCAAAGAATACGAAGAGTTCCTCGTACAACTTTACGTTGCATTAAAAACAAACATAATTTAAACTTTACGCAGGGAGGTATATCAACCTTTTTACGCCAAAACAGCCTTGGAGTGTTACTTTATGCGGGCAGCTCTGAAGCTCTTCTTTACGCCAAACAGCTCTGAGGCCCTATTTTATGCGGGCTTCATGTATGTTTGGGTTTTTACTATATAATACGCAGACAATTCCTCAACATATTTCATGCTTCTACAGAAAGGTTTTATTGGACCAAGTGCATCACCCTGGGGAGCACCAGTGTTATTTGTACCAAAGAAGGATGGGTCAGTGCGAGTGTGCATTGACTACAGAGCCTTAAATGTAGTAACTGTGAAGAATAATTACCCCTTGCCACGCATTGATAAATTATTTGATCAACTTAGTAGAGCCAAGGTGTTCTCGAAGATAGATTTGAGATCGGGATATCACCTGGTGAAGGTACGAAAGCAGGACATTCCGAAGACCGCATTCAGAACAAGGTATGGACACTACGAGTTTATGGTCATGCCATTTGGATTGACCAATGCTCCAGCTATCTTTATAGACTTAATGAATCGAGTCTTCAACCAGTATTTGGACCATTTTGTGGTCGTCTTCATAGATGATATACTTGTCTATTCGAAGAGCCACGAGGAGCACCTGCAGATTATTCTAGAGACCTTGAAGAGAGAGAAGTTATATGCAAACCTCAGTAAATATGAGTTATTCTTGGACAGAGTTTTATTTCTTGGGCATGTCATTACGGGAGATGGTATTTCTGTTGATCGAGAGAAGATATCGGCAGTCGAGACATGGCCTGTTCCTAAATCAGCAGCGGAGGTGAGAAGTTTCCTTGGACTTATGGGATAATATCGACGGTTCGTAGAGAACTTCTCAAGGATAGCAGCACCTATGACTCGGTTGACTTGCAAGGATTAAGAATTCATATGGACCGATGAGTGCCAAGCCGCTTTTGAAGAGTTGAAGAAGCGACTGACTACAGCACCAGTATTGACTATTACATCAGGATCAAAAGGTTATGTGATCTACAGTAACACATCGGGGAAAGGCTTAAGATGCGTATTGATGCAGCATGGCAAGATGATTTTATATGCATCTAGGCAGTTACGAGTGCTTGAGAAGAATTATCCAACTCATGACTTGTAACTTGCAGTCGTTGTATTTTCTCTAAAACTATGGAGACATTACTTATATGGGGAACTAGTGGAGATTTATACAGACCACAAAAGCCTCAAGTACGTCTTCACGCAGAAGGAGTTAAATATGAGGCAACATCGATGGCTTGAGTTGATGAAAGATTTCGGGATAGAGCTACATTATCACCCAGGCAAGTCTAACGTGGTAGCAGACGCGTTAAGCCGGAAACCAGCATCTTATTTCTTAACAACACAGAGAGAATTATTGGAGGACTTGCAAGAGCTTGGCATTGAAGTGATATGACCCGGAGCAGATGGGATACTAGCTAATTTGCAAGTACAATCATTACTAGTAGAGAGGATGAAGGCAGTTTTGCCTATATACACCAGATTCAGGAGACTGAAGGAAAAGACAAAGGCCGGAGAGCAGATATGATTGCACATTCATGAAGACGGGACATTACGATGTGGTGATCGTCTATATGTTCCTAATAGAGAGATTCGACAGGAGATGATGATAAAAGCTCATAGTTCGATATATTCTATTCATCCTAGAGGCACCAAGATGTATCATGACTTACGACAGCACTTTTGGTAGCATGGAATGAAAAGAGAGATAGCTCGCTTTGTAGCTAAACATCTTGTATGTCAACAAGTAAAGGCGGAGCACCAGAGAACAGCAGGATTATTGTAACCCCTTTCGATTCCAGAGTGGAAGTGGGAGCACATCACTATGGACTTTGTCATGGGTTTTTCCAAGAGTCCAAGTGGGAGAGATACAGTATGGGTAATAGTGGATCGACTCACCAAGTCAGCCCATTTCTTACCTTTTAGAGTTGGCCAGTCTACAGAAGCTTTGGCTGACTTATATATGAGGTAGATTATGAGATTACACGGCATAGCAGTCAGTATTGTATCAGACAGGGATTCATATTTCATATCGCACTTTTGGAGAAGCATGCAAGAGAGTCTTAGAACTCGTCTGAAGTTTAGTACATCTTATCACCCGCAGAAAAATGGACAGTCAGAGCATACTATTCAGATATTGGAGGATATATTGGGGGCTTGTATGTTAGACTTCAGAAGATCATGGGAGGACCACCTACATCTTGTAGAGTTTTCTTACAACAATAGCTATCAAGCGAGTATCCAGATGGCTCCATTTGAAGCATTGTATGGAAAAAAGTGTAGGTCTTCCGTGTGTTTGAGTGACGTAGGAGAACGTCAGATTCTGGGACCAGGGTTGGTGGTCAACACTGTTGAGACAGTTAAGAAGATACAAGGGCACTTGCGAGCAGCACAAGACAGGCAGAAGCAGTGGGCAGACCTTCATCGTCGTCCCTTGGAGTTTAAAGAGGGTGATCATGTCTTCTTGAGGATATCACCTACCAGAGGCACCATTCGATTCAGAGGGCGCGGCAAGTTGAGTCCAAGGTATATTGGACCATTTGACGTGCTAGAGAGAGTAGGAGAAGTGGCATATCGACTTGCGCTACCACCTTCACTAGAGGGAGTACATAACGTATTCCATGTGTCGCAGCTCAGGCGATATGTAGCAGACAACAGTCATGTTCTCGATCATTCGGAGATCACCATTGGGCCGAGCTTGTCATACCAAGAGCAACCCGTGGAAATCCTTTATCGTCGAGAGAAAGTATTGAGGAACCAGTCTATTCCCTTGGTTCGCGTGGCATGGAAGTATGGCGTGCCAAGAGAATCAACTTGGAAGCACGAGGATGACACACGCAAGCGTTTTTCGAACCTATTCGTAGACCAAGGTATGAAATTACTTTGTTAATTTATATCTTATACCATCCTTGACTTTCTATCGTGACTTAGTTTTAATTTCGAGGACAAAATTTTTATAAGTTGGGTAGAATATAAAACCCCTAATTCTAAAAACCGTATTTATTTTTTTAATTAATTATTTAATTGAATTATAGTAATTGTGAGCTAATTAGAGGAAATAGAATTTATTTAATTTTTATTTTAGGTGCTTGTGCATTTAGGGGATTTATGGAGCAACTATAAATTTTTCCTAATTAATTCCATATAAGAGACCCTTTGGACAGTTGCTAGCTTAATGGTATGCACTAATATAATTTTTAGAATTTTCTATATATTTATATGTATATATATATATATATATATAAGTTTTAGAAAAATAAAATAATAGAATAAAAGAATTAAAAATTAGAAAAAAAAAGAAATAGAAAATAAAAGAAAAAGAATAAAGAAAGAAAAAAAATTAGTTAAATGGATTAGAACCCTAACTATCCTATAACCCGTAAACCCGTTAACACCCAAACCGCATCTGCGTGTACTCAGCAGCAGCGATTGTAACTCATTTCCCCGCATGACCCGTGAAACCCGCTGCTCTTCTCTCTATATATTATAACTAGTATAGAAAACCTTAACCCTAAATCTCTACTCCACCACTCCAGCAACCGCGCCGCCGAGACGAGACCGCCGCCGGACTACCACCCCAGAGCCGCTCCTCCAGCCGTCGCCGCCGTCAAAGCACAGTGCCGCCCACCGTGCATCCGCACAACCGCGACAGTCTTGAACAGCAGCGAACCTGTGTTCAAGCCCTGTTTCCCGTCTCCTCGCTTGACCAAACTCGACTCCGTCTTTACCTGTACGTTCATGACTTAACCCCCTTCCATATCTGTGTATTGGTTGACCTCGAATAGCACATAAATCTAGGAGTAAACAGCGACCAAGTTGGCAAAAAATGATAACTTTCGGGATTGTAGAAAACTGCGGTAACTATCTATGTTCACGGATTCGTATCTCCCACCACAGAGATCCAAATTTAAATTTTCTTTTTGGTATGCGAAGAACACTTAACCTAGTATATTTTCTGTCAAATACAATAATTTATTAATTGCTTTGGTATGCGAAGAACACATAACCTAGTTTATTTTCTGTCAAATACAATAATTTATTAATTGCTTTGTGTAGAATTAAATCAGTTAGAAAATCCCGAAAACATACTTTTTTTTTATCTTCTAAAATTTGTGATACGGAGCACGCTCTGCCAACCGGGACTGCCCCGTCGTGTACCAAGTATACCAAATGGTGTGCACAGTATACCCAGACGTGCGGGCTTTCGCGAAAACTGATTCGGAGGCGTTTGCGCGTTGGAATCAGCCCGTATTCGCAGAAATTCCCCATGTCGCAACTTTTGCAAAACCTTGCGCTATTTAGTCCACGCTCGTCTGAATGCGATGAAACTTACTCCACTGGACTCATGGTATCGCGATGGTACTGTGATCCAATTTTTACGCAATTCTGAGACAGTTGACCAAGTCGTCTATTGGCGGGCCCCGCGGTTGACTTTTTGGGTGAAATTGTGTTCGGCTCACCGAAATCCACATTTGGACGTACCGTTGAGTTTGTACTGACTTTTAGAGTTCATTTGACCTATAATTTGTCTCATTCATAGACTGTTACCCTTGGCATGCTTTTCGGTACAAAGTGGGCCACACGTGGACCCCACTTCGATCCAAAATTACTGTTTTGCCCCTGTGTCCAAATTGGACGAAAGGGAAGTGATTTCTAGCTATCTCGATAATTTCGGAAACGTTGGTGATGTCTATTTCAGCACCCGGAGACATTTTTTCGGAGCCACTAGTTTCTGATCCCGAGTCCTTGATATTTGTACGCTTACACCATAGAGATTTCTTGCCAGGCAAGTATACCTTGCCATTGTACTGTATTTATATTCCATATGATGCATGCATGTTTATTTCTGTTCATTTTAGTTCATATATTTTAACTATTATATAAATTGCGCGTCCAAAGAAACTTGGGTGCAACGATGGTGTCGTCGTATTCTGTTTTTGTTTATTATACGCATTGGACATACTTTATGAGACCACCCCTTTATCATAAGGTATTTTATGTTTCATTGGCCATGACACTATTCTTATACGAGTGTGGGTCATATATAGGACACGGACTTGCGTACTCGGCTGGCCACTGGTACGTATAGGTCGTGCGACGGATAGGGATAACTGTCGAGAGAAACTTTGCATGCTAGTAGACCTGGCAATTATTAAAGGTTTCATTGTGTCATGGATGTGACATATTTCGAGCATGGGGTAGGGAGAACAACAAGTAAGTCATTTGGGTTCCTTTGTACTTTTCTTTTTATGTAACACGTACGCTCCGTCGGAGATACGCGGTCGTGATGACCCTTATACTACTTGGCGGCCTCTGTCGTTCAAAAGACGACATGATTTATAGGCTCCTGATTCTCCGAGAGAATCATGCCAATCCCATTTTATGGCCAGATAGCCCACTTGGTGGAAAGTTATTCTCAAACTGTATTCACTTAGACGGTTAGGCGACCCCATTGGATGTTTACTTTTTAGTACTTATTGGCACGTTATTATGTATCTTGCTACGTCCCTCTGAGGACCTGGTCCCTTTCCATATATAGACGAGCAGGAGTATCCACAAAAGTATGGACCTGGACCTGACACTACTTATCAGACTGAGGAGGTCTTACCTTCGGATTATATGTGATTCATTGCAGCTGTTTGGAGATTCTAGTTGCTATTCTTTTAGAGACATTTATTCTTATATTAGAGTTTATTCTCTTCTCTCTTTAGTAGTTTTAGTATAGTCGATTTACAGTAGATTTGTTTCCACCCGACTATCATACTTTGATACTCATCTTGATATTCAGTTATTTATTTAATTTATCTATTTATTTGTGCTGTGGATGAGATATAGATTGCGTGTGACTTGTTGTGACAGTATATTACCACTGGTGGATTGGATATTCATGTACAGCGTACGTGTGTATATGGTTTCCAAATATTGGAGTTCGTATACATACCGCTGGCGTGTTACGTATTCCTAGTCCTACGTATTTTGGGACTGGGGCATGACAAAGGTAGATTAAGAATTTACCAGTTAGGAGATAAATTTTTAATGAAAAGCAGAATAGACACGATCCAGACACGATCTCTCCACCAAATCTTCTTTGTTTGTGCTCCTTGCTACTCCAAGCTCCAAAGCTCCTTGGAGGATGAAAATTAAAGAAAATAAGAGTAAATTGAAGGTCAATTGATGAAAGGGTGGAGTGAATTTTTGATCTATGAATTGAGGATCTAGAAATGAGTGGAGAGAATGAGAGGAGAGAGAAACCCATCAACATAAAGTGGCCGACCCCCTTTTCTCCTTCCCAAGTAATATCAAAATGTCCAAATTTCCCCTATATGAAGAATTATAAATAATTATTAATTAGGGCTAAAGTGGAAAGTCTCTACTCTAATGCTAATTAGTCTAAACTCCTTAATTAATTAGAGAAAAAGGGTTTAATGGCCCTAGCCCATGTTGGGCTTAACTATTATCATGACAAGTCTAATAGGGTTCACATGTGTGAAGTCTAACCAATAGGCTAGTCCACTAATTAACAAGGCATAGATAAATATATAGCAAACTAAAAATTAAAGATCCATGCCAAATTACCAAACTACCACTAGTTGGAAAAGTGAGGGTGACAATCCTACCCACCTTTAAAAAAATTTGTCCTCAAAATTTATGGAAAAAACTATCTGAGAAACAAGCACATTAAGCAAAAGAGAATTATACCTCACGGCTCAAATAGATAAGGATATCGCTCATGCATCTTAGCCTATCGTTCCCAGGTAGACTCCCCTGGCCAGTGATGCCTCCACGCGATGCATACCAAAGTAATGGTCTTGTTCTGCAGCACATTCTCCCTGCGATCCAGAATCTCTATGGGGTGCTCTAGGTAGCTGAGAGTCGGACCAACCTCAATCTTCGAGTGATCCAATACATAGCTAGGATCTGCCATATATTGTCTCAGCTGTGACACATGGAACACGTTATGCACTCCCTCTAGTGCAGGCGGCAAGTCTAGTCTATAGGATACTGCACCAACCCACTCAAGAATGCTGAAGGGTCCGATGTACCGTGGACTAAGCTTTCTGCCTCCACCAAAGCGAATTATGCCCCGTGTCGAAGAAATCCTCAAGAACACCAGATTACCAACCTAGAACAAAATACAGCCTTAGCACTCTACCTAAAATAAGGCAAACACAAGCAATACAAAACAAAACCTACATTAAACTACAAATATCTCCGGTGGCTATCGTCCCAATGTCGTTGTCTGTCTTGCGCCACTCGAAGTTTATCCCTGATAAGTTTCACATTCTTAGCTGCATCCACGACCATCTTTGGTCCCAATAAGGCTCTTTTACTAACATCATTCCAAGATAATGGAGTGCGGCATCTCCGTCCATACAATACCTCAAATAGTAACATCTCAATGCTGGCCAGGTAGCTATTATTATAAGCAAACTCTACCTAATGAAGGTGATCCTCCGAAGAGCCTCTGAAATCTAAAACACAAGTGTGTAGCATATCCTTGAGGGTCTGGATAGTCCTCTCCGACTGCCCGTTTATTTAGGGGGTGATATGCGATACTAAACTTGAGCTGACTGCCCAAGCTAGCCTGCAAACTCCTTCAGAAGTGGGATATGAAATGACTATCCCGATCCGAGACTATGTTCATAGAAACTTCTTATAATCTGACTATCTGCCGCATATACATCTCTGCGAGCTTCTTCTTAGATGTACTCACCTTAAATGGCAAGAAGTATGCTGATTTGGTCAACCTGTCTACGATGATCCAAATCACATTTTTCTCCTGGAGAACGTAGAAGCCCTGAAACAAAGTATATCGTCACATGATCCCATTTCTACTCTGGAATGGGTAAAGGCTAAAGCAATCCATCTGACCTCTGTCTCTCTATTTTTAACTGCTGGCATACCAAGCGTCTAGATACGAAGCTCGCCACCTCCCGCTTCATACCATACCACCAAATATGCTCTCTTATGTCCCTATACATCTTGTTGGCACTTAGATGCATAGAGTACTGAGATCGATGTGCCTCCTGAAGAATCTCTTCACATAATGCTCCACTTGGCACACACAATCTAGTACTATGCCGCAATGATCCGTCCTCCACAATAGTGAATTCCTCTGCCAATCCCATCCGGACCTTCGCTCTGATGCTCCTCAGAGTCTCATCCTCGTACTTTACAGCTCTAATCTGGTCTATCAACTTTGACTGTACCTGAAGTCCCTACATCTGTACAACAACTCCAGGAACTTGCACCTCAATACCTAAGCTATCCAGATCTACCAATAAGTGCCTGTCCCTCATCAAGTACATAGCCACTGGATACTTACTCAAGGCATCAGCGACTACGTTGGCCTTCCTTGGATGATACTGCAACAAGATATCGAAGTCCTTCATCAGATCCAACCACCTCCTCTGCCTCATATTAAGATATTTCTGTGTAAACACATACATCAAGCTCTTGTGGTTCGTAAAGATCTCCATACGCTTTCCGTACAAGTAGTTCTTCCACAGCTTGAGAACAAAAATGATCTTTGCCAACTCAAATCATGGGTAGGATAGTTCTTCTCATAAGGGCATAATTGCCTTGAAGCATAGGAAATCACCTTCCTGTTCTGCTGTAACACAAAACCCAAACCTCTATTAGCCCATCCGGCCTCAGTCAACTTAATTTTGATAGTTAACTAAACCATTCATTGATATCTCACGATCTGAAGCCTCAACACTACTATTACATGTCATTTGTATTTTGTCTATTCAAAGGTAATCTTTTATTTATTTGAGTCTAGGACTGATGTAAGCTGAGTCGCATTGGCAAATCCCAAGTACCTATATCCAGATACATAGTCTACTCAAATGAGCCAAAGATACTATCCACCAAATCAGGCCATATTCATTTACAAAGTCTACCATACTAAGAGACCGAACTCGTACCGAACTCAGACTGAACTCGGTTATCCTTTCGGTATGAAATCAACCAGTTCAATAGCTCCAGATTTCTTGGCCAAACGGTTGAAAATTTGAATTAAACCCCATCCAAATTTTGGCAAAATTTTGTTTGCCTACACCCTCTAAATAGGATTGAAATTTTCTATTCTTATTCACTCAACCATTCTTAAGTCTTCTATCCTATTGTGAGCAAACCCCTAAAACCTTAACTTTTCTATCTCAAAGAGCAACTCCCTAGCCTTCCTAATGCTAAGTGCAATCTCGATCTAGAAGTCTTCAGTGTTGTAAAGAGCTTTGTTCCATCAATTAGTCTCTCCCTAAGCTGTGAAGTTGTAAAACTTCGAATCAAACCTCGTGGTGTAAAAAAGTGGCAAGCCTTTGAATCAAAGCTTGTGATTTACTATTAGTGATTATAGTGGATAAAACTCCGAGCTTGAGTTCTCAGGACTGGACTAGTCCTCTCAGAGGAAAACCAGTATACATCTTGGTGTTTGTGTTTGCTTTCTCTCTCTACTTTACTACTTTACTTTATTGTCTTTATATACACTGTTAGTTAGCAACTATCTTCATTCTGATAATCTTAAATTAGGTAGATTATTCTGCTTTACTCTATTTATCCCCCTCTAGAGTTGCCTCACGGTCCTTCAATTTGCCTTAACATCCTAAGAGACTTATGGCAACTGTTAGATATATCCATACCAACAATGGTGAAGGCCTGTCCATAAATAGGCCACCCTTATTTGATGGTACTAACTACATATACTGGAAGACACATATGAGCTTCTACCTAAAGTTACTGGATTTTGACCTTTGGGCTGTACTAGTAGAAGGATACAAGAAGCCACCTAGAATAGTCATAGATGGTAACCTTGTAAAGAAGCCTTATGATAAGTACACAGATACCGAAAATAAACAAGCTAGTCTTGATGCTAAAGCTATTAACGCTCAATTTTATTTATATCATATCTACAACTTGTTTAGGTTATTTCTTAAATATATACTAAAAATACAGATCAAGCTTTTGCTGATAAATTTTAGATTTCTGCTATGTAAGAGAAACTCAACCAATTTGAACGCAATCAAGTTTGGGAACTTATTCCTAAATCTAATAATTTTCCAATCATTGGTACTAAATGGATTTTCTGAAATAAATTAAATGAGGATGGTTCAGTAACACGTAACAAAGCACGTCTAGTAGCTCAAGGATACAACCAAGAGGAAGGTATTGACAACGATGAGATCTATGCTCCTGTTGCTAGACTTGAATCTATCCAAATGCTTTGCGCTTTTGCTAGTTTTTATAACTTCAAACTTTTTCTAATGGATGTTAAAAGTGCTTTTCTAAATGGTGTTATCAAAGAAGATATTTTTGTCAAATAATCACCTAGTTTTGAAGATTTCAAACACCCTGACCACGTATTCAAGTTATGAAAGGCTCTATATGGACTCAAACAATCCCATCGTGCTTGGTATGAACGTCTTAGCCTCTTTTTACTTGGAAACAATTTTTTAAAAGGAAAAATTGATCTACCCTTTTTATAAAAAAATTCACTGATTCTTTGTTATTAGTATAAATATATGTTGATGATATCATATTTGGATCTACTAATGAGATGCTATGTAACGAGTTTTCTAAGTATATGTAGAGTGAATTTGAGATGAGCATGATAGAAGAACTGACTTTCTTCCTAGGATTGTACATCAAATAAGATTCACAAGGAACCTTTATCTATCAGGCTAAGTACACAAAGGATTTACTCAAAAAGTTTGACATGGACAATGTAAAGCCTATCGGAACTCCAATGGAAACATCCACTAAGCTTGACCTTAATGAAAGCAGTAAACCAAAAGACATACATAAGTATTGAGGTATGATTGATAGTTTGTTATATCTAACTGCTTGTCGCACAGACATTAGTTTGTTGTATGCCTTTGTGTTAGATATCATGCTAATCCTAAGGAATCATATTTGTGCACAGTTAAGCGTATTTTTAGATACCTTAAAGAAACTTTATCGACAGGCTTATGGTATCCCAAAACAACGTCCTTTGACCTTGCTGGTTACTCGGATGCTGATTTTGCTGGATGAAAAGTCGATCGAAAAAGAACAAGTGGCACGTGTAATTTCCTAGAAAAATATTTAGTCTCCTGGTTTAGCAAGAAATAAAATTATGTTGCATTCTCATTGACTGAGGCAGAGTATATCGTCGTAGGACGTTGTTGTGCTCAAATTTTGTGGATGAAGTAAACCCTAGAAGACTTCAATCTGCACTATAAGAATATTCCTATTTTCTGTGATAACATTAGTACCATTAATCTCACCAAAAATCCAGTATGCCACTCACGCACTAAGCACATAGAAACTCGTCATCATTTTCTAAGGGATCATCAATTACACGAAGATATTTGTTTAGAGTATGTGGACACGGAACATCAATTAACAGATATCTTTACTAAACCTTTAACTGAATATCGATTCAACTTTATCCGTTAAGAATTAGGTCTTTTGATTCTGATAAAATATAACAATCATAATATGCTTTACAAATTTTTCGTCACACTTTTCAAAAGTTTTAAATTTTTTGGATACAAGACGAAATGACCCTTGTGTTAAAAATGTGTAAATAACCTTAAGTAACACGGTATTTAAGTGTCTTCGGACCACAGCTAGCTGGGATCTGTCCTCTACAGCTACTCTGGGATAATTTAAACTCTTGAAAACATACGATTTAGGTTCAACACTTATTATTCTGTATTTATATCAAGTCAAGAAAGTCATAATATTGATTAAAGTTACATTGAGATTCTGAAAATAAATGTCAATAGAATTCAGACAGAACTCAGGCCGAGCTCGGACCGACCGAACCCGGTTAGTTTAATTCTAGAATATGCTATGTCATTTAATTCTCTTCCTAATTTAGGTTTCTGCTACTATATATATATATATATATATATATATATATATATATATATATATATATATATATAGATTATTTTGTTCCATATTCATTCATACCAACAAAAATTATCCCTCATCCACAAATAAAAACTTAGCTCTTCTTCCTACATACTTTCCCAATGGCCCTTAAAAGGAAACAATATTCCTTTTCGACTCCCTTTTCTGTCCCATTATGCCAAACATTGGAGAATTCGACATTTCACCTTTCGAAGACTCAAAATTTCAAATGATTGGTTTAATGACTTCTCTAAGAGACACATCTGTTTTGGCCATCCTATTGATTTTTCTTTTCAACACATAGACTATATACCTACTCTTCAAAAACTTCAACTTGAAGAATTTGGTACAACCCGTACCAAAATTTACACCAATGTTATTCAAATGTTCTATTATAACCTAACATATGAACATAATATTATTTTATCTAGAGTTCGTGGCATTCCAATTGAATTCGATGCGAATGACTTGGGTGAAATCCTACACATTCCACTGATGGATAAACCTTAGTTAATATCACACAAGTTCAATTCGACTATGAGTTAACCCTAGATTCTTTCAAGAATATCCTTTGTTTCCCTCTTGAATGTCCACCTGGTAAATTTTATGCTAGATATTTGAATGATCACTTCTTTGAAATGCATCACATTATTTTTTTAACTTTTTTTATCTAAAAAGACTTACTTTGATGAAGTCTCTTATTTAGAAATATCAGCTTTATATCAACTTAAATGTTCCACAGACAATCTTATCTTAAATGGCTCAATGTCGTAAGAAAGGACGTCTACTACTATACGTTATGTATTTGCCAACCATTTTCAGCTATTTTGACATTTATTTGGATATTGGTCTAAATCTCGAGGAACCTTTATACCTCAATAGAATTCGGAGATTTGAGCCAACTATGCTTCTATCTTATAACTCATCATCAAACTCCAACACTCATCCTGTTAATTTCGTCCCTCCTGTTGATGAACAACCTAAAACCTTAGAGTCTATTTTTAATCTGTTGTATGATCGCTTCCACCAAGAAGATATACGCAATCGTGCTACTGATCATCGCCAAACTCTTCAGACTCAGGCTCTTGGCAATACTTTGATAGACATCTAGTACACCTTATCGAAGCACCCAGCCGGACGTTTTCTGATTCTACGGAATCTAAATAAAAAAGGATTTCATATTGATCACCCTTATGTTTAGCGACACTTGGATTTAGCTGATGCCTTCTTTGATCCCAACAAAATAGTTGAACCGGATGATAAAGATGAAGAAAATGACAACTAGTTATTCAAAAGATTCAAATGTTTAAAAAGTTTATTTATAGATGCTCTATATGATATTTCCACTACATATCCACTTTTGTATGTTTTCTTTCAAATGAATAAAAATTTAATGCAATTTTTCTTTTGTCATTATATATTATTCTGTATACACTTTAATCTCTTATTTTTCTTGTCATCTCACCGATTTTGGGAGAGCATATCATTTCGATCAAATGACAACGGGGGAGAAAGACATACATGATACTAGCATACAAGACGATACTTGACAGACGTTGTCTTCAGCAGTTCTGCTCCATAGTTACGGAAGAGCCTTGCATATCAAAGACTTGCAGTATCATTCATAGTTTGTCAATTATCAAAATAGGGAAGATTGTTGGCCCATCCGGTCTCATTCAACTTAATTTTGATAGTTAACTAAACCATGCATTAATATATCGTGATATGAAGTCTCAACATTGCTATTACATGTCGTCTATATTTCGTCTATTCAAATGTAACCTTTCATTTATTTGAGTCTAGGACTAATGTAAGTTGAGTCGTACTTGCAAATCCCAAGTACCTATACCCAGATATATAGTCCATTCAAATGAGCCAAAGAACCTATCTACCAAATTGGGCCACATTCATTTACAAAGTCTACCATACCAAGAGACCGAACTCGGACCAAACTTGTGCCGAACTCGGTTACCCTTTTGGTATAAAATTAACCAGTTTAATAGCTCCTGATTTCTTGGCACAATGGTTGGGAATTTGAATTAAACTCTATCCAAATTCTGGTCAAATTCTGTTTGCCTACACACTATAAATAGGATTAGAATTCTTCATTCTTACTCACTCAACCATTCTTGAGTCTTATATCCTATTTTGAGCAAACACCTAAAGCCTTAACTTTTCCATCTCAAAGAGCAACTCTCTAGCCTTCCTAGTGCCAAGTACAATCTCGGTCTAGCAGTCTTCAGAGTTGTAAAGAGCTTTATTCCATCAGTTACTCTCTCTCTCTCTCTAAGCTGTGAAGTTATGAGACTTCGGATCAAACCTTGTGGTGTAAAGAAGTGGCAAGCCTTCGAATCAAAGCTTATAATTCACTATTGGTGATTATAGTAGATAAAACTCCGTGCTTGAGTTCTCGGGACTGGACTAGTCCTCTCAGAGGGAAACCAGTATATATCTTGGTATTTGCGTTTGCTTTCTCTCTCTACTTTACTGCTTTACTTTACTGTCTTTATATATACTATTAGTTAGCAACTACCTTCATTCTGATAATCTTAAATTGGGTAGATTATTCTGCTGCACTTTATTCACCCCCTCTAGAGTTTCCTCACGGTCCTTCAACCCTTACCCGAAGCATCACTATATATAGAAAATTCTCGTGTCCCCGATGGCAATGTCAACATTGGAGTTGTAGTCAATATCTTCTTCAGCTCCTCAAATTTGACCTGATACTCCTCTGTCAAGATGAACTCTATGTCCTTCCTGGTCATTCTAGTTATCGAATCTTCAATTCTGGAGAAATCTTGAATAAATCTTCGATAATAGCCTGCTAATCCAAGAAAATTCCTGATCTCTGCCACTGAGCTCGGGGTAAACCATGACTTAACTGCTGATATCTTCATTGGGTCCACTGAGATCCCATCTCCTGTAATCACATGTCCGAGGAATTCAACCTTATCAAGGAAGAACTCACACATCAAAAGGTTACCATACAGCTTCTCCTTCCTGATGGTCTCCAAAACTATCCTTAGTTATTTTTTATGCTCCTTCGGGGTCTTTGAATATATCAATATGTCATCAATGAAGAGCATAATAAACTAATCCAGGTACTGATAAAATACCTTATTTATCAGGTTCATGAATACCGTGGGGCATTGGTCAACCCAAGTGGTATCACAAAGAACTAAAACTGCCTATACCGAGTCCTGAAAGGTGTCTTCAGAATATCTTCCTTGTTCACTTTTACCTGGTGATACCCTGACCTTAAGTCTATCTTCGAGAATACTTTGCTCCGCTCAACTGATCAAAAATATCATAAATCTGCGACAACAAGTATTTATTCTTGATAATGAGGTTATCGATACACATACGTACCGACCCATCCATCTTCGGTACAAATAATACTGAAGCACCCCATAGTGATGAACTAGAGAAGATGAAGCACTTGTCCTACATCTTATCCACCTGCTTTGTCAACTATGCCAGTTCACTTTTGTTTACCCTATAGATGTGCTATGATATTGACTATGTGCCTGGAACCAGGTCTATAGAGAACTTCACATCTAGGTCTGGTGGCAACCCCGATAATTTCTCTGAAAAGATGTCTATATACTCCGCAATCAACGGATGTGGAGGCTCCTGATCTTCCACTAAAGCTCTACATAAGTCTCCCTCGCTCTGCTCTGCTATTCCTCTAACGAACTCAAAATCTGGCTCTCCTGGTATCTAAAATAAAACTTTGCCTCTATGACAATTGATACTAGCATGGTGCCTACTTAACCAGTCCATCCCGAGTACTATGTTGTATCTCGGAAGTAGCATTACGAGAAGACACGCACTCAACTCACGTTCCCCCAGAGAAACTCTTCGATCCTTGAAAATATCAATAACCAGGATAATGCCACCTCCCGTCGTAATCTTGCAAGTCCTCGCCAATGGTTCAGTCTCAAGATGATGCTTCAAAGAAAAATATAGAGATACGAAACTATAAGAAGCACTAAAATCAAATAAAGCATGAGCTGGAAAAGAATTAAGATAGACTGAACCTGAGATGACATCACTAACTGGTTCTTCCTTTTCGACGGTCAAGGCGAAAGCTCGCCCCTGCTGAGCACCTCTCTATTGCTACTGCTGCTACTGCTAAGCGAACCTTTGCTACTGTGTCGGCAACGGAGGTCCTATCTGCTGTTCCGCTGGTGGTCTTGTGGGTGCCCTTTATGCTTGGGCTCTGTCCTGAGCTGGATGAGTTGGAGCCTAGGACAAGTCCTCAACTGGTGGTCTCCTGATCCGTAGAACAAATACTGGCCCAATCTGATCCTGCACGTATCTCATCTATGTCCCAATTTTTTGTAGAATGGGCAAGGAATAGCCGATTGTGCTGGCCTCTGAAACTGGTGCGCCTGCTGTCCTGGCACTTTAACTGGTGCTGGTAACTGCTGCCTCGGCTGTTAGAAATGCCTCTATTGCTGCTGCTGAAAGTGAGGCCGCTTTGCTGGCCCCGCACTACTGCTAGCTCCTGAGGAATATCTCATCTTCTTGGAGCCAAACTCCAAATCATCCTCCACTTGTTGTGCCTGAGCTAGGATCTCCCCAAATATAGTGGTACGATGACCGCTAGTATGGGATTTGATCTCCTTATTCAGACCCTTTCTGAACTTCTAGGCCGTCCTTCGAGGATTTTGTTCCACTATAAAGCGACCTAATATGCAATACTCTGCCGCATACTATTCCACAGTTATACCTCCCTGAACGAGGTATTGAAACTGGCTCTCTAGAGATGTCAAAGCCACATTGAGGAAGAATTTTTTTTCTTAAAGAGCTCCTTAAATGCTTCCCAAGTAAGTCCCAGCGCTGAGATCCTTGGGTCCCTTCTGAACCAAGTTAATATGATTGCAAACATTATGCTTCCAACGGCCTCTACCTACAACCTCCCTAAAATCTGCACCAGTTGCAGGTTCCTCTCAATGTCTTCTATCCAATCATCAACATAAAGAATCCCCTCGGTGCCTTTAAATTCCTTCGGCCCTATCCTCTTGAAGTTTATGATAGTCCCCGACCTTGGCTGTTGTGGGGTGAACTGAGGTGGTACCATTTGTAGCTGGACTAAGGCGACCCTCTCGACTGCGACAACTACAATCTGGTGGGCATTCTCAATGCCTGGCATAATAACCTTTGACTGGCGCTGCTGTGCCTCTATCATCCACTTAAGGAGCACAAACATCTACGTCTGATCAACTATGGGTAGTGGAGGTGGAAGCTCCTCTGGGACTGTTGGCACTGTCCTCTGTACTGGAGGTGGAGCACCCCCAAAAGCTGCTGCATAAACGCCCACCTGGACTAGTAAAACGGACCTCTAAACTGAAGCTGCTAGAACAGTGTCTACTGGTGCTGCCCTTAGAGGCGACGAAGTGACCAACCTCGCTAATACTGCGCCTGAGCGCTTGGAACGCGTCTTCGGCGGCATCCTAAAGATAGATTGAAATAGGAATCAATATTGAGTAAGATACAGTATCATCAAGGAAGGACAGAATAACTCAAAGTAAAGCAAGCATTCAGATAGATAAGGATAGCAACACAGGTATTTGAAAATATTTCCTAGTTGTGATTGAGTATACTCTCATCCTACACCTATCTCCCAAATTAGGCTCGTTGCAGTACTCTAGGGGAGAACTACAACAGTATCGCACTACTTGTGACTCAAACCTACATGGGCCACCGCTAAAAATATGTCACGACCCGCACCGAAATAGGGGCACGAGCGGTGAACAACGCCCAGCCTACACCGCAGCATCGACGGTAGAACGTTGTCTGCGTCAACAATAATAACTAAACATCTCTCACAAAAATATAGGGTACCTATCAATGTCATCTCAACTACCAACGGAGGAATAATATGATATATGATAATGGTAAACAATACTCATTCACAAAAATCAAACTAAGAAATATAAGGCACGATATGGAATAAGGAAGATGAAATATGAATCACCATACAATCATAAGTCCACAATATGAGTCTAGGCACAATACACTCTAAAATAATATACATGCCAAATATCTAAATAAAAGTCTAATACAAGTCTAAACAATAAGTCTAAGTCTCCTCAGTATTTGGCACTAGGTTCTCCTGCTCTAAGGAAGTAACCTCTAATGGTACACCATCCTATGGCCCGTAGTAAGTAGGGCACTGATCTACTAACTAGTCATCTAAAAAATATATTCAATCAGGAAAGAAGCATAGTACATACCTCTGAAAGCAGTTCTAAGTACATAATAGAGCATATATGAAATGTAATAGAAAAGAATACAAGCTAACTATAATAGGACATAGAATACACTAAAGCAAACATGTAATGAACTAAAAAATAAATAAAAAGCAATATGGAATGACT